>JAVLUX010000043.1:14790000-15390000 GCA_032164185.1 Moxostoma hubbsi | reverse complement strand
GAACTTCCTGTTCAATAAAAAAACAGTTAGGGGCTCTCTCTCTCAGGTGGAAACGACCAATGAGCCAAATGCCTGAGACCGAATGCATAATAATAAAACAAAATCTTGGGTAGGCCTAGCCATCCTTTGTCAATCGGCCTATGGAATTTATTGAAATGTAATCTGGGACATTTATCCAAATGAAGGACTTTGCTATGCTATCATATTGCTTGAAATTATAGAGGGGGGACATCTACAGGCAGAGTTTGTTGCAGGTAGCTGAATTTTGGAATAAAATAAATTTGAATAACATTAACATTAACCTAACCATAGATAAATGTAATGAAGCCTACTTTCCCACATCACCTGAAAACCTTTTTATTAAGGGGTAAAAAATTACTAAATCAAACAAATTTGCTGGGAATAAACAGGAAGATGCCTGGCTGAAAAGACATCACTGGGCATTACACTGTCAGAGCCAAAGCTTTGGATTTAGAGCAATTGATGCTGTATCCTGAGAATTTAGAAAAGGAATTAATAATTCAGTAGAGGCAAGGCATGGATCTAGTGAGGTCAGAGACGAATAACAAAATATAATCCACCCCTGGAAAATAATCTTCTTCTTGTCGCAGCTGCTAATGGTTCCAGGGCAAGACATAACATTAATGGGGAAAGAGGACAACCCTGATGGGTAATCCATTTGTTTGTACCGATGCTACAGGGTGTCCATAAAGTAACTTAATCCATCCAATAAAAGAATTCCCGAACCCATATATTTCCAAAATCTTAAAAAGATAATCCCGTTCTACCATATCAAATGCCTTTTGGCATCGAAAAAAAAGTCTGATCATTTACCACTGACCACGTAATATTGATAAAATTCCTAATGTTATCAGAATACACACTACCTGATCTTTATGTATAAGAGATGTCATAACTTTACTTGATTGGTTAGCCAAAATTTTTACAATATTTTTACGTCTAGCTGGATTAGGGAAATTGTTCGATAACTCTTACACTCACTTGGATCTTTGTCCTCTTTCAGAATCAGATGAGGGACCCCAGTAAATGGAGCAGACTCAGGATCCGGAGCAAAAGATGGCACTAGCTCAGAGACCATGAAGAGGAACTCTGGCTTGGAGGGACTCCGACTCATCCGCCATAACGTGGGACTCCGGCTCGTCCAAACTGATGTGGGACTCCGGCTCATCGACCATGACATGGGACTCCAGCTTGTCCACCATAACGTGGGACTCTGGCTCATCCACAATGACGTGGGACTTTGGCTCGTCCACCATGACGTGGAACTCTGGCTCGTGAACGTAGAACCAGTAATCTGCAGGGCAAGGTCGATATACTGAACCAGATTGAGGGAACTGTGACTGCCAGGCATCAAAGAGGCTCACTCAATCCAAAACGGAAACAGTTTTTGAGGGTGACCTCATTACAGTCCACCCAGCAGGGCAAAGCGCAGAAGTCCTCCACATAATCCTCCAGGGGATGATTCCCCTGATGTAGGCATAGGAGTAGGATTGCTAAATTCATTGTAGGTTAGGTATTCTATAACGTTAGTGTTGGTGCTGACAAAGACGATGAAGTAAAGAACCCAAGTGCAATTTATTTAACAAAAGTGAGATCCAAAAAACCCGAACTATAAATGTAAATCATAAACATGAACTTGACTTGACATGAACTTGACTTGATTTTAAATTGACTTGACATAGCATGACAACATTACCAAACACAACAAAAGTTACATTCAACAATACCTGACAAAGGACAATGGTAAATATGAGGGCTTAAATATATGGAGAAGGGGTAAAACAATGATGAGGGAACCAAAGAACAGACAAAACTGATAACATAATAATCAAACAATAAACCAATGAAAACAAGACACATGAACCTGGAGGGAAACATGAAATCACATGATATGAACCAGGAACTAAAGTTTTCCATTAAGTGGGTTTCTTGTAGAAGGCATATGCCTGAATTTAGTTTCCTAAATTGGTTCAATATCTTCTTTCTTATAATCATTGAATTGATGCCCCTCACATTCCAACTAACAAATTTTATTTGTGCCATTATGCATTTGATCATTTCCTGTGAAAGGGAATGCTGGCGCGTTTGGCTGCCGCTCCTCTCTCCCGTTTTTCATTGTTTTTAAATGTTTAGCGATTTATTTTGAGTGGTTGTGGGATTTTGGAGCGGAAGTCCCCTCTTGTTACCTACCCTATTGGAATGCGGAATCACGTTTTAACCTTTGGACTGCTGTTTTTATCTTTGAGTGTTATCTGCGCGAATCAACCCTCCTGTCACCCTTTCCAAGACTTATACTACTACCCCTTGGTTGCTGTAGGCATGGATTCCCTCTCCATGGCTTTAAGGTACACCGGTGACAAATTGCTGAACGTAAATAGGAACTTTTATTTGGTGAATGTCTCCTATGAACTTTGCCGAATTGTTGGAATACTGCAACCTAAGCGCTATATACATCGCTCTTCAAGGCGCAGTTGTACTGTATACACTCTTCATCTGGTGCCATCCGTGTTCCTATATTTCAGCGTAAATCTTATAGACTGCTGTGCACTGGTGTTGATTTTAACAACCTTTAAGCACTTAAACGCAAGGAGTTTTCTCTGTTATCATCTGTGTCCTCGCGTCTGGTGAAATTGGCGCTTTTTAATGCAAGCTCTGTGAACCACAGGCTGTGATTTTATCGGATATTATCACAGAAGAAAAACTTGACCTTGTGTGCTTAACTGAAACTTGGCACAAACAATCTGATGGACTTTTGTTTAATGAACTTACTCCTGCAGGCTACGGGTTGTTTGATCTCCCGCGACCCTCTGGCAGAGGTGGGGGTATTATTGTGCTGCATAATAAACAATACAACATAAGTCCCATGGCTATTCCTCAGTTTGATTCTTTTGAATGTCTCGCTCTGAGTGTCCATGCACCCTTCACTACTGCCATAGCTACAGTCTACAGGCCTCCTAAGACAAATGTAGATTTTTTTTCAGAGTTTGCAGATCTACTGTCTATGTTGTGCCTCAAGTTTGAGAGAAGTCTTATCCTTGGGGACTTTAACATCCACGTTGACATTAAAGACTCTGTAATGACAAAGGACTTTTTGTCCTTACTGGAGTGCTTTGATTTGAACCAGCTTGTGGACTGTGCTACTCATAATAAAGTTCACACATTAGACCTTTTGATTGTAAATGGTTCGTTTGTGTATATTTTTTAATATTGAACTACCACACACTAACGTTTCCTCTTCTCGCACTGTACAATACCGCAAATGGAAATCCACTGACTTTATTCACTCTTCTTTCATTTGTTTTTCTCCATCTGATCCACTGGAGGACAAAATATCTATGTTAAATACTGTACTCTTGTCTGGCTTGTACTCATGTCTGTCTCCTTTGTATGTTCCGCTCCCTGGTATAATGATGAGCTGCGCTCTATGAACGCAGCTTGTCGCAAAATACAGAGAAGGTGAATATAAGGCAGAAATTGTATCTGCCTGGCCTCTACAATTTATTTTTCTCAGATAATTGTCAATAATCAAAGAAATCCCAGACAATTGTTTCATACCATTAACAAATTGCTCAAATGTAACAGTTCCTCTATTGTGCCTGCATCAACTCTCCTCTGTAATAGATTTCTTGATTTTTTCAGCACAAAGATTGACAATGCTTGTAAAGACATTCTTAATACTCCAGTCTCATCTGCTTCTCCTCTTTGTATTTCTTATTTCTCTTGCACCTATCGCTTGGTAATGAGGTATCACAAATGAAAGCTGCCACTTCCATAGTTGATCCTATTCCAACTTGTTTGTTTAAATTATTTTTCGCTTCTTTGTGTCCTGTTGTCATGAGTATAATCAATGACTCCCATTGCACTGGTGTTGTGCCAGCAGCATTTAAAACTGCTGCTGTAACCCCTGTACATAAAAAGACTAACTGGGATTTGAACAATCTTAACAACTTTCATCTCTTCGTTTTTAAAATCATTTCTAATCTTCCCTTTCTTGCAAAAATTTTAGAACGAATTGTGGCTTCTCAATTATACTCATCACACCATAAACAATCTTTTTGAGTCCCTTCAATCTGGCTTTCGCAAACTCCACAGCACTAAAACGGCATTAGTGAAGGTCACAAATGACATCGGACTCTGGCTGTCTTTCAATTCTGATCCTCCTTGATCTCAGTGCCGCTTTTGACACTGTAGATCATTCTCTTTTACTTACACGTCTTGAGACAGTCTTTGGTGTTACTGATACTGCATTAAACTGATTCAAGTCTTATCTCTCAGATCATCAGCAGTTTGTTTCCTTGGGTGGATGTAGGTCCATGGTTGGTTTGGTTAAATGTGGTGTTCCTCAGGGTTCAATTTTGGGGCCCTTACTTTTTAGTATTTACATGTTCCCTTTGGTCAGCTCTTAAGATCTCTCAGCCTTAATTATAATTTTTATGCAGATCACACCCAGATTTACATCCATTCAAAACCTGGTGTCACATTTCTTGCTCAATGTATTACTGAGATAAAGAAATGGATGTCTCTAAATTTTCTTTGTCTTAACACTGACAAGACTAAGGTAATGCTCATTGATTCACCCCACCAGCTTCGTAAAGCTGGTTCTTTAACCTCTGCTCTGGAGTTTCAAACAAAATGGAAAAATCTGGGGAATGATATTTGATGCAAATTTAACCTTTGATCCCCATGTAAAGAATTCTGTTAAAATATCATTGCAAGAAACATTGCAAGACTGCGCCCCATGTGATCTTTCTCTGTGGCTGAAAAACTGATCAACACTTTTGTATTTTCTCATATTGATTATTCTAATGCTTTACTTATCGGAGTTTCTAAATCAACTTTAAATAAATTGCAGTATTGCACTGGCTTCCTGTCAGGCTTCGTGTAGACTTTAAAATTCTCAGATTGCCTATAAGGCTTTGCATGGTTTGGCCCCTCAATACTTGTCTGAACTTTTAACCCCCTACACTCCAATGCATGATCTCCGCTCCTCTGAATCTGTTTTTTTTTAACTGTTCCTTCTACTCATCTACATTCTATGGGTGACAGGGCATTCTCTTCTTTTGCTCCAAAACTGTGGAATTCTCTTCCCTCTGAGGTCAGACATGCTGAATCTTTTAGTATTTTTAAATCTTCTCTTAAAACTCACTTTTTTAGGGTTGCTTTTCTGTGATTATTATGTGATTTATAATTGTATTATTTTAAACATTTTCTAATTGCATGTTTTCTTGTATTAATGTATTTCAATTTTTATCTTGTAAAACGCTTTGAGATGCAACTTTTAAAGGCACTATATAAATTAAAGTTATTTAGTCAGAAGTATAGTATTTTTTTTCCATGTTACTTCGGCCTTCTCTTTTTCTTTTCGATACTTGCACATAACTTTCATTCCCCAGTTAGAAAAAGTGATATTTAGCATGTATAGTGGACCAGATCTTAGCTGACAATTAACACAGGACATACATGACATAGAAGACTTGAACATTAAAGTAAGGTATGCAACATACATGGAAAATTAAGTGGGAAGCATGCATTGAGAATGTGACAGCCAGATAGTAAATTGTTCAGTGTTTTCTAAACACATTCTTTGCAGGCAACATGATAATGAAAGATTACCATGTTATATCCAAGTGGTATTGGTGTCTCTGTATAATTGTCCATTTATATATAACTTGTCCATGGTGAGCGATACTCGTTTTCCCACGTTTCTGTGCTGTTTCATGATTGGTATTAGTTTTTTCCATCTCCTTGGAATTCTCGTGGATACTGATCGTTGATCCCGAAGTTTGTTCCCCACAATTCTTTGCCTTTGCTTTTTACAAGTTCCTTGTAAAGTGTTTGTAGTGTTCAAATGTTGTGACTATTGTTCAGGATCGTTCAGTATCGGTGTACTGGCTGTTTTTGTATCTGAGGCGGTGGATGTGGTGAAAGGTGATTTAGCCTACCTGTTCATTATTTTCAACAATGTCTTCACTGTTTTATTATGTTAAGTAACTTTACCATTTTGAACAGGCTATTATGGTTGCCCTATTGGTCCTGCACTATTCATTAAATTGTTTTAAAAAAATAAGCCTTTATTCGCTAATGTTGATTCAGTGAATGCATGTCACGTTCTATATTTAATGTAGCCTGCAGTGATGATAATGCTAGACGAGCAGATCGCAGATAAATGCCCCTTTTTGGTGGAATTTAGCATTGGATTTGGAATAGATTAAGTATTTTAAATGGGTTGCATGAAGGTTGGTTTCTTTTTAGACTAGTTCACTAGTCGACTCAGTCGTTCCACACATTCCTAGTCATAAGAAAGCATTGTGGGATGAACGAAAGGTGTTTATGAACTGATAATCTGCTGTTGTTCTCTTGATTTGTGTAAAAGGCAATAAAGTAATTGTTGTTATACCACCTCTAGTTTTCATTCACCTGGAGACTGCATGATATGTACTATGTAAAAATAATGCTGCAAAAATGTAGGTATAGTAACATGTTTCTATGAGACAAGGTAGACAAATTGTATGATCCTGATCATATGAACCCTTGGTAAAACTAACAATAACAGTATCATTCATCTCCACAGAACATACAGTGTGGGACAACTTACATGACGAAATGTAATACTTAAGAATAAGACCTAAATAAAAACCTAACCCTATGTATAAACAATAGATGCTTTCCTTGCTTGCAATTGTTGAAAACATTTATAGGCATTCCTATACAGTACTAAACTGTTTTTCTTTTTATTGTTTAAATATTAATTTATAAAACATGACAAATAATGTGACTGCAGTTTTATGTCCACCATGAAAGAAAAAGAACACAACTGCAGCAAGCAGCAGCTAACAGTTTAATCATTCACCACACACTCAGACAAAATCTAAGCCTGGCCATAATTCATTTGCATTTTTGCTGATTTGGAGAGACTGGTTTTTAGGAGCTTGCTGGTTTGGTTATTACTGCAAACGTCTCACTCATCATCATGCCCTCAGGATGGGTGAGTATGCTAATGCACTAGTGAAAAGCGGCTCCAACCCTGTCCTATTAAAGACCGAAAACAAATATGATGACCTAACATTTGCTGTATCCTCCACTGAACTCTCTGCCATGGGCTTAATGTTATTGTCTCACAAACACCTTCTCTCTAAATTAAGAGAGTCATTCTGTAGCCATTTTCTAGTTTTCGGATTCATCCACTGTATGGACTCCATGGAGGTGTATTAAAAATGCAGATTTTATGAGCTCTGGATGTCAGGCTAACATTGAAGGCCTCCAGTAGGTAGCACTGGCAGGCACTGAATTAAAATAAATAAAGAAATAAACCTGTGGGCTAGGCACTGGCACATTCTGCAAAGTTTGCATAATCAAGGACAACCTTGTATATGTCCAGGCACTAATTCACAGAGCACACTGTTAATCTTTGTTTTTCAAAGCAAAAGGAAAAACTGAGTTAAGTACATCTCTGAACATCCTTCTCATTAATGGGCGCTTGATTTCTTCAGCAGATCTGTGTGTATCGGAAAGTGTGGCTGTGTGTATATTAATGTATGTGTGTGTGTGTGTGTGTGTGTGTGTGTGTGTGTGTGTGTGTGTGTGTGTGTGTGTGTGTGTGTGTGTGTGTGTGTGAGAGAGAGAGAGAGAGAGAGAGAGAGAGAGAGTGTGGCCCTTGATGCAATCATAAATTATGAAGTGGAGTCATGATGTCTAGAGAAGATGTACTCTGGGTGCCTGCCAGCCACTCTAAAAGTTTAAAACTCACACAGCCCTCCCTCTTCTCACACCTTGACTGTACTGAACTGGTCAGAGAGAGAGAGAGGAACAAAGAGAGGAGGCAACAAAGAACAAGACTTAGAGACAGCTTAGATCTGTTTGATCAAGCTGGTAAAAGAACCCATGAAATAAAAATGTGAGTTTTGTAGCTTTTTTCCATCTATGTTCGCTTTAAGACAATTTAGTAGAAAAATTAATAGTTATAAAAAAAATAAATAAAGCAGATATACATATTTAAAATGTAAATCTCTTTCTCTTCTGGGGAAATGTACCATACAAATTAATGACTCATCTTGCACAACAAGTTTATGGGGAATAAAACGTTTTCTAGATACGATGAAAACATACCCTAACCATAGATTAATAATACTACTCACCTCCGACTAACAATAGCAAGTAGCAAATCAGTTGTAGGTTTGTTGGTGTGTCTTTTGGTTGTGATCTGACCATATTTCATTTTTCAACCCTCAATTGTTTGTGAAAGTATTAGCTGGAATTTGCTCATTTTGAGGGGCTTCTATAACCACAGCAAATCTGAAACCCGTTCCAGTAAAATTGCCAGATTGCCTTTTCTGGTAATGCTTTCCATCATTTATCTATTTTTATACCATTCACACATCAGTAATAAAATGCCATTAAACTCTCTGATGTCATTTGCCAGAAAGGCTTTTGGTCCTGTGTATACCTTGTTTCCAAGGAAGGCTAGTTATTTTATCATAAGTAACGGAATCACTCACGGTTCCTGTAAGCTGTTGGCAACTTCCTTCATCCACTCGGATTAAGAGAAGCGTTCTGAAGCTAACCATCTGTCCAATTTGACCACATTATTTGACACCCGAGTCACAGGGATTAAATGGCATGGAGAAATTGCATCTTCCAAAATTCCATCAGGATTTTATTAATGGCCCAAAGCAGACTACTTACATCAGCACAGCATGACATCATACATGGGTGATCAGCTAAAACCAGCAGGAAAGTGTTAACAGGATGTGGTGCCTTCAAGGTTCCTGGAAGGTTCCAACTGTACTTACAAATTTGGAAGTCACAATTACAATACGATGTGTGTTTGAGTGATTTTGATTGGAATGAAAGATGCATTGGACTACATTTTTCTGTATCTCTTTTTCACTTTCAAGCAATCATTTTAGTGTTAATGCAAAAAAAGTGCAAATGCACATTTGGTGTATAATTTATACCTTATCTGTTTATTCTATCATTCTCGTGCTGTCTCAGAGAATGACAGAGAATTAAGTTTGGTTGCACAAACCTGTCATAAACTGTGTCAGCTTATAAACTGGCTGAATGATTTGAATTTGCTGGCAAGCTTAAAAGCTATTTTATTAATGCAGCCACAGGGCTACCAGCAAAATGGTTTGAGCTGGTCTTTTAAGAATTATCTGGTCTAGTCAGTTTATTCTGCTGGGTAAAAAAGAAAGAATAGAGCGTCAGACAGAGGCGAGAAATATATACTGAAAAAAATGAAGAACAAAACAAAAAAAGAGAAAGAGAAGTGCAGAGAGAAAGTCAGGACTCTACGATATTTGTTGCGAGATAATGAGCAGCAAGACGCTGCCCCAGACAGTCTGACTGTCTAAGGTTCTCATTAGCCATTCACAATATAGACAAACTCAACTAATTCCTCCGCTCGCAGTGCCAGGGCCTTCCTCATATCCATCCTGATTAACAAAACAAGCGTTGTAACATCCACTCAGAAATGATGAGAAGCCCTTGTATAAGGAGAGTAGGATGGCTTTAATTACAAATTCCATATTTTTGCCATCCGACCGCTGAGGCATTGATTGATTGAGTTTTAATGATGAATGTATTTGTATAGGATGGTTTCAGAGTAAGCAGAGAAAAAGACATCATAAAATGACAGAGAAATTCGGTCTGAGCCAAAAGACAGGTCAATGTCATAACAAATCAGTTACCTCAGCTTAGACACTTTCACACAGACTAATGTTTATTCATCCAGATGAGTTACAAAGACCTTTTCTTATTGTGTGTGGGGCTAATCTTATTTTGAATGACATGGGTATAATTAATTTTATTAATTATAATAGAATTCTGCTGAGGAAAATAAAAACATAGCTATGCTCTGTCTTTGATGTTTGAAAGGCTAATGTTGGGTTATGTCAATGTGTAACTAAAATCTAAAGAGAGAGCCAGGATGGAAATTACACCCAGAAGCATGATTAATGTAAATCAAATCTGATCCAGTCAGGTAAGAATTATAATTACATGGGTGCTAATAAGGCTAATACGTGTCTGAATACATACAGATACAATAGCAGTGTGCGTGTTTCTGTTTATTTGTTCTTATAATTCCTATAGCACCACTCAAGTTTTTTAATAAACTCTAAATTTGACTCCTAAGTTTTGTAACCATTTACATTATGATCATATAATTCACTGAGATCTTGTTTATAGTCATTACTGAGTGATTAGAGTCAATCAGTGAGCTGAAACACTGCAAAGTATAGACCCTCAACAAATTGAGAAAAGTGGTCAATTCCACTTCAATTCAGGCAACTAGGAATGTGCACTGACATTCACACTTTAATTGATTTCAGAAAGCATTACAGAGTGAACCTTTAATCAGGAATATATCCAGGTCATATTTCCCCCCAACATCAAGGGCAAAAATATAAAGCCTATTTTAGGACTAATTTAACTTTTTTTTTAATCTTCATTGTGACATTATTTTCATGAAAATTAAGCACATCGTAAGCACAAAATTAAGCTTCTTCTCACTCATTACCATAATGCAAAAAACAAAAAACAAAAAAAAAAATGGATATATATATATATATATTACCTGGTTACCCAATTAATTAATCACGATTAATCGCATATACAAATATTTGCTGAGAAAGCCCCTCATATAACAATAATTCAAAAGATGAAATAATTATACATAGTTATCTTTAAATATTAAAACATGATATATATATATATATATATATATATATATATATATATTATAAAAAAATATTCAGATAATTAAAATGCATTACATTCTTGTGGCAGAACAATTAATCATTGATAAGACCATACAAAAAGCGGTTTTAGAATACAATGTATTATTTACTACCATATTATTGATCATAAGTCAATCATTGGCATACAGTTCACAGCAATCCATTTCTCAAGTGAATTTGTCAAGATTTATTAAGAGGGCTTGTTTAAGGACCCGTCAATGTACACCTGCATCAGACATTTTTTTTTTTTTTTTTTTTTTTAGAAACAAGCCAATATACATAGTACACAATACTACAGATATATTTTACAATAATGCCAAGACATTATATTCATTACATAGTGCAATGGTTTTCAATGCTTTGGAGTTGTTGGAGGTACAAAGAGTATTTAAATAATACTTCAAGTCTTTACAAAAAAGTGCAAATAGGGGCTTTATAGACATAAATTTACACTTATGTATAAAAAAACTTGGCAAGTAAAATAAACATATTAATCAGAAAATATTAACTTAAGTTATCAAAACTGTGAAAACCAAATAAAACGTCTTTATAAAGCAAAGAAAAATGGTCAAAATAGAGGTACATACAAACAAACAAAATTTGTTTGTTTGCACCCCAAATCATCACTGACTATGGAAATTTCACACTGGACTTCAAGCAACATGGATTGTATGCCTCTCCACTCTTCCTTCAGACTCTTGGACCTTAAAATTTTCTTTCATCTGTAAAGAGGACATTGGACCACTGAGCAATAATTATTTGCAGTAATTCATGCAAAAGGAGCCCAGACCAAGTTTTGAGTGCATAAATTAACATACTTTCTAGAAGGTCGATATTTCTGTATTCTAAAATCTTTATTCTAATATTTTGAGATACTGAATTTTTCATTTCCATGAGCTGCAAGCCGAAATCATCAAGATTACGTAAAAAAAAGCTAGAAATATTTCACTTTATGTGTAATGAATCTAGAAGATATGTGAAGAAAGTGACGGACATGCCCTGTCTCGTCGCACCACCGTCTGCCATCGGCCTTTATCCCTCTCGGAGGCTTAACTAGCCTGATAAGGGACCGGATGTGTATAAATCACAACCCGGCTCCGCCCTCTGCCCTGCCACAAAAGTATTTGTGTAAGTCTTTAGTGAAATCCCCACTTTTCTCTATAGTGTTTTTTAGAAATTCTTTATCTCACATGGAGCAAAAATAGGAAAACTATTGAAGACAAATTGATCGTGAGGTAGTGTTGCGGTTTGTATTAACTCCATCATGTTTGCCCTGACCTGCTGTGAGAAGTGGTGACTGAACTGTCTCGCCTCTAGAAAGAAGTAGATAAATGTATCAGGTGAGCGATTGTCTTTCCCCAAAACATGCTGTAAGGATTTACAAAGTCAGGAACTAAAGCAGCTTGAATGCTATTCTGAAAAAACTAAATAAAAACAAAAAACACACACATCACAGTAATGTCAAGCATCTCTAAGGACCCCACAGCAGTAAGGTAGGCTATCACTGGAAAAAAGAACATTGGTGGCAGTCTCGCTCAGGTCGTTTTAATGGACTGCCAGGTAGCTCAGCAGGTTGGTGATTGATGCCTTTATGTTGATAAATGCTAACACACATCTGCCCAAGTTAGTGGTGAGTTGACAGCTTTAGTGATATATGAACAGTGGGGCATGTGCATCTCATCAATCTCTAGCTTTTTAGCCTCAGTGTAAACCACCACCCACGACCCCGTCCGCTCCCATCTGGAAAAATCAAACATTCCACAAAGTCCTACAAATTTTTTTTTTTTTCAAAATTAAATCTTAAAATATAACCATTAAGATCAAAACTGCTATTTCAGAATGGACATACACATACAGAAAACAGCAAATGCCAAACTGATGTAAACTTTGCTGTCCAATCCATCCTGGTGATTACCAGCTTCAAATGCACTTCAGCACAAATTTAATTACTTTGTAAGCATGGCTATACTAAGACAGAGTAAACAACCTTTATTTCAAACCCTCAAAATTAATAAATAAATATCATAATTAAACAAGGTGGCATTCAGAAAAAAAAAACAAAGATCAGGCCCCAATTCATCTGCCTCATTCATCTCTGTCTGTAATCAAGTTTCTCTTGATCTGTACCAAGAAATCCCTCCAGCAACTAATCAACAGCCCAGAGAGGGAAAAAAGACTCTAAATCATTTTATATATATATATATATATATATATATAGAGAGAGAGAGAGAGAGAGAGAGAGAGAGAGGGGTGGCAGAAGAGGTTGTGGTGATTAAGGTCAGTGCTGGCCTCCAGTCTGACCAAAGCAAGAGAAGATCTCACACACACACACACACTCAGACATTTTTACAAACATATCAGCCACACCGCATTGCCACAGACCAGGACCACAAGGAGAGTTGAAAAGCTACCGATAGCTTTATCGTCATGTATTCAGGCCTGCACACATGGCAAATTGTGCACACATACACCAAAACACATACACTCATTTTTGCTTAACTTACATTAGCTCGCAATGAAAGTGTACTGACACACAATTGTGTACAAACACGACACAACGTCCCATGGGCCCAGCTAGCAACAGTGTGCATGGATGACTTCATTGAGACAATTGCCCTAATTAAATGCAAATGTCATAATTATCATACACAAGCAGAGCTGTTAGAGAGACCAAGCTGCAGTTCTCACCCGAAGTCGGCACATCTGTCGAACGCCTGTTTTCTTCTCCCGACTGAACTTTAATAATGATGGATCTGAGCATTTTATTTGGCATGCCGTCTTTGTCTAGATGCTGTCACCAACTGTCAGAGACAGAAGAGCTTTGATCACAGACCTCTGTGTATTTGGGAGCCATTGAAAGCTTGAATAGTGTCTGACGGGATGGATCGGAGAGTCTGAAGCATTCAGACAGAAAGGACGAAGTGGAGGAGAGCTCATTCAGAAACTCATTCAGCAGGGGGTGTTTTTACACCATAACCCTCATTCAGATCCATTCAGAAAAGTACAAAGAAAAAGGAAAGGCAAATAGGGAGTGAGTGAGTCGGTATTCATTTGAGGAGAGATAAGATCCAGATTGCAACACAAAGTGAAATGGGCACAGTCTTTGACAGTGTTGTTCACACAAAGAAATTCACTTTCTATTTGGTGATGAACAAAGGAGACAGGCAACAAAATGTACTAAAAATGGACAAGATTGTTTTGTTTGAGCAAACAAATCATTCATCGATACAGGTACAATTGATTTTTTTAGTGCCTGTAAGGCAGCACTGTGTTAAATTCCTCTATTTTTCTTCACACATTTCTGCAGTAGACCACATTTCCAGCTTTTGGAACATGAAAGTTAACTATTGCAGGGTTAACTTCTAAAGTGAGTATGGGAGACCAAAGAAAATATTATTTTTGCTTACCCATTTGCTTCAATAGCAAAAGAGAAAATCCGTTATTACATTTCTATGACTTTACGATGGATTACGACAGTCAGAAGAAAGAAGATGCCAAATTGACTGTTACTCCCTCAGTAGCTGTATTACTAGAAATCCCATAGCAGCTGTGGTAACAGCTGTTTTTTTTTTTTTATTCCAGGGTATAATAACTCAAAGCATAATGTTATGAATTTGCAATAAATAATAAAAAAAATTGAAAATATAACAAAGCTTACTAGATTTACACTACTAAATAAGGTGGAAAAGTATAATCACAGTCTGAGAAAATGGTCTTTTTAGAAGGAAAACTTACAGATTCAATTTATACGTTGTTTTGTAAATTAACATAATATCTATTTATGACTTTTGTAAACTTTAAGATATATATTTTCTATATTTTTTAAATATATAAAAATTTGCACACTATAAGATTGATCCTTTCTGTCTAACATCTATTTTACCATCTATACCCACCTTTACAGATGGTGTCATGTAATGTGTTGATTCTTGTGGTCAGCCAAAAGAAAACAAAACTCATACCAAAACCTAAAATCTATGGGGTCATTCAGACCGAACGCGTTCATGCACTAAAAAAAGCTGGAAGCAGCACAACGCACATCATAAAACACATGTCTCGAGATGCAATTTTAAAAGCTGATGTTCTTTTTTACATTATACTGCATCTAAAAAATAAATGTGGCACTACTATGCAAGACACTGAAAAACAGCTAGACACGCCGCAACGGTAAAATATTCTTGTTTTAAAACTTTAAAGGAATAGTTAACCCAAAAATGAAACAACTGTCATAATTTTCTCCAATCCCCTTTCATGCTTCCATGGGACACAAAAATATCATTTTAGCCTCAGTCATCATTCACTTTCATGGCATCTTTTTTCATACAATGGCAATTCTGTCGCCCTGTGATGGACTGGCGACCTGTCCAGGGTGTACCCCGCCTTTTGCCCAATGTTAGCTGGGATAGGCTCCAGCCCCCCCCCCCCCCCACCCCCCCACCCCCCCCTCCTGTAAAGGATAAGCGGTTGACGATGGATGGATGGATGGCAATTCTGTCAAATTCTGCCAAGCATCTCCTTTTGTGACCCTGGGAAGAAAGAAAGTCATACGGGTTTTAAACAACATGACGGTGAATAAATTATTGCAGAAATATCCCTTTAACACTATACTTTTTTGCCTTGTAAGCACTGATGTTGCTTTTGAGCTTTTGAGATTTTGGAAGAAATGTGATGTATTCTAAAGCAATAATGAAGCAACTACCTATACAGCCTGCCTTGCAAAGCAGTAAGAAAATGTGGTCAATGCAAATCATACATTCACATACAGTACATACATGCAAATGCATGCTCTTACACACATTGCATGTTTTTGCTCGGATTTACAGCTTACTCTTTGAATCTCTGTGTGACAAAATATCAGTCGATCGCACTTCCATCAAGAAGGCAAACAGAAGGGTTGAGGTGAGGGTCACAAAACAGTAGTGACTCTTTCACCTTCCGTGTGTTAGAATAGTCAATACAACACTGCTAACCCCAAGTCAACATTTTGATTCTCTATGTGTGTTTAATGTTTGCCTTTTGGATGGGAGGCTGGTTCTTGACCAATACAAAAGGACAATATTTCCATGACAGGTCATCCAACTGTCCAATCCGATTGACTCTCTGTAAATCCCTAATTTCTCTTGACTTCTGAATGAAAAAACCCAGGCACAAGCAGCAGGCAGGCCATCATTCCGGCAATCCGTCACAACGCTCGTAAAGCGACCTGCAGTGTCTGGTCTGATGCTTGTTATTCTCCTTTCTGATACAAAATGAATAAAGTAATAAATGTCATAGAGATAACGACAAATCACAAGGAACATGAACAAGAGGGGAGGAATGTAAGACATTGTGTTATTTTTCTCAGAATCAAAATATTTTTATGGGCTGTCATTTTTTCAGTGTTAGCAAATTTGTAAACCTTCAGCAAATGTATAAGGAAAGTTTCCTGACAGTGGAACAAGACGAGTTATGAGTTATGGTGTAGATGTCTGATCAGCAATGATTGTTTATTTTTCCTTCAGATACTATGAACAGCAGGGTACCATGTTTCCTCAGAGTTCTGTGCTGCTCCTGTTCATCAGATAGCCATAAACGGGTTTGCATTCATTTTAGCAGATCTGATGCTACACTTCATTGACCTTCACAGCCATTAATGAGGTAAACATTTACATTGCCTCTGATTGGCTACGAGAGTGCTGGCCTATGAGATAGCCAACATGAAGAAAGTTTGAGGGGAAGAGACATGGGCAGCATCTCTGGTGACCCATGAGGGTGAAATGTGCTAATGGGGTCTCGCTAGTGTGATGTGAAGATGCAGATAATGTGTGATGACCCTACATCCGGCTGCCCTTCAGAGCAAGCGTCCATGCTCTATGAAAGGTCAGAATTATACTAAAGGCAGAACACTGTTTAACTCTCTCTATGGATCACAGAAGTCAACTAAGAAAGATCTAGAAGACTCAGCAAAAACTACAGTAATTGATTAGGACAAGATCTGAGCTGGAAAGATCTACAATTACCCGAAAAATCATTTGGTCACTCAAGCACACTTCAAATTGCTCGAATCTCATTACAGTAGGCAACACAATATAAAATCAGTGTTATCAACAAAGAAATTATGCTCTTCTCAGAAATAACTAATTAACTTCGTTAAAGAATAAAAGTGAATAGTGGCAATGCTAATGTCACTTATTGTGTTCTACAGTCATACAGGTTTGGGATAATCATAAAGCTAAGTAAATGATGACAGAATTGTCCTTTATAGGTGATCCATCCTTTAAAGTGTCCAAATTCTTTGTGGGGCCACTGTATGTGGAAAGAGTTATTCATTTCTAGCACACAGTAAAGCAGAAGCACAAAAGGATTTGAAAAGTCATTTGAGACACAATTCAAAAACCACAACAAATATAATGAACACAGCTGCCTTATCTCCACCTTTCAGATGGTAATGAAATGCCTTGGTTCCTGTTTGCTATGCTATTTAAATACTCCCTCATGAAATGTCATTCACATGACATAATATCATCATCTGTTTAGATAAGAGGCACTTCCTGATGAATATCAAAGGTTGCCTACCTTTGTTCATCAGTGAAGGCAGTGACAGCAGTTCCCCGTCTGTCGCTCACTTCGACATTGTGTCGAAGAAGCGACACTAGGGGTCTCTATTGAGCACCGAATATGCCTCTGATCTATGAAAAAAGGCCAATGAGAAGTTGGCAGACAGTATTTGCATACCCCGCCCCCGGACATACGGGTATAAAAGCGGGGAAATATGTCAAGTTGATTCAGAAATTTTCTTCGGAGCCGATGGTCGTGCATGCAGTCAGCTGCGAGTTCCTGGTCACACACCTGTTCCTGGTTCTGTTCCTCTGATGCTCTGCCTGCTGTTGGATATACGGTGCACTTCAGTGGCTTTTCTCCTTCTCTGCACGGCAGTACAGCTTGCCCCTGGGTGCTTCGACAGTGCAGAAAGCTTAAAAGAGTTATTTAAAAGAGTGATTTTCTCTATAAAAGTGTATTTTCCTCTAAAAGAGCATTTGCACAGTGCCGTTGAATGTCCTTTTCAGGACACGTCTTTATAAAGATGCCATTCCGCCCCTGTGTAGTACCTGGATGCGGTAGAGTGCTCTCTGCTTCTGACGGACACAGGCGTTGTCTCGTGTGTCTGAGCAGCGATCACACTGAGGCAGCATTTGATATTCACCAGGAAGTGCCTCTTATCTAAACAGATGATGTTATTATGTCATGTGAATGCTTTCAACAGAAAGCACGCCACTCCAGCTGCCCCCCACAGTGCTCCTTCTACCCACGGGATTGAGGACGATGCGGCTGGCGCTGGAGGCAATTTGGGGATGGCAGCATCTGCAGCTCCGCAGGGTATGCCCCCTCGGACCACCCGCCCCCCAGCACGCTTGTTGACTCCCGTCCGTGTTTGAGGTAACAGCGGCTTGCCTCACAGCCAGCCTGCCTATCCTCTAGAGCTCAAGGTGGATGAGCTCACCGCTGCATCTGAGTCATCCATCTGACATGGATGACTCTCCTGGGCTGCCGCCTTTGGGCCAGCACGCACAGGCTGAGGCTGACATGCAGATGACCGACATGCTTTCCCGGACTGCCGCCAGCGCAGGGCTGGACTTGAACCCTCCATCCTCCCCACAGCCATCACAGTTGGATGACTGATTCCTGGGGTCTGCACTTAAAGATCTCCATGGGGGTAGCCCTGATCCCGATGTGTTGCAGGAACTGTGCTCAGCGAACGACCTCGCCCTCAGTGCCATGAAGGTCACAGCGCAGACACTCGGGCAGGCGATGGCCATGCTCATGGTCCAGGAACGTCATCTGTGGCTGAACTTGGTCGAGATACGTGAGACTGACAAAGCTCGCTTTCTCAATGCCCCTTTCTCCCAGTTCGGCCTCTTCGGCGACATCATCGATAACGTCGCCCAGCAGTTCTCCGTGGTGAAGAAACAGACGGAGGCCATTTCGCACATCCTGCCCTACAGCCAGCCTGCCGCCATGGGCATGCCCTGTCTGCTCGCCGAGGGCGTCCTCCTGCGGCCAAGAAACACCCTGCTCTGCCTCAACCCGGGCCCAGCTCTCAGCCCCAGTGTCGAGCACACCGCAGGAAGCAGACACCCCCCGCCTCACAGACCCCCTCGATGACCCGGAAGGCTCCCAGGCACTCCTGAGATGTTTGACCCAGAGACCAAGACGTTAGCTCCGGAGCGGGTAAGCAGACCACTCCGTCCCCCGGTGGAGGGCCAGGAGGAGAACCTTTTCTTTAAGTTATTTAATTTGCCCCCTAGACAGCGGTACCCACATTCTCAGTAAAAGAGCTATTTCCTTTGTCTCTGGGTCACCCCAACAGTCCCGGCATGCTGGACGCAGACCCGCCGCCTTCAGCCCCACGACTGTTCCCCGGCCGGCCGGTTCTGACGAGTCTAGAGGACACCTCCACCGGACCACCACAGGACTTTCCCACTGGGTGGTGGACGCCATTTCATTGGCCTATCACACCCAGGCTGTGCACCAACCCCCCCCCCCACCCTTGCGGGTTCGAGCACACTCAACAAGGAGTGTTGCATCCTCGTGGGCACTGGACAGAGGCACCTCTCTGGCAGACATATGTAGAGCAGCGGGTTGGGCAACACCTAATACCTTTGCGAGATTTTACAATCTATCCCGTGTTTTCTCAGGTCCGAGCCGGTAGAACTTGGTAACGCGCTGACAGACTGGCAGGGTGGATCGCTTGCACCTGGCGCCCTTTCCCTCGGCCGAGGTAAAACTGTGCGCTTTCTCTCCCAGGAGATCCCACTCATTCGGATCCCTGGAGGATTCCTCCCTAGCCCTTTGGGTCCGCAGTTCAGCGGAGGAACTTGCTGACCTAATCCACTGTGGGTACTTAATCTACCCTGTACTGGAATAGATGCTCCACAGGTCAGGACTCCTACATGAACTTCCCCTGTGTGTATTTTCCACAGTACGGTCCCCTTACGAGTGGACCCGCATCTCCCTTAGGCAGTCCCAGCTGCCCTACGGTTGCCATGTTGTAGGAACTCCCCCCTCCTTGAGGCTGGAGCTACCACTGGCCATGTTCCACATGTCGCCTAAGAACCCATGTGATGTATTCGCCATTCTTACCTCCCCCTTCTGGGCAGGTGTGGTCTCCGCAGGGTCTTTTCCCCCTGAAAGAATAGGAAACTGGGTAAGACCCCCTTCCCTCGATGCGTGTAAAGGCCCCGGCCGTTCTTGCTCTGTGTAGAGAAACATAGAGAGAAAAGAGGCCCAGCCAGGCTTGGCCCTTTCCCAGGTTGGCAAGCATTGCCTTGTTCCCCTGTCTAGGGTAACCAGAAGGATTCTGATGACTTTTTGGGGGCATAGGGGAAGGGTACATGCAGTCTGGCACAGCTGGTCGACTTTGCACGTAGAATACCTGCCTGCTCCTGTGTCAGCAGTACACGTACACGGCTCAGCGCATGGCGTGATTTAAATTGGACCCCTAATGTCGCTTCTTCAACACAATGTCGAAGTGAGAGACAGACGGGGAACGTCTAGGTTACGTATGTAAATTCCATTCCTTGATGGAGGGAACGAGACGTTGTGTCCTCCCTGCCACGTCGCTGAGCCGAGCCACTGTTGTGGCCGGACTATTTCCGGCTCCTCAGAAAAATCCTGAATGAACTTAACGTATTTTCCCGCTTTTAAACCCGTATGTCTGAGGGCGGAGTATGCAAATACTGTCTGCCAACTTCTCATTGGCATTTTTTCATAGATCAGAGGCATATTCGGTGCTCATGAGAGACCCCTAGTGTCGCTTCTTCGTCTCGTTCCCTCCATCATGGAACGGAGGTCACATAAGTAACCTAGACGTTTTTCCTGTTAATGCCAGGACCGTGACAGAACTAGATCAGTGCAAAAGGTGAATTACCCATGATCAGATACAGAAAGACAGAAAAAGAGTGACACACACAGAGACAGACAGAGAGAGAGAAGGAAGTACCCATTCATCAAAAAAAGGGATCTAAGGATGTGCCAGTCACAGAGAGCCCTGGCATATAGAAACTCACAATTGCTGTTTTTCACATGTCTTCTTAAAACTTCTCAGATGTGATTCAAGTCTTGCACTTGTAGATATGTAATAACATTAACAACCAAATTTACTGTAAGAAGGATGAGTCAGAGACTCAGAAATGGGGCCTCATCCCTACAGTTGCTGGATGCTATTTAAACATAAGTCAACAGACATTTCAGCAGTCAACTTATCGTAGGTTTAAATTTCTCTTTAGTGATAGCACTGATTTTCAAGGGGGGAAATGAGGCACTTTTGGCAGAGCTGCAGTCTTTTGAATATGAGGCTCAGAAAACGAATATTCTGATCTCAAGGATGCAGCCTTAAATTGGTTTAACCTGGACACTTTTTGGAATAAGGAGGGGGGAGTCTGTGAAGAGAGACTGAGTAAGGGCAACTCTGAACTCAACCTCTTTGGGGAAAAAAAGTTGTTTTGCTGTTAAAGGAATACTTCAAGCTCATTCTCTTGTAAACAATGACGTGCTTCCTGGCTCCTCCTGCACGTGATGTGTGACCTTACCAACGAGCCTACATCATCCCTCTCATGAGCACTCTTCTAAGAGATGTACGGAAGCAAATATTTGTAATTAAAAAGTATGTAAGTATTGTTTTGTTTTCTAAATTATCATCAATTATCTGGGTTCAGAAGAACTTTATTTGTCATCTGGAGCAATGTGGATTATTTTGATGCACCCTAAATATGCATTTTGGACCATCAAAAAATGGAGTACATTCACCTGCTTTGTTTAAGGTCCTAAAAATCTTAAATTCTGTTTTGATGTAGAAAGAAACTCGAGTAAATTATCAGCAAGTTGTAATTTTTGGGTGAACTATTCCTTTAAGTAACATAGTTCTAAAAAACATTTGCATAAAGATGTCTAAACAGCATTATTGCAGATTAAACTGTTATTTCCATTATTGCAATGAGCACAGTATCACTGTTTAACTTTTCAAAAGGGTTTGACACAGATTTGCTTGTGTGATTGGATTAATGACTTTCAGAGAGTGTTCATGTTTGAGTGACAGACCGCTTATGTGAGCACATACTGTTTCTTTAAACACGTACAGACTGACCACTGCTCTAATGTAGCATCCGCTATACTTTGATATTGCTTGTTGTTGTTTAATGCATTTACAACCCTTTAGTAATTATTCCCCTCTCTAACTGTAATGCGATTAAGCAATACAGAGAGCTACCTTAAATCCTCTTAGTTGTGAAGTGCTCTGAAAATGGACATCTCACAATTGATACACATTTGATATTGATAAATACAAATAACTTTGATGATAACAACATAAAACAAGCCGCAAAAAGATGGTTTGAGGTCCGTGTGTTGAATAGCGCTATTCTACAGTCAGCAAGTCAATAAATTATCGCCGAGCGATGTGCAGGGTTGGGGAGTAAGGAAATACATAGAACATGATTACGTATTTAAAATACAAAATATAAGTAACTATTCCTCTACAGTTACAAGTTAAATTATATTTTGATTACAGAAGAGATTGCGTTGCATTTTATTTTCATTTTATTATTTAATATTTTGTCCTTTCAGATGGAAAACATTTATACATTTAAAAGATGCGATCTAAAGTGAATTTGAACAGTGGTGAAACACTTTCTTATGATGTGTTACATTCATACGAGCAGACAGAGAAGTAAGTTTGAAGTAAGTTTGGAGTAGAACAAATAGAAATATACCTTGTGTAAATTGTCAGCTTTATGCTAAGCTAAAATGCTATTTCTAGCCTTTTTACATGTACATGTTTAGGGCAAAAATCATATTCTTGATAATAATTTTAGTATTTTTTTCCTGTAAAAATATCTTAAAATCCTTAAAAAAAAAAAGAACAGGTTGATTGATCTTATTTTAGAAACAACACTGCATAAGATATTTAGGGTTTTCAGACAATGTATTTTTAACATGTGTATTTGGTCTTACTGTACTGACAGAGTTTTTATAGTCAAACAAGTGCAAATATCTACCAGTGCTGAAGAAGTAATCCAAAGTATTTAGAATATGTTACTGACCTTGAGTAATCTAACAGAATACATTACAAATTACATTTTACAGCATGTATTCTGTAATCTGTAGTGGAATACATTTCAAAAGTATCCCTCCCAACACTGGCGATGAGGGACGGCTGGGGCAGAATGATCGCAATCAACTGGGAGAAGGATAAGGTTGAGCCTGCAGTTAGAGAGAGAGAGATGCATGAAGCCTGTCTGTGTGTGTTTGTGTGTCTTTATATTTATATGTAGCTGGCTGAAAAGAAGTCATGTTTTCGCATTGTGTTTTGCATCGCGAGGCACTTATTACCAAGACTTTACCAAAAGAGCTGTTGGATGTGTTGGAATGTGCAGTGCGGCTTGTCAGTTTTGTAAAAACAAGACCTTTGAAAAGCCACCTATTCACCAACTTATGTGAGAAGATGGGGGCAGACCATCAGAATTTATTGCTTCATATCTCAAATCTCAAATCACTTTATTGTCACACTACTATGTACACGAGTGCAACAGTAGGTGAAAGTCTTGTGTGCAGTTCCAAGCAACATAGCAGTCATGACAGTAACGAGACATATACCAGTTACAAAAAACTACATATTTACACAACACAATTTACATATCAAATGTACACATACTTACACAACACAATAATAATATACAATGCACAGTGAACAACACACACAATATAGAATACACATACAACAAACAATTTAAAAATAAAGAGTAACAAAAAATATATTTATATATTCAGTAGTTGTATTGGGTCAAGTCAAGTCAAGTGGTTTTTATTGTTGTTTCAACCATATACAGTTAGTACAGTACACAGCGGAATGAAACAACATTCCTCCAGGACCATGGTGCTACATAAAACAACATAGGACAAACACAGAACCACATGAGACTACACAGACTAAATAAAATACCTATATAAAGTGCATGTGCAAACGTGTGCAAAAAGTACGGGACAGTACAATAAATTACTAAAAATTAACAGGACAATAGGCACAGTGAGAGACAGTGCAGCGCCGACCAGTACACAGTAGTGTAAAAAGATGACCGTTTCTGAAAAAAAAGGAAGGAGAATATAGTTATGTGAGGAGAATATAATTATGACAGTCCAGTGTGAGATAATAGATTAATAAAGTGCAGTGCTGATCGTGAGAGATCAAGTGTTCAAAAGTCTGATTGCTTGGGGGAAGAAGCTGTCATGTAGTCGGCTGGTGCGGGTCCTGATGCTGTAATACCGCCTGCCTGATGGTAGCAGTGAGAGCAGCCTATGACTCGAGTGGCTGGAGTCTCTGATGATCCTCTGAGCTTTTTTCACACACCGCCTGTTATATATGTCCTGGAAAAGGGAAGCTCACCTCCGATGATGTGTCTGGCAGTTCGCACCACCCTTTGCAGGTCTTTGCGGTTGTGGGCGGTGCTATTGCCATACAAGGCAGTGATGCAGCCAGTCAGGATGCTCTCAACAGTACTGGTGTAGAACCGCGTGAGGATGTGGTGGTTCATTCTGCACTGGTGAGCCTTCTGCACAACGGCCTTAGTGTGGACGGACCATGTGAGTTCCTCAGTAATGTGGACACCGAGGAACTTGAAACTGCTGACTCTCTCCACCGGTGCTCCATTAATGGTGATGGGGCTGTGTTCTCTGTCTTTCCTCCTGAAGTCCACTACAAGCTCCTTGGTCTTTTGACATTGAGGGAGAGGTTGTACTCCTGACACCAGCGCGTCAGAGTGCACACCTCCTCTCTGTAGGCTGTTTCATCATTGTCAGTACCATCTGCCACCATCGTATCGTCAGAAAACTTAATGATGGCATTGGAGCTATGTGTTGCCACACAGTCATGTGTGTATAGGGAATACAGGAGTGGGCTGAGAACACAGCCCTGCGGGTCTCCAGTGTTGAGGGTCAGTGATGAGGAGATTTTGCTGCCCATTCTAACCACCTGATCCAGCTGCACAGTGAGCTGTTTAAGCCCAGAGCCCGGAATATCTCATCAAGCTTGGAGGGCACTATCGTGTTGAATGCTGAGCTGTAGTCTACAAACAGCATTCTCACAGATGTGTTCCTTTTTCCAGGTGGGAGAGAGCAGTGTGTATTGTAGATGCAATGTCATCATCAGTGGAGAGGTTGTTGCAGTAGGCAAACTGCAATGAGTCCAGAGAGGTGGGCAGCACTGAGCAGATGTAATCTCTGATTAACCTCTCAAAGCATTTGCTGATAATGGGGGTCAGAGCAACAGGACACAAGTAATTTAGGCAAGTGATTTTGGCTTGCTTCGGTATAGGCACAATAGTTGACATTTTGAAGCATGTGGGGACTACAGACAGGGAGAGGGACAGGTTGAAAATGTCCGTAAAACACCAGCCAGTTGGTTCACGTGCACTCTGATGACGCGGCCCGGAATGCCCCCTGGACCCGCGGCTTTATGGATGTTCACCCGTAGGAAGGATCGGGTTACATCCACAACAGAGAAGGAGAGTGAACCAACGTCTGTAGCGTCAGCCGCGAGTGCTCTCTCCACGAGGGCCCTGTTATTGTCCTCAAACGAGCATATGAAGACCTGATGGCTGTCTCGTGGTAAACTTTTATCGCAATATATATATGAACTGAAGGAAAATAGCTTGTCATTGCAGCAGCAAGTGCAGCTCATTGAAAAGAGACAGGACCGTGGTTTGAAAATTACATTCAGTGATCTACCTTTAGACAGCATTTTGTTGACTGCTGCCAAGGAGTATCCAGTCATTGTAGACAGTGCAATCTCAATGTTGCTTCCATTTTCCACAACCTACCTATGTGAGCTCATGTTTTAAATTCTGACATTCTAACAAAAACAGAAAAAACTGAGAGAAAGACTGAGAGCAGTTGACCAACAGCTCCATGTGACGTTGTCATCAATCCCAGCCAGAAAATCAGCTTTGTGTTCATCAAAACAAGTTAAGGTCTCACATTAAATTTGAGTACTACTTTTAATACAATATGGCATAAAGGGATTACTGCCTCTAGTATAAGACCATTCATGAGTTCACATGTTTATGTAATCTTTGAAATGAAGAGAAGGTGAACATATGTGGCTCGCTCTCCATAATGGAGGGCTTGAGCTCGAGAATCGACCCGAGCCCTAAGAACCCCCTGGCATTCCTTTAGTGGTAACTACTACCTAACCCTGAAATCTGATTGATATTATGCCAGGACAAACAAGAATGTTGATGCAGGAACACAAAATCACAAGGAACACAAAATCAAAGGACAAAGATAATGTTACTCATTATGTCTGATTATCATGGTCATGTTTTGAGTACATGAGAGCAAAGAGAATTAGACAAAAGATAAATGTATAGAGCATTACAGTGGGTAGAGGGACAGAGATTGAGATCATAGAAAGAGATATATCAGTTCTTCAGGCCTGTGTACTTAGCATGCAAGGCTCACCTGCCTGGCCCTTCTGAGTACTGATCATGATCTGACACTCTCTTCTGGTTTGCTCCTCTGAGGCAATGGAAACGGTAAGGAATCCACACAGGCCTCGGCCAAATGAAAAGCCCTAAGAGACATAGTTAAGCCAAGCATGAAAAAGAGCCCTACAGGGGGTTGAGAAGAAGACAGAGGAGGAGGCCTCTATGGAGAGAAAGAGACATTGACTATAAGACAGGACAAGCCTGGTTAGGCACATCCTGCTAACCGTGGAAGAGAGACATTCTGAGTCCGGCAGACCAATGGTGCAGAAAGGCCTGTCAGGGAAGCCATGAAAAAAATTATAGTAAGATAAAGTGGACAAAGTGGGCTGACTAGTGATGAAGAGATTGGTACAAAGGTTTATGCTGTAGATGAGAGTGACTTATCATTCCGGCAGGCTCTTAAGCCACGGGCACTATCCTTGAAGAGTATATTGAAAACTCAAAAGCAAATATATGACTGTATTGCTAGCTATTTGGGAAAATAAACACCAAAATTGCACCAAGACTGCTCAGAGTCACTACAGCAAAGAGTCATAAGCCAAAAAAAAAAAAAAAGAGAGTGCATAAACAAGACACCATGAAATACAGAGCAGTAACCTTCTCGTATGGTTTGTGGAGAATGCCGCAGGTAGATGCATTTGCAGTACTCTTGAAAAGAAGGGCAATTTCAATAACAGCACATGGCCTGCAAGCCATAGAGAGAGGCACTTGTCCTCACAGGCCATTGGTTTAGGTCCAGGCCACAGCTGGGCCAGTAAGTGCCTCATTTAGAGAGACTGAGTCAGGGAGATGGGCTTGACTGAGCTAGAAGATTACCAGCCCTTGCCCCTGGATAAGTATCCGCTGCTGCCCAATTTTGTTCCAAACACAGAAAATGGCAGCTGGGTCTTTTATCTTTAACATCAACAGGGTTGGGAGGGTTACTTTTGAAATGTATTCCACTACAGATTACAGCATACATGCTGTATAATGTAATTTGTAAAATATTTCGTTAGATCACTCAAGGTCAGTAACGTATTCTAAATACTTTGGATTACTTCTTCAGCACTGAAATTTTGTAGATTGTTTTCACTTGTTTTGTCTATAAGCCAGTACAGTAAGACAAAATAAGCATGTTAAAAATACATTCTCTGAAAAACCTGAATATCTTATGCAGTGTTGTTTCTAAAACAATAAATCAAACTGATCTTGTTTTAAGGATTTTTAGATATTTTTTACTGGAATACAGGAATACAATACAAACATTATTATCAAGAATAAGATTTTTTGCCAAAATATCAAAGGTCTTACTAGAAAAAAGTAATTATGATCCAACATGACTTTTCTTGATCAAAAAATATGATCGTGCCTGGTAACGTGCATATAAAATAGCTAGAAATAGCATTTTAGCTTAGCATAAAGCTGACAATTTACACAAGGTTTATTTCTATTTCTTCTGCTCCAAACTTATTTCAATCTTACTTCTCTGTCTGATCGTATGAATGTAAAACATCATAAGAAAGTGTTTCACCGCTGATCAAATGCACTTTGGATCGCATCATTTATATGTATAAATGTTTTCCATCTGAAACAACTAAATATTAAATGAAACAAATGACAATAAAATGCAAAGTAATCAAAATACTTTTTGAATGTAACTGTGTTCTAAATACCAATTATTTAAATTGTAACTTTAGTAGAATACAGTTACTTATATTTTGTATTTTAAATATGTATTCCTGTTACATGTGTTCCAGTTACTTGTATTTTGTTACTCCCCAACCCGGAACATCACTAGCTCAAGTTACTGTTCCTGTGTGTGCAATGGAGGCACTGGTTATAAACTGAAAGCTATATTGTTGTCTGTATTGTTTTCTTTTTTCAGCTTTGCCAGTGGCAGGTGTTTATCTTTGTTACATCCTTGAGAATCTCAATGAAAACACCTTTACGAAAACGCATCCATCTGCTTTACGGAAGGATCCTTTGGGAGACTACAGAGAGGGCATTGGCATTTCACATGTATGAAAATAAATACTGGCATATATTATCATATCAATACCTCTGCCACTCAAGCATACTATATGGGTCAGACCCGCTAGGGTGTCTTCTGGTCACCTTATTTTCAGATGGAAAAAGCATGCTTCCAATTCCCAAATGATAACAGTGTGGCTGACAGATGCAGATGGCGGTGAACGCACACAAAGAGCGTGCACAATTTTCATGGTCTTTAAACAGCCACACATATCCTGCTCTCATCACACTGTGAGATGTGTGTGTTTAGGCATTTCACCCTGAAGCTGTTTATTTATTGCTGTATTTATTAAGAGAAAAAGAAACCATTTACCTTTTAAATTAAACACACTTTTCATACCAAAATGAAAACTCTGTCATCATTTATTCACCCTGTTGTTGTTCTTAACTCATAAACTTTATTTCTTCTGTGGAACACAAATATAGATGTTAAACGAAATGTTAGGAACTGACAGCCTCAGTCACTGTTCACTTTGATTGCATCTTTTGTCTACACAATGAAAGTGAATGTTGACAGAGATAATATTTTGGTGTGAAGTATCCCTTTAAGTGTGTTTATTTATTGCAATTTTTAGCATGAGCTATCCCTTTAATGCAGAAAAGCCACTCTATTCTCAGTCAATGTCAACCCTTGTTCTTAATTACATATGACTTTGATGCAATGAACAACATGTTCTATCAGGAACACTCGCAGACTTGAGTAAAATTTAAGATATCATTTATTTGATGAATATAAAACAGAAAAGGAATGTCTCTCTTTGACGTAGGCCCCATCTGGCGGTCAGAAGAAGTTGTATTCGGGGACGGGACTCAACTGGTGGTGGTGGGGTGGTGGAGGTTGCCATGTTAGCACACTGAAAGAGCAATGTGATAGATTGTGAGCAGACATGTCATTGGCTAGGAATTACCCAGATAATGGTACGATGAGCTACAGCTGCTAGTCTTCCCTCTAGAACTACGCTGCACTTACATTTCTTGGAATCCTACGACCACCATATACAGAACCTCTGGGTTTGACCATTAGATGCTAAATATAATCCTTATAGAGACAACATTACAAAATGTCTGAAGCACCTACAACCCAGTGGAAGAACACCCATTGTGTTTCTCCTTCTTTGAACATTTAAAAGTGAAGTGAGCAACTCTAAAAGTTGTAAAGCTTAATATGTATTTTTCCATCAAACCATTAAACTCTTACCTCACAACATTCCTACTCATCTGTAGGTCAGACTGACATTTTGATTAACACAACAACCATTTTTAAAATGCCTGCACAATATTTCCCAGAAGGCAGGTGAGGTTCCAAGGGACGAGTTCCGACATTATTTTTTATATTAAAATTGATCTTTTCTAGATTGTGAACGCAAAGAGTTACAATGCAGTGAAATCAGACTGGCATAAAACACAGGGGAGATAAGTTTCATGTGAAGGGAAGTCTTCAAATGAAGGGTAGCGTTTGCAGGCGTTTGACAGATGTTGGGCTTAAATGTTAAATGATGAAAAGAAAACAGAAACACTGACAAAATGCTGTTTGTACTAATAAAATAAAATGAGAGATTAAAATAGCAAGAAGCAATAATACATTTATAATTTTTCTATTCTTTTCCAACAAGATATTTCTACTGAATTAAATATTCTAACAACATACACTCACTGAGCACTTTATTAGTAACACTATTGTCCTAATAAAGTGCGTGACATGATCTTCTGCTGCTGTAGCCCATCCTCCTCAAGGTTCGACACGTGCATTCGGAGATGCTATTCTGCTCACTACAATTGCACAGTGGTAGTTTTGGGTTCGAGTCCACCTTAGTCGAGTCCAAATCAAGTCCGAGTCTTTAAACAATTGAGTCAGAGTTGAGTCTGAGTCCAAAAGGGGCAGGTTTGGACTCAAGACTATGTCCATAACAGGCAGAGTCCGAGTCGGGTCTAGTCCGAATTAATCTGTTCATGAATCTGTATTAAATTTGTAACCGTAAACTCAACATCAATATTTTAAGCTTATTTTAAACCTCAAAACTAAGAAAAACAGTTTGTCTATATAAATGTAACAAAAACATGTCTGTTGCATTTCATATATACATTTTATGATTAGTATCCTGCTGAACAGACTTCAAAGTGGTTTCAGAATGAAAGCAGATTCTTTAGGTTTATGGAGACAAAACTGTCCTTCAACACAATTCTTAATGAGTTCTGTTGACATTTCAATTATTTGTTTCTTTTTGACCTCCACTCAAACATAGACTAAAGAAAGTGAAAGCTGCGTTAGTCATTACAACTACATTTTATTTAGTTTTATTTAAAATGATCCCTATCTAAAGAAATAATAGTCTATACTGAGATTTCATTCTGAATCTTTTTTATCAATCTGCAGACTGATTTGGGAAATACAGTACATACAAATGAGTCTACACATTAGTAATTACCGCTCTCTGAGAAGTTGCATCTCACGATTTGTCTGCAAATGTTACAGCCTAAAAACAATGGAAAATCCCACTGAAAATGATAGTGTCATGTCATCACAGACATGATTTTCTAGTTAATTTGTGGGAAATCGCACAAAGCAGGGCAGTTCTACGTGCTGCTCGTGTACCTAAATCCCTGATGCGTCCGTGTGCGTCTCGCAGCAGCTGCCGCAGAAGATAAAAAAAAAAATAACATGCTAATTTATATTTTCTTAATCGGCAGCCGTGTTGGTCTGCAATCAGTCTGCAATCTTTAAATGCCAACCAAAGAAAATTTCATTGAGCTTTTCTTAAAACTTAGAAACATGCAGAATATAATTTTGAGTAATACATTTAACAGATTTGTCCTTCAACATTGTCAGAGACGTAGGCTAAAAAAGACATGCATAATTCCCCGGTGGTTTACAACAAAAATAAAATTTATTTTAGAGTCTATAATTAAATTATAAACAAAAAATTTCACTGCTCAAAATGACCTAATATTTTATTGTGCATAGTTGAATGTTGTGAATGGTGGACAAATGCTGTAAAAGAATGTATTTTAAGCAGCTCATAAATGCTTTGAAAATAAACAATCAATAATAAATAGGTGCAGTTTATCTGTTTAGAATTGCTGTCTGCTTTATCAATAATGCTTTTTTCCTTCACAGTTAATTAATCAAGCTATTCTGGACTAGTTCAAGCTGACAACACTGCGTGGATCACAAGAGACTACAGAAGCCTACATGTGCAGGTACATTACACCTAAAAGACTTAATATCCAATATTAATAATATTTTTATGTATTTTTATTTCAATATGCTGTTTTTAGTAAACTGAGAGAAAGATGTAGGGGACTTGAGTTTTTAACCACAATGATACCGCAATGCGATCAACGTCTTGGCTGCACAATCGCCATACACAGTGTAACCAGTTGTCAGGTCCCATGTTGTGTGAAACTGCCTTGTTTAGTTTCTATTGCACTGGATACATACCCGTCTTTATGTTTTCGTCATGCCAGCCACCTCGGTAGTCGATGCTATACATGTAGTAACATTCAAGCATTGGTTGACTGATGAGTGTTCCTGTGCATGTGCGTATGTGTGTGAAACACAGTGAAACAAACTCTGGATATATCTACGACTTCAGGGGCTAATACAGCTGCATGCAGACTGAGATGTTTTCATTAATTTCTGTTTTGTTATTTATTTCTATATTTTTCATTGCATCAAAATGTCATGGACTCGGAAAAGAATCCAGAGTCTCAAAAGCTTGAGTCCGAGTCAAGTCTGAGTAAAAATGTCTGTGACAAGTCCAAGTCCATTAAAATTGGACTCGTGCCTTGGACTTGTGTCAAAACATCCAACAGCGGAAAAAAAAACATCCAGTGAGCAGCAGTTTTGCAGATGGAAATGTCTTGTTAATGAGAGAGGTCAACAGGGATTGGTCAGACTGGTTCAAACTGACAAAGTCTACAGTAACTCATATAACCACTCTGTACAATTCCGGTGAGAAGAATATAATATCTGAATGCTATTCTGAGATGCAGGTTGGCTCTGTTTTGGCAGCACGAGGAGGACCTACACAATATTAGACAGGTGGTTTTAATGTTGTGGCTGATCGGTGTATATATATATATGAATATAGTTGAAAATGTATGAAACATTTCTGCTACATGAATGTACATTAAGTAAAGATTATGATGAAAACATATGTATGGTATGATAATGTTTGTCCATGTTACTAATGAAAGCAATAATAATGTGTTATTGATGTAAGTTTAGGAATACCACTACTAACAATATCCTCTCTTTATTAAACGAATTAAACTATTCTTCATTCTAATGGCTCTCTTTCTCTCTCTCTTTCTCTCTGTCTCTGACCTACAACCCCAATTCCGAAAAACTTGGGAAAGTATGAAAAATGCTTATCAAATCAAAAAGGAGTGATATATAAATTATTTTCACTCTTTGCTATATTGGAACACTACAACTAAATATTCTATGATGTTTTACCTTGTTAATTTAATTGTGTTTTTTTTTATGTACAGAAATTTAAAATCAGATGATTGCAACACACTCCAAAAAAGTTGAGACAGTCGAGTATTTACCACTGCAAAACATCACCATTTCTTCTAATAACACTTATTAAGCATTTAAGCACTGACAAGTGTGTTAAGGTTTAAAAAGTGTCATTTTCCCCCATTCATCCATTATGTAAGTCTTCAGCTGCACAATTGAACGAGGACTTCGTTGCCGTATTGTGCGCTTCATAATGCGCCACACATTCTCAATTGGAGATGGTCAAGACTGCAGTCAGGCCAATCTAACACACCCACTCTCTGCATATTTGGCCAGAAGTGGTTTGAAATTCTGGGACGTCCCTGGAAAAGATGGTGCTGGATGGCAGTATATAAGGTAAAACATTGTATAATGTTTAGTTGTAGTGCTTTCAATACAGCAAAGGGTGAATATAATTTACAAATCACTCCTTTTTGTTTTTATTAGCATTTTTCATACTGTCCCAACTTTTTTGGAATTGGGGTTGGACCTGCATTGGCATCTTCCAGCTCTGCACAGGCTAATAAATGGAAATACGATTCATGTAAGATGTGATCTGGGTGAAGATTTCATCTGAGGGGTAATCTGGTCACTAATTTGTGTGCAAACACTGTGCAGCTTCTGCAGAAAAATAAACACAGCTAAGACACGTACGGCCACAGATGGAGGATGTCTCAAGCCAGGACATGACACCCAGGTGCACATTCAATGAAGTGGATTAAATTAGTGCCTTCTTTTTCTTTCTTTTTTTTAAAACCAGTTTGATAATCTGTGGCCAGATCTGCTCCAATCCCCTGTCAAATGCCATCATGCTTATTTGCACCTGCATCAAACGTAAAGTCCAATTCAAACTGCCTGTTTATTCCCCGCACCTGTGCTATGTATACTGTACCTGGTGTGAGGCATGAGGCAGCCTGGCTCTGGGTCAACAGACAGAAGATATTCATCTGTAAACAGGATTTGGAGAGAATTTAATTTCAGGCCAATAATGCTTCCATATGCTCCCCTGTGAAAGCTTTCTCTACTTTCATTACATTTCGATGAAGTATCATTTCTCAGAGAGTAAATGCACCCACTGTCCTCCTGTAAGTGCCCAGCTATGAGCATGATTGCATTTTCTTCCCTGAGAAAGAAAGTATGGGAATTTTGGATGCGGTTCACTTTAGACATCATTGTCTCTACATACTTCCCTATGGGAATGGTTTAATTAAAATTTCTCTCTCCCTTTCTCTTCCTCTATGCTATTAATTTCTATGGCCAACAGAATGGTACTGCAGTATTGGAGTCTGATAATGGTTTTCTCTTTTAGCAGTCAGGGCCTAGTGTGCATCTATTCAGTAAAACAGTGAGGGCTTACTTATGATTAAATGTCTGACATGCAGAACAAGAGTGACTGTAAACAAGAAGGAAAGTGAATAAATAAATAACTGGAGGGTTCTCAGATGTGCTGACACAAGCCTGCTCTGTATCCTGTCCTGCCGTTCAAACAGGGGTCCTAAATTAAGATTTATTAAAGTGTCAATGTGTAGCAGAGGCAGCTTGTTTGAAGACAAAAACATGGTAATTGTGGAAAGGGTTTAGATAGAGTTTGCACATTTGACCATTAATGATTATACATTCTCTTTGATGCTGTGTTATAATTGGACATTTTTGGTTAGGTCTGAGCATGATTCTTATCTTTAGGGCCCTGCTTAGCTGCAGATTGTGCACACGTGGATGCCCCACAGCCCATTTACTGACCGTCTGATCTATATTGGAACACAAAAATGACATATCAGAGATATCAGAAAATCGCCAGTTTCAATCAAATTGGCCAGCTTTCTGCTCTTATGTATGTCAAGGTGCACAGTGTTTCAAAGCTGTGTTATCGAGATCCAGGTTTGATACAATGAGCAAGTTATTTATTTTAAGTTTGACAGTTTAGTGGGATTAAATGTAACGTTCAGTAGCTGGCAATGGCAATGGCAATGACGATGATGATGAAATGAAGAACCCAAGTGCAATTTATTAATAAACATGAAAACTATAAACCCTAACTATAAACATGAATACAACATACTATAAACTTGAAACATAAACATGAACTTTGCTGTTAAAAATGCTGCATTCTGGGAGATCAAGAGCAGGCTCACTGTGAAGTGACTAGTTTTACAGCAAATAGCTGTTGTTTGCAAGGCATTAGGGGAAAATGAACATTCAAAATCATGATATCATCTTGGTGAAAGCTACTGGCATTTTGAAACATATATTTTTAAACCCACCATGAAGAAAATTTGTGGCATATGGTTAGTGTACATGATGTTTCTGAACGACGCATCTGTTCTTTATCATCTCACATCAGCCTTCACTTGTCTGTCTAATTAGAAGTCAAATAAAAAGTATAAATTAACTTTTGAAGCAATGCGCATATAACATGTAAAATGTTGCCAGGATTGAACAGTAAATTGTTTATGAATTTTTTTTTATAAATAAAAACATGTACACAATTTTTTACACAGACATAATAGTGGTCTTAGTTTTATTTAGTGTTGTTGTTATGAATAGTTGTGTTTTGTTTGAAGCCACCATTATGGTGATTAGTGATCTCTTGAGCTGACACCTTTAACCTTCTTTATGATTATATTATGTTCTTCCAGCCAGTCAATTTGTGTTTAAGTAAAACACAAGTTGTTGCACTGTTGACAATTAACAAAAATACTTTTAAATAATAATGTAAAAGCTGAACATTAAAATACAGGTAACTTAGACTGCAACAAAAACAAAGTCAAAATAAACCAGTAAATAGTAAAAAAAATCTAAGTAAATGCAGTGCATGCTGAGAACTTAGCTGTTCATTTCAACAACCGTAGATAGTATGTAATTTGAAAGCTATATGCTGCTAAATTAGAGCTGTATACTCTAGCTTTAAAAACAGGATCTAGCTGATAATTTGAGCAACAATAAGACACCATTCATTTTACAATAACTTGCTGGCAACCCTGCTGCCAGGTCTTTTCTGTTATTTGACCTGAAAATCTTTAACAGTGTAGTCTAGGCTTCAACTTGACTTGACATGACATGAACTTGAAATAAACTACACAAACTCACATCAATACTAGACAAAGGACAATGGTAAACCTGAGGGCTTAAATACATGACATGGGGAAACCTAAACCAATGATCAAACAGAACTGATAACAACCTAATGAAACAATATACCAATGAAAACAAGACACATGAACATGGAGGGAACACAGGACATCACATGACTAGCGAACCACATGACATGAAACAGGAACTAGACTTATCAAAACAAAAGACATGAAATCAAAACATGAACAAAAACACATCTAAACATGACATTAAATCCTTTAAAATACTAACCATATTGTTTGTGAAACTTACTGTAGTTGCAAGTAAATTAGAAATCTCTATTCAGCTCTATTTTCTCAAATCCTAACCTTCATCATAGATTAAACCACCAAACTGATCTAACTTCAGGCTGAAGAGAACATTCCTGAAAAATATTTGGCCACTCTGAACATCTTTCAGTGAAAGACTAAAAATAACCACTATTAAGTGGTGAGGAAGCAATGTCCCTCTGGACCAGAGACAAAATCAATAACATCTGAAATAGAAATCAATCTCAGGAAAGTGTGTCAGTGAGTGTTTCCACAGGGCCTAGCGTCTGACAGCTCACCCTTTCCTCTATTCCTCAGGCCTCACTGCCCCACTAAAGTTCAAGTTTCAACTGATTCTGAGTTAATACTTCTGCTGTTCTTCTGTAAACTAATGGGGAGGTCTAATTCCACTAAAATTCCATATACACCTCGTAGAAAGAAAGACACATTCCATACTGTAGAGAAATATTGCATACTTGGTTTTGAATAAATGCATCTTCCACCTAACATGACTAAGTCAAGTATTTGATGAATTACAGACTCTAGGACGATGCCGGTAATTATTATTTCTCACTGCATAGTAGGTTTCCATTTTTCTCCTATATATACACACACACACACACACACACACATCAGGTAAATGATATTCACCTGTAAACTTTTATGTTATCTTTTATGTAAATCAAGAAATCAATATCACTAAATATTAGTTTTGTTCCAACATTTCTCACTATGTCTTACCTTCTAAGGCAGCATCCTTACAGAACTGGAACCTCAAATGACAGTTTAGGCATGCGTTTCATAAGGGCCGTTCAAAACACAGTTTTATGTCCTATAGACACAAAATCATGTAAATGATATTCATCTATAATTTATTATGAGAATCTGAAAAACAAAATCACTCAATTTTATGCATTTTCATCAAAAGTTTAGCAGCTGCCAGCCAGACGATCATTATGCATATTCATAAATTTCACAAATTCAAAGCAAGAAAAAAAGTCCATAACATCCCCTTAGAGTCATGTCCTCATGTAAGACTTAAAAAGGTATAACTCATATAACAGGAAGAATAATAAGATTCAATACAACAACATCTGCCAATCATTGTTAACTGCAGTAATGTCAAAATAATAACCATTTTATTGTATTATCTATCAGAAGGATCTGTTTTCTCGGGAGTTGTTTCACAGTTTTGATAAATGGCTCTATTCCAAACCCTAGTGAATGGTCTCACTGCCTACTGCCTACACAGACAGCTAACTTCCAAGGCAGCATTCTTAAAGAAATGAAGCCTCATTACTGATTAGCAATGTGCTTCATAGGATCCAATCACATCAAATGCGTTTATGTGTCTGTTTGCACTGTTTTCCAAAAAATGTTCTATGTATATATGCACTTTATGGATGTCTTTAACACTGAGCCGCATCTGGCTATGTTTTAGCATCTTGCGCAAAAGTGCCACATTTTTAGAAATTAAGCTTAACTAATACATGTCTCGAGATGCCTGCGTGCTGCTCTTTTCATTGCAGTGTCTAATTATACTGACTACCTTTTTGAACAGCCTTTGTGTATGCACTATTACACATTAAAATAAACTGTGTTTTGGAACAGAGGAAATATCTTATCTTTTTCCTAAGTACATGATATATTTCACATTAGAGGCAAACAGCTGGTGTATGGAGGGTACCAGTAGGGATCTTTAGTAATAACTATTCAGGTGGCAAGAAAACATTTGTACCTCAGTGTTTCTCAGTGAGCTGCTTATTTAAGAGATCATTAAATTAGCCTATTTCAAAATGAGGACAGGAAGAGGGACAGAAAAATATACATATTAAGAACTGGACTTTTTTTTCCTAAAAAATAGCTTTTAAGCTTGTCCAACACACACACACACTATCGTTGCTATAGTGCTGGTGTATAAGGTCATCCCACTTTACCTTAAGATATGATTTCACATTTCACAGTCATGAAAAAAGCAATAATCCATATGCATGTAAAAATACACTGACATCTCCTTAGCTGTGATTTTGGGCTTGCGTTGACTTATTTGGCTCTTAAACTCTTTTGCTTGTGAATGCATACTGTTCCACAATTAATATTACTACAAATTCACAAATGTACCATTTAAAATGGTACATCTACAAAAGATAAGGGGATGCACACATCACCAAATACACTAATGCTGGCAATTCAAAATTTGAATATTTGTCACATTTTAAATAAAAATGTACATTCGAATGCTAAAATGAGAGTTCTAATTTTAGATGTGTGCCATGCACTGTTGATTACAAATATTGTGATAAAACAGGCATAGTGAAATGAATAAAACAGAATGCAGGTGTCTTAAAAGTTGAATTTCCTTTAAATTGACAATGACGCAATAGTCAAAAAAGTCAATCTACCGTATGCTTACGTAAACGTTGCTTACAACAAATAGCCCCGTGTGGTTGTGGTCATTAGCGGTTGTGCCTTGACTATGACTTGCCCTCTTATCAATTGCTTGTTCAATGAACCATAGACAATTAATGAACATGCACCTGTAAGGTATTAAATATATAATTTAGAGATGTGGACAGGGTCAGTTAAAATGCCCTCATTCGCAAACCATAATATGTAGGGAATAAAAGAAATGCGACATTTAGAAATGAACTTTAGATTGATCTCATTCTCACAACATTATATGTAAGGGATATTTGGTATGCTAAATTTAGAAGGGAATTTAGGGTCTCGAAATATGTGAGCTATGAACTAAATTAAACTGTCCTTATTGTACCTTATTAGGTAATTAAATCGCATTCGACGACCATTATAAATGAGATAAATGACAAATAACTAGATTATTTGTCTTAATTGATTCTCCACCATTGAAATCGAAATACAATGTCTAGTTGTATCTGCTCACAATTTCTACTGAAAGGACTTAGCTTTAATAAGTGAATTATGATTAATTCAATTATTGGAGTGATATTATTCTCATAAAGTTCGTTCCGTCGATGTTTTTATCTCTGTTTGAAGTTCGAAGTTTATTGTCTGTATGTATTAGTGAGGTTAGCTGTGAAGCGAGGCCTTCTCACTCCTTCTCGGGACGTCGAGTCCCAAGCTTCCGTGGATCTTACCTGGCATGGGCCTGGTTCTGACGAGATCCCGAGAAGACCACGAGGGAAGAGTCAGAGTGAAGTCTGAGCAGTCAGGAGAGGCCGGATGAGAGATGAAGACAGAAGAGCAGAGAAGGAAGAGAGTGTGTTCCTCCTGTTTGGAAATATTTGATCTAAAATTGGCCACATCCCCAAAGGTGTCCTGCGCCAATCAGAAGTGACATTTCAGAGTCACATGGTTGACTGGGCTGTCCTTATTGATTGCTGATTTATAAGTCTTTATTAGAGATTATCACTATTTACCCGCTCAAAAATTGTGCATATTTAATCAAGAACTTTATATCTTGCAAATCGTACAAGAGACATTCTATTCGTTGTCGTCAGCTTTCTCTATGTAACCAAACAAATGCTTGCATACCAAATATGAAATTTTTTCATGGATATTATACGTGTAGGAAACAAAACATGAAAATCCCTGGTTACAAAATCATATTGGTTTTACACATCATTGTATTTTATCAAGTTAAGCCTTATAGTCACCATTCTTAGTAGAATTAGATGAATAATAAAAAATTAAATATTATATTTATCGATTATAGGTGATTGCACATCGCTACTCACATTTTAAAGAGGTCCATCAGTCTATAATCATTAATTTGTCAGGTACAAACTTTACCCACAGTTCAAAATGATTTTCAGCATTATCTAGCAAGGCTAGATTAAGAAGAAATGTCTTTTAGTTGTGGAAATCTGATGGTCCTTGTAACTTTACACAGAACAGCTTGGTCTAACTGGGTGGGGGTTCCGGCTGAAGACTGGTAATTTATGATGTTGCAACATTCCAAACTGAAAGGCTGTGTGTAATGTTTCAAATCATTTTGCTGGAATTCTTCTGCATGTATAATCTTACACACCTGTGGAATGGTCGTTAAGACACTAACAGCTTACAGATGGTAGGCAATTGCAGATGTGGCCAGGGCAATAAATTGCAATGTCCGTACAGTGAGATGCCTAAGACAGCGCTACAGGAAGACAGGAAGGACACTGATCATCCTCGCAGTAGCAGACCATGTGTAACCACACCTGCACTGGATCGGTACATCCGAATATCACACCTGTGGGACAGGTACAGGATGGCAACAACAACTGTCCGAGTTACACCAGGAATGCACAATCCCTCCATCAGTGATCAGACTGTCCGCAATAGGCTAATAGAGGTAGGATTGAGGGCTTGTAGGCCTGTTGTAAGGCAGATAATTACCAGACATCACCGGCAACAACGTCACCTATGGGCACAAACCCACCTTTGCTGGACCAAACAGAACTGGCAAAAAAGAGCTCTTCACCGACAAGTCGTGGTTTTGTCTCAGAAGGGGTGATGGTCGGACAAGCGTTTAACTTCAAAAGAATGAGTGTTATATCTAAAACTCTGGAGCGGGATTGATTTAGAGGTGGAGGATCCGTCATGGTCTTGGGCGGTGTGGCACAGCATTATCAGACTGAGCTTGTTGTTTTTGCCGGCAGTCTCAATGCTGTGCGTTACAAGGAAGACATCCTCCTCCCTCATGTGATACCCTTCCTGCAGGCTCTTCCTGACATGACCCTCCAGTATGACAATGCCACCATCCATACGGCTCATTCTGTGTGTGATTTCCTGTAAGACAGGAATGTCAGTGTTCCTCCATGTCCAGCGAAGAGCCCCGATCTAAACCCCATTGAGTATGTCTGGGACTTGTTGGATCAGAGGGTGAGGGGTAGGGCTATTCACCCAGAAATGTCTGGGAACTTGCAAGTGCCTTGGGGGAAGAGTGGGGTTACATCTCACAGCAAAAACGGGCAAATCTGTTAATGCAGCTGGTGGCCACACCAGATACTGACTGTTACTTTGATTTACCCACACTTTGTTCAGGGACACATTGTTCCATTTCTGTTCGTCACATGTCTTAGTTGTTGAAACTTTTGATGTTCATAGAAATATTTAAGCATGTTAAGTTTGCTGATGTTAAGTTTGCTGAAGCAGTTGAATGTGAGAGGACGTTTCTTTTTTTGCTGCGTTTAGTACAAGAGCACTGACTATTATAGGATTCTTTGCAATGCTAAGTTTTCATTGAACCATCTATTGAAGTGTTTCTTTTCTCATTTTACTTTTTTCTTCATATTTGAGAATATAAACTGGCGAAATACTTTGACTTTATCATTTGTTAACAGTCACATACAGAATGTTCTTTGCAATAAACAGTCACTATAACACAGCGTTGATCAGATTGTATTGATTTATTGCAGCCCTTTGTGGACGTAGTAAACAACATTAATTTAAAAATCAGATGTCTTGTAGATTTTTCCTGCAACATGAAACATTATTTGAAATTTAGCAATATTTCAGAGAAAACAATCTAATTTACTTTCTCAGCCCTGTTGACAGTTCTAAAACACACACACACACACACACACACACACACACACACACACACACACACACACACATTCCCTAAGCTCTGTGTGGGTTCATGGTAATTAAAAGCTACAGTTTCTAGACTAGAGTATGCCAGTGGAGAAAAAGATTCACATTTCTTCCTCTCTGTAGACTGCACACTTATCCCCTGCTTCTACAGTACATATTACTAAAGACATCCTGCACTCTACCAATTGAAAAATATAAATAGAGAATACTGCAACGGGAAGAACAAGTAAGCTCTTTATCTGCTCTAATAAATGCTAAATAAGAAGCTATTGAGTCATGGTCTCCTAAAACCTGAGATTGGCTGCTTTATTGGTTTTGTTTCTTTGGACAGCATCTCTGTTACCAGACAAAGCAGGATGGGTTAATAAATGAGCCATTGCTTATGTCTTGGCTGACATTTCACTGAAGGCAATGAGAGGAGGAGCCTTCCAGCCTTATTTTGTGTTCTGGCCCTTAAAGCTAGGTGGCATGAGATTTGACTAATAATACTGCAGTTCGGGGGATGACAACCCCCTGTGGTAGCTACAGTCAATATAGCAGCTGCAGTCAAGATACAATACAACAGAAATACACTTTAAAAATGAACTCAACAAATGTGTTTTGTCTATTCTAATTTATCTTTCTGTACAATCTTACTGGTGCTTTAATAAATTAATGTGATTGCATAGCGAACAGTGTGTTTTACTTACCAATCTTATTCTACTGAATTCTACACATTCCTCCTTGCTCATTGTCACACACAAGAATACAGTCAGGACCTCACATTTCTCCCTTAAATATGAACAGTTTAGTGAGACAGAATAGAAAATGTGAATTAGAACAAAAAGGAGTGATTTGTAAACCTATTCACGATGTGCTATATTGAAAGCACAACAACACATCATTTTATGTTTTACCATGTGAATTTAATTGTTTTGTTTATATATATATATATATGCACTCACTTCAAATCTAATGATTACAAAATGCTCCCAAATTTGGGACAGTCGAGTGTTTAGCACTGTGACATCACCATTTCTTCCACTTAGTAAGTGTTTGGGTAAGTTTAGCAAGCTTATTTTTTCCTTATTAATCCATTATACGGGTCTTCAGTTGAGCAATTCCATGGGGCTTTCTTTGCCATATTTTGCGCTTCATAATATGCCACACACTATCAGTTGGAGACAAGTCAGGACTGCATCCAGGATGGCAGCGTATGTTGCTCCAAAATGTGTATCTTTTTGCAACAACTGCATGACTGCATAAACAGAGAGTGTGGGTGCTAGATTGGCCTGCCAGCAGTCCTGAAATCTCTCAACCTCTTTTTTTTGATTGGCATTTTGAATTCCATCCCAACTATTTTGGGGAATTTCGGTTGTATATTCTACGTAAATAATATCATTTTAGACATGTGTGTTGCATTGAAGGAGGTCACAAGGGCATGATCTAGGTGCAGCTATTTTAATAAGAATAAAACTAAATACATAACAGGATGAACACAGAAACAGGGCAAGACAGGAAACCAGGAAGCAAAACAAATGAAAACAAACAGGACTGAAACGGAGCATGAACTGGGGAGAAACATTAACAACCGACAAAGGTGAACAGAAAAACAGGGCATTATATAACTGAGGGATAATAGGTAAATGAAACACAGGTGAAAACTACAGGAACAGCTGGTAGCCATCAGGGCAGGGAATCATGGGAAGTGTAGTCAGGGGGAAACAGATGACAGAGACAAAACACAGGGCAAACAATATAGTATCGTAACAAAGTGTAACCCAAGTAATGTACTTAAAAGTAATTAACAATTTAAAATCAGTAACTGTAATCTGATTACAAGAATCTTTTAATACTTTACCCTCTTAAGAAATTAGATTACTGCAAATAATTATTTTGAATCAGATTACACGCCAGACTCTTTGAAGCTCAATATAAAACAACAGAAGTCAATGGAAAGTGCCTACCACCATAGAAAAACAATCTTGTGAAGTGAGCTAAATCTGACAAAACGTCCCTTTGAGAATGTCCATGGACATCCTCAAAGGAAAAATTATAATTATAAGTAAATAATGTATTTCTTTAATGTTAAAATTTTTCATTAAACGTAGGGTAAAGGTTGGTCTGCAATTAGGCTATATTTATTAATATTGAACCCTCTCTCCTTGTTTCCTTCTCAGTCACCCCCTTTTATTACTACTTTTTTTACACTCTTTCACCATATTTACTTGGGAATTTTGTGGAGAGTATACAGAGACGCACACTTCAATTTAGTTTGCATGAATAAACAATGGGGTTTCCGTGCAAGGGATCAATTTCCCCTGGCAACACACTCTCTCTCACACACAGACTAGCCCAGAAACACGCTCACACACACACACACACACCAACCCGGTATCACGCCGAGGCGTGAAATAGACACGCCGGTCCACTCGCGGATGCGTGTCTATTTCACGCTTTGCCTCCTCCAGGCGTGTACATGACACGCGCGCGTCTACGTAGAATACCGTCAGGGGGCGATCGTTTCCTCGACGCCAACAACTGTCCGCGCACCAAAGAGGAAGCGATACATCGCGTTCTCCACTTCCGGGTTTATTTTTGTATATAAATACACTTTTTAAATAAATAAATATATATATATATATATATATATATATATATATATATATATATTTATATATATATATTTATATATATATATTTATTTGTTTATTTACATCAGCACAAGATACTCGACAGCCCACACACACACACACACACACACACACACACACACACACACACACGTATAACAACGTTAGGCTACAGCAACGTTAGGATTTCTTCATGAAAGCAGCACTATGTAATGAACCTTTATTTGTCACATATGGTCACAAGTGAAAGTAACCGGCGAAATTGGCCGGCATCCCGCCCGCACGAACGTGCAACGCGACGACAACGGTATCGCTTCCTCTCTGGTGCGCGGAGAGTTGTTGGCGTCGAGGAAACGATCGCCCCCTGACGGTATTCTACGTAGACGCGCGCGTGTCATGTACACGCCTGGAGGAGGCAAAGCGTGACACCGACACGCATCCGCGAGTGGACCGGCGTGTCTATTTCACGCCTCGGCGTGATATCGGGTTGCACACACACACACACACCTGCAAAGAGATACACTTTCCCAGATCAGGTTATAAACACACTAGCACACGGGGTGATAGATTGAGTCTCAAATGCACAACAGGATATTCCTACGCACACTCACTCGCACACATAATTCACTTTCCTGCTTACAATCTCTAGCGCACAAACTTACTCACACACAAACGTATTTCACGCCTATATGAATTACCCGCTTAGATGCATAAAGATTCTCTGTTACAGTTCGTTAGCTCTACAAAAAAGGTTGTACATGAGTTTGTGTCTGTCTTTGCAATAATGACAATAGCAAATAGGAAGGTCAAACAAGCCTTTAAGAGCTGGAAAGAAACTAACTTACTCTATGTATCTACGTCAGTCATTTCAATTTAGTTGCTTGCATAATGAGAATTTTATCTCGGCACTGGCTCAGGGACTTGACTGAATGAGAGCAGAGTGTAATTAATGAGAGAAGAGATACCCATGTGCATCAAACACACACACACACACACACACACACACACACACACACACACACACACACACACGTTGATGAAGCTATCATTATGAGGACTCTCCATAGACATAATGATTTTTATACTGTACAAACTATAGATTATATCCCCTAACCCAAACCCTAACCCTAAACCTAACCCTCACAATAAACTTTCTGCATTTTCAAAAAAAACACAATTTAGTATGTTTCTTAATTTCAATTATGGGGACACTAGAAATGTCCTCATAAACCACATTTATAACATAATACACTTGTAATTACCAGTTTGTAACCTTTAAAAATGTCCTCTTAAACCACTTAAACCTGCCCACATACACACAAACACACTCACTCACACACACACACAAACTTTTTTTTTGCTACTTGTGAGGACATCTCATAGACTTTCATTGATTTTATAGCAGGCTTAAGATATATTCTATTCCCTATCCCTATCCCTAAACCTAACCCTCATAGAAACCTGTACACTTCATTAGATTTAAAGAGAACCATCATTTAGGTGATTTATGAGCCTTTTTTACTATTGAGGACCAGCTAAAATGTCCTCACAAATGGGTTCTCTAGCACTTTTTCTATACTTGTGAGGACATTTTCAAAATGTTGGCACACACAAGTATAGCAAAACCTGTACACACTCTCACTCACTCTCTCTCTCTCTCTCTCTCTCTCTCTCATATACTGTGCACACACACATTTCGTTAGCTCTTGGGGGAGTGTTGGCTGCATGTATCATGTGCTTCTGTGAACAAATAGCTATCAGTCAGAACACTCTGAAATACGAGTAAGATAAATTGTTCTTAAAAGTCTGACACACACACACACACACATGCAAGCAAGAACTTCAGAAGGAAAATGGATCTCTGTAGCAGTAACAATGGCATATTTTATTTTAGAATGCTGTATATTGAACATGATACAGCCTCTTGCAATATAGCTTGCCTTTCAAATAGGCCTCAAAAGCATAAGAAGGGCAATCATTTTAAATTGGAGACTCAATAAGGTGCTATTGAGAGTCTAAAGGGAATTTAGTAATGGTACCACTGTGAATCGGATCTACCACCAATAATAATAATCACAATTTTGTGTAATATACAGTATGACAGTGTGTTTGTATATACTGTACGTGTGTGTTTGTGTTAATCTAATCCCTTTTACTCCCAGAAGTAACCCCATCTGCTGTAAGTCTATCTTTTCATGCATATTTGTGTGTGCGTCTCCGATAGCGAATCAGAACATGGAAGCCTCAACCGGAGTGACTGGTGTAGCAGCATCTCGTCTGTTTTCGTTTTGGGTCTTGAACACTGTGGTGGGCCTGCAGGGACTCTCCTAATCAGCAACACAGCTGCAATTTATGATTAATGAAGCAGTGCACATCACAAACAAGTCTATTAATGGCAGCATCAAAGCCTCAGAAAATATGTTATGGTCGGCTTGCAAAAATAAAAATGTCCCCTTTATTTTGTTGTTAAGAAATGACAAAGGGTGTCCATAAGTTTTACTCCATCATAAAGGTACTTCTTGACAATCTGCATACTATTTACTATAAAAAAATGTTTGAGCTATGTTACAGTCACCTTAAAATTAATATAAAGTTTAACATAAATAACCTATATACAATAAATGATAAATTACAACTAGATTTCAAATTTTGTTCAAGAAAAATTATGTGGGACAACTTAAATGCCATTTTTACAGTTCTAATAATAATAATAATAATAATAATAATAATAATAATGTCATTTTATAATTTAATCTAGGTTTAGGGGTTTAGAAAAAGTATAAGCTATAGTAAAAGTGACAAAGCCAGTTTTGGCACAGCTATTGACCAGAAAATAAAAAAATGGCACTCCATGTCAAAAAGGTTGACTTCTATGGAAGTAAATCAAGGCCTTTAGAGTGAATGGAATAAGCTCCCATTCCAGTGAATCAACCTTCATCCTGAAAGACAGCAGCCATGCCCAATGTGTTTCATCACCCAATCAGAGCCCCAGGACACCATACCTGCAGCCAATCAGAGCCCTGGCCTAGCACGTTTACTGACAGAACAGTGCCATTCGGATGTCACACTGCAACAAAAGATTAGCCGTATCTCTCAGCTGTGTACAAAGACTGAACCCTGGAAGCACTGCATGAACATTGTTTAAGGCTCGCTGGGGAGCAATGGGCTTTTCTTTCCATGAGCTGCCCTACTCTCTCTCTCCTTCTCTCTGTTTCAGTATTGTGAGTAGATCAGTTGTCAGGTAAATGTTGATTTGTAGCAAAGAAGTAAGGGATTGCTTTAGTTCTTTGCTTTGTGCTAATTAGATCCACTCAGAGAGGAGCAGAAGATGAAAAAAGACAGGTGTTTCTTGTTTTCTGCCTCTCCTGTGGGTTTCTTTTGTTAATACAAAAGTGTATGGCTCAGTAAAGAACAGACAGCACAAATAAATGAGGCCCTGACCCTGCTTTGAGGAAAAGTTCTGTGGTTTACTGTATCAGAGGTCACAAAGTCAGCCTGAGGCAGTCAACTTACGACCGCTCATGAAATTTGAGAACTTGCATTTTTCTGCACAGTTAGACTGAAATACTACCTGTTGGAAGATTTCACTTGGCCCAGCAAATTATTAATTCATATTGAAAAGCTCCTAATGCAGTTCTTATACATTCATATTTTAATGAATCTCTCTTAAATTGAGGTTAAAACTTTTTTATATATTTAAAGGTGAAGGTCCTTTTTTGAGCCACTTGCGTGATGCATGGAATGACAGAGTTTTCAAACAGCCGCTCACCTGACACTGGTCAGCAAACAGAGAGTCATGGCCAAATTTACTCCATCAGTTAAGTCACTGTTGCCATGCTGGGCTGGTGAGGATGCTCAAAGAAACAAAGACATTTTTAAAAAAGCACTTTTTGGTGAAATCAACCTATAAATGGCTTACATATAGTTGTCTATGCATATAAAGCTAAGAGAAAGCATTTTAAAATCAATGAAATGACATCACCAACCATGTTGATATTCTGACAGCTAATGCCAAAAACGAAATCAAAAGCAGATAGAATGTGTCATACAATTTTAGCCTGCTTTGTTCTCTCAGTGAGATCACTTGTTTTCTACTCACATGCTGTCACATGAGTGAAAACATAGTTTTACTCAATATACTTTTGTGTATACATTTCCAACAACATATGAAACATCTTGACCAGCTAATATGAATGGTCTTTTGACCGTATGTTGGCATATATGGTGTATAGTAAGTAATTCAATTTCATAAATTAAGAAAACAAAACACCTCTAAGTAGTTAACACAATCATCAAGCCATATCCTATGTATTGATCTGTCGATTGTGCAATTCTGAACATCACAATCTGATGAGGCTGTCAGTGTTTTTACACACATCTGGAAAGGTGAAACAAATGAACAGAACTAAATGTGGGCCACCAACAACCCTTTTATCTCTTTCTCAATCTCTCATCTTCTCACTCTCTCTCTCTCAGTCTCTCTATCTCTCTGTGTCAGATTACTGTGAAAGTCAAAAACAAAGGTAGCCATTTGGAGCTTAGAAATCAATCATGTTTTGTGTGTGTTATGGTGGGGTTTTGCTGCAGGGTTAAATACCATAAGCTAGCACACATCCACCGGAGGTATGTGACGTCTAAAGCTGATTACAGGCCACTGGACTAGAGGCTGTGGAGGTGTGTGTGTGTGCATGCATCTATTCTGTATGGTCAGCAGGTAAAAGAGTTTACAAGCCTGTGTGTGTGTTTGAGAGAGAGAGAGAGAGAGAGAGAGAGAGAGAGAGAGAGAGAGAGAGAGTAGCCTCTTTCATCTGTTTATGTCTCATTAATACAACCCCAGTGACAGAGCTAATCGCAACATGCCACAGATAACAAATGCAAGGGCATCGTTTCATGAGAAGAGATGTGACAGCACTGTAAATAGACTGATTGGAATCCTTCATTGACCATGGCTTGGAGAAATGCACTGTAATTATATTCAGTGCTCATAATGTGGGATCATGCCCAAGCTATAAAGACAGATGTTCCTTGGTAGCTGAACAGACCTCAGAGACACAGCTCAATTCTGAACAGCCTGTTAGAGCTCCACCTATTGGTGACAGCCAGAGCTTTATTGGACCCTCACGCAAGAGAGACCTTGTGGCACTTCAATACAGTTCCTTTCTCAACAGCTGGTGTGAAAATCTCCAAATTAAATGAATGTGTTCCCAGAGAGAGAGAGAGGGAGGATATGGAATCAGTGATAGGATAAAGCTTTACTGAGGCAGCTTGTGCTCACTGACAGCCCATTTACCAGATATGCGCTGGAAACACCATTTCAGGCTCAATTCAAAAGCACCAGACCTTTACGAGAACCCCATCTTTTTCTCAAGTCTTCCATTCCAGAATACTCCAGGGTCTATCATCCCTCTCTTTGTGTAAAGATTTACACTCTAACCCCTGTGTTAAAGGGCGGCATGGAGCATACAATAGGATAAGACCATCACTATTCCCTTCACAATGGTTGAGAGTTGATCTCCCACCCTCCAGTAAAACTAGAACTGGTTTGTGGGATGCTCTCTGCATCTCTTATGACCAGCTTTTGATTCATCTGTCATTCAAGTGCTTAATATGGGGGCCAGGCCAGGACTTACCTGCATTAATGCTGAGAGTTATTCGGTGCCCTGTTCATTTGTATTAAGCCGCTTTAAGTGAATTAAAGGCGATAAAGTGGGTCAGCTTTGATAGAGATCTCGCCTCGCCAACTTGCTCCAAAGAAAGAAGATTAAGGTGCAGTCAGTTAGCAGAGTCCTTCATGGCCTGGTGGTAAAGACCTTAAAATGCTGTTATAACTGTGATTATATCTGGCGTCCAATGAGGGAACTCTTTATTGTGATTTGAACTCATTTTGTGATAACCACAAAGCCCATTCTGCCAGGCATAGAGATGCAGACTGCCAATGAAGTTTTAACAGAAGCTAGGAGTGTGGCTGTAAACTTCCAGGTTTATTTTGATCATAAATATGAGTGCATTTTTTTATAAACAGAAGAATGAGCACAGTGCCACACAAAATCTCCAATTCGGCTTTCTAAACAAGCCTCAGATGCACAACGTACGATGAGATTGGAAAGAAGGCAGTCTTCATACATTTGTGAAGGGAAGCGCACCTGTGTGTTCCATCTCTATGTTGTGGCCAATTACCAAAATAACATCCGAACAAGTACAGCTCAAAACACTCAATGTGAGTGGAAAGAAAGAGAAGAAAATCTGACTCTTTTTTTTTACCTAAGAAGCTCTGGTGTTTCTCAAGCAGATGCAGGCATTTTGTGTCTAATGTATTTGCATGGTGGTTGGCAAAGCTTGCCACTTGTTGCTGCCAAGCATTGAGCCATGTTACCCATCATTACAGCACTGTCTCCATCAATTCAATCATTTTACTCCATCTCCAGCTGTCCACATCTGGAGCATCTGTAGATGGCAAATGAGAACAAGTACACCATGCTTGGCTTTGGCTGCATTGTTGTTTGCTGACTGGAATGAATCAACTGTGGGACAGAGAAGGAATGTCTGAACTGTCCTGACAGTCGTCCTTGAGATGATTGAGGATAAGATCTGGATGTAAATCAGTTTATCGCTGCAGTCCATTCAATGAAATACCCCAGACAGGCTTGAAGTCGCTCCTTAGATTTACTTGTGTTATTGGCGCAGCATGAAACATAAATCAAAACAACCTTCACTAATGAGCTGAAGTTTAATGTAGATCACACTCAGAGAAAACACAATGCAAAGGACACTGATCAACTCCTCCACAGTTAGGCAACACATTTATTAAAATGGCATGGCATTTTTAGATCCCTTGTGGTGGTTTATTGCCGACGGTTGCCTTGGATTTAATAAATTACCATCTATTACACGCCATCATGCCTGTTAGCGGAACTTAATTCAGTTGAAAGTTCAGCAGTAGTTACAAATTGGACCTAATTGTCTAGAATACAAATGTATGACACATATGCATTGGAGTGTTGGAGTAAGATTGAACTTTTGGGGGAAAGAAAATTATTATTTAGATGAAAGAAAGACAAGATGCAGTGATTTTAATGAACATCTGGAAGACTCTGGGGCAATTTGCCAGATCTGGGACTTGAACTCATGGGAATTGTGGATTGTCAGGGCTATAAAAAAAAATAAAAATGTAGAAGGAAAGAGGGGAAACTTAATTATCAGGGTGGAAACTGTGAGTTGCTCTTTTTTCTTCTGCTTTTCTCACTCTGCATTGTAAAGATTCCTTTAAGGCATGATAAAGTTTTGTAAGAGTTACAATGCTGTTGTACTCAGAGGAGATCATGTTCTCACATGGCACAAGATCCTTGTGCCCTCTTGCTATGAGAGAAGACAAAATGGTCAGTCATTTAATATGTTTATTTACAGATGCTGAGAGAATGAAAGCTTCTTAAAGCTGAAGAGTAACTTTGGTGGCAAGCGTTGTCAAAAGCAATTTCAGAATAATGATCGTTTTCAAACAGCATTCCTGAATATTCCACCCATCTGCTGTTGTTTGAAAAAACAGATAGTTCCGCCTCTGAGTTCCGAGTAAATGTTGCTGTTTTTGGCTGGCCAGGATGTTCAAACAGTGAAATTAACAGCCCTACAGAGTCATTGTTTACTGTTCCCCGTCTGTCGCTCACTTCGACGTTGTGTCGAAGAAGCTACACTAAGGGTCTCTATTGAGCGCCGAACATGCCTCTGGTCTATGAAAAAGGCCAATGAGAAGTTGGCAGACAGTATTTGCATACCCCGCCCCGGACATACGGGTATAAAAGCGGGGAAACACGTTGAGTTCATTCAGAAATTTTCTTTCGGAGCCGATAGCCTTGTATACAGCCAGCTGCGAGTCACACACCAGTTCCTGCCCTGTTCCTCTGACGCTCTTCTTGCTGTTGGATCTACGGTGCACTTCAGCTGCTTTTCTCCTTCTCTGCACGGCAGTGCAGCTTGCCCCTGGGCACTTTGACAGCGCAAGAGAGTTAAAAGAGTTCTATATATAAAAGAGTGATTTTCTCTATAAAAGAGTATTTTCCTCTAAAAGAGCTTTACACAGCGGTGTTGAACGTCCTTTTCAGGACGCGTCTTTTTAAAGATGCCATTCCACCCCTGTGTAGTTCCTGGATGCGGTAAAGTGCTTGCCGGTCCGAAAGGCATTGTCTCGTATGTCTGGGCAGTGATCACACCGAGGCAGCGTTTGTGGATGGTTCATGCTGTCACTGCGAGGCCAACGTTGCGGTCACAGCTTGCTTTCAATAGAAAGCACGCCACTCCAGCTGCCCTCCCCCCCCCCCACCCCGTCGCTCCTTCTTCCCATGGGATTTAGGACGATGCGGCTGGCACTGGAGGTGACCTGAGGACGGCAGAGGGTGCAGCTCCTAAGAGTACGCCCCCTCGGACCACCCGCCCCCCAGCACGCTCGTTGACTCCCGTCCGTGCTCGAGGCAACTGCTGCTCGCCTCACGGCCAGCCTGCCTATCCTCTAGAGCTCAAGGTGGATGAGCTCACCGCTGCATTGGAGAGCGCGGTGTCTGACGCTGATGCCTCCCCTGGGCTGCCGCCTTCGGGCCAGCATGCCCAGGCTGAGGCTGACGAGCAGATGTCCGACATGCTTGCCCGGGCCGCCTGGAACCCTCCGTCCTCCCCACAGCCATCGCGGTTGGATGACGGGTTCCTGGGGTCTGTGTGCCACTCACAGCCTTGACCCCCCTGGTCCCGTTTTTCCCGGAGGTGCACGATGAGCTGATGTCTTCGTGGAGATTTCCCCTCTCCACTCGTTACAAAGCCTGCTCACCGTTGAGGACTTCGCCCAGCAGTTCTCTGCGGTGAAGAAGCAGACGGTGTCCATCTCACGTATTCTGCCCCGCTGCAAGCCTGCCACCATGAGCCATGCTCCATCTGCCCGCCGAGGGCGTCCTCCTGCAGCAAAGAAACACCCTGCTCCGCCTCAACCTGGGCCCAGCTATCAGCGCCGAGCACACCACAGGATGCAGATGCCCCCCATCTCATGGACCCCCTCGAGGACCCATAAGGCTCCCAGGTGCTCCTGAGACATCCGACACATGGACCAAGACGTTAGCTCCGGAGATGGTAAGACCACTCCGTCCCCCGGTGGAGGGCCAGGAGGAGAATCTCTTGTTGAATTCATTTCATTTGTACCCACATTCTCAGTAAAAGAGCTATTTCCTTTGTCACTGGGACACCTGGCCCACAAATGCCATTCTCACGGCACTCTGCCGGCAGATTTCAACAATCCCAGCATGCTGGACGCGGACCCACCGCCTTCAGCCCCACGACTTTTCCCTGGCTGGCCGGTTCCAAAGAGTCTGGAGGACGCCTACGTTGGACCTCCTCCTCAGTCTCTAACCCGCCCCCTTCTATGAGCCCCCTATGTAGAGCAGCGGGTTGGGCAACACCTAATACCTTTGTGAGATCTTTCAATCTCAGGGTTGAGTCAGTATCATCCCGTGCTTTCTCAGGTCCGAGCCAGTAGAACTCGGTAACACACTGATGATCTAGCCGGGTGAATCTCTTGCACCTGGCGCCCTTTCCCTCAGCCGAGGTAAAACTGTGCACTTTCTCTCCCAGGAGATCCCATCCACCCGGGTCCCTGGTTGATTCCTCCCTAGCTCTTTTGGGTCCACAGTTCAGCGGAGGAACTTGCCGACCCAGTCGACCTCAGGTACTCAATCTACCCTGTACTGGAATAGGTGCTCCACAGATCAGGACTCCTACATGGACTCCCCCTGTGTGTATTTTCCACGGTACGGTCCCCTCACAAAGTTATCTCCCTTAGGCAGTTTTAGCTGCCCTCCGGTTGCTATGCTGTAGCAACTCCCCCCTCCTTGAGGCTGGATCTACCACTGCGCCACATTCCATATGTTGCCTAAAAAACCCATGTGATGTATTCGCCACCTTTACCTCCCCTTTTGGGCAGGTGTGGCATCCCCTGAAAGAATAGGAATCTGCATTCCCTCGATGCATGTAAGGGCCCCGGCTGTTCTTGCTCTATGTGGAGAAACATAGAGAGAAAAGAGGCCCAGCCAGGCTTGGCCCGTTCCCAGGTTGGCAAGCGTCGCCTTGTTTCCATGCCTAGGGTAACCAGAAGGATTCCGACGACTTTTTGGGGGCATTGGGGAAGGGTACGCGCAGTCTGTCACAGTTGGTCGCTTGTGCACATAAAATTACCTGACCGCTCCTGTGTCAGCAGTACACTTACACGGCTCAGCGCATGGCGTGATTTAAATTGGACCCCTAGTGTCGCTTCTTCGACACAATGTCGACGTGAGCGACAGACTGGGAACGTCTAGGTTACGTGTCTGTAACCTCCGTTCCCTGATGGAGGGAACGAGACGTTGTGTCCTCCTGGCCACGTCGCTGAGCCGAGCCACTGCAGTGGCCGGACAATTTCCGGCTCCTCAGAAAAATCCTGAATGAACTCGATGTATTTCCCCGCTTTTATGCCCGTATGTCCGGGGCAGGGTATGCAAATACTGTCTGCCAACTTCTCATTGGCCTATTTTCATCGACATAACGTCTCGTTCCCTCCATTAGGGAATGGAGGCTACATATGTAACCTAGACGTTTTCGGGAAAATTAACCAATACAATACAAATGGATTACTTATACTTGTCTCTGTATTTTAAGCTGGGATACGAGACATTATACACATCAGCTTTAAAGCAAGAACACACTGCCATGTGGACATCACTGCTAAATTGCAGCAAAGGGGAGTTTGGAGATCTTATCGTGAAGCTAGTTTGACAAGATAACCGAACATCTGTCAAAACACTGAGCACCAAACCCGTATCTATCTTAACAGAACAGTCAAAATTATTTTTTTTGTCTTTGTTAGACTCGTTTTCAATAGGTATCTCATAAAAAATAAATAAATAAAATTTAGCAGCTCCTTGATTTGTATTATATTTGTCAAATTAAATTACATTTCGAGCATTTCGAGCATTTCGAGCCCACAATAATAATCTATAAAGGCATTAAATCACAAATGTGATCACGGTTTCTCACTGCAGAAAAACAAAGCAGTTCTTTTGTTTTGCTTCAGGATCCAGATTTACATTGGAAATCATGTGGTAACCCAAAACTGTCCCATTTGTTTTTTATAATACAATAGCAAACAAAAATGTCTTTAAAATTAGTCATTCATATTGATAAATACTGTATCACAGAGTAGGCCCAAAAATAGGGTAGCCAGAATAGGAAAACTGACATTTTAGTTTTACATTCTCTTTATAGTTTGTGTGTTATGGTTTCCTGCTCTTGTTAGCCAATAATTATCAGCACAATCAGATTTTGGTTGGCACAAATCATGTTAATCCTAGTGCACCTGTATTGTATGGATAATATTTTACTATGTTGTATTTTTTTGCTCATGGATTCCAAGGACAATGGCATGTCAAAGTTGTTATCTGTCTAATTCGTCTAACTTCTATAAAGAGAACAGATCTGTGACTAATTTTTGGGTTGCGACCTACTAGTTGTTTTACCGTTATAAAGAATATTGTAGTCTATTTTATAAACACATGACTTGTGTGTTGAGCTTGATGCCAGCATGTGTAGCTTAAGAAACCCTGGTAAACGAGATCAATGACCATCCACTAACCGTACAATAACCTTTCTCATCTCAGAGGACACGTCAGCTTCACTTGACTTTGACAACCTTATGATTAAGAGGTTGAGAGCCGCAGCTGAAGGAGTTTTGAAAAATGGCCATATTTCTACCGCAAGCAGATCTTGGTGTTTGTAATCAAAAGCAGGCCCTATATCGACTTTACATCAAGAGCTTCTTGCACTCACATCTTGCACTCAGAGTTTCCATTATGAAAAGCCTCCTGTGCTCTCCCCAAACCATTAAAATAGAAAGACCAATATCTTCCCAATATCTCACACATCCCCAGCTTTGCACATCTGTCCTATGGGCACAGGCCAAGAGAACTGAATCATTGAGTTGTCTCATGCTTGCAGATTTGAAGTCCCAGTCATTAGTTCCATTTCCGTGAACATTCAACGTAATTTTCCCAGGACAGTCTTAAAACATTAATGACATTCATAGAGGAGTAAATGAAAATCTGAACTACAGCTTAGATCTCAGGGACTTGTAACTAGGCTTTGCTTTCAGAAGGGAGGGAGGAGAGATCTTTGAAATTCACCCGTGTCTTCTGTGGTATGCTTCAAAACATTAGATCTGCTCTTTATCAAGCTCATTAATCTCAGAGATGCACTTTGTTTAATTAATATGAGCTCCTGTGCTGTTATAAATACTAGAGGAAACAGGGACACGGAGACCTGGCAACAAAATAATTTGTTAGCACACAATAGTATTAGATCATTACTAAAGCTTCAATGTTCCTTTCTCTTTCTCTATCTCTCTCTTTTCAGGCAGAAAATAAATAAATCATGGGTATAATCCTAAAAAAAAGGTATACATTTAGCAGCTTTGCATCCCGTGTGCAATGATTTTCTGGGTTGACAACAGCAACAAATCATCTAAAGTAATACAGCGATTCAGTTCATCGGTTCAGCTGCAGTTCACCTCAGTGATCCCAGCCTCAATCCAGACATCTCATGAGATACATCTGGCCATATTTAAGTGGAGTGGCCTCACCTCAGGCACTGCAGCAGTTGCCATGGTAATGGGGTGCCTGTGGATCCCACAAGCATTACCTTTGTGTCATACTGGCAGCACCCACAATTAATAAGCAAGAAGAAATGTTTTGATAAGTTTGCACATTTCAACCAGTAGATGTAAACTGATTGAAAATGTATTCATGTATCTTCTTATTTATGTGAAAATGTTATGTATATGTTCAATAAACAGTTAAAGGCAGTGGTGTAGTAGTAGTGTCTGAAGAAGTGGCCATTCGGTGAATTTATGTATCACTTGTCAATTTATCAAACACAGCTGAAAGCTATTTGGTTCATTAAATGAAGCTTAACATTGTCTTTGTGTTTGCAATAGACTGGCATGTCTTAAGGTCAATATTAGGACAAAAATGGCAAAAAAGAAACTTGTCAGTCAATCATTGTTTTGAGGAATGAAGGCTATACAGTGCTTGAAACTGATAAAAACCAAAGATTTCATATGAAGGTGTACACTACAGGGACAGAAAAAGATGTGGAAGGCCAGATGTACAACTAAACAAGAGGATAAGCACATCAGAGTCTCTAGTTTGAGAAATAGACGCCTCACATATTCTCAGCTGACAGCTTCATTGAATTCTACCCGCTCAACACCAGTTTCATGTACAACAGTTTCATGCTGTTCTTTAGTTTTATTATATTTACTTTTAATTATCATTGGCAAGGGATTATGATGAATAGATTGAATTAGCTGGTATCATAGAACTCATGCTAGAAAACAAACTAAGTAAGCCATATAAAACTAAACTCTCTGAACAGAGTTTACTTCTATCATTTTCTTTTCTAGAAGTAGTTCAATGATACCATCCATCCATCATTTGCTATGTCAATGATAATATAAAGTCATTAAAATATAGTCAGATGGTCAGGACTGAGATTCACATGTAAAAAAACAATAGTGCAATAAAAAGAGAGAAAGAGAAATTATGAAAAGTGACACATACCTTTAAACACAGAAATGCAATACAGACAGAACTATTCTCCATGAGACCCTGTGACTCTACAATACCATAAACACACTTACTCATTTGTTGACTGGGTGAAGTCAACACGCAACCAGCCAACCAAACAAAACCTATCACTGCCTGACTCACGCAATTACATGCAAGACTTCCTTCATTCTCAGCATCCATCCAGCAGATAACGAGTTTTATCTCGAACGCTGGCAGAACTTTTCTCCCATCTAGAATGCAACATCTGTACTGACACAATTAGAACTATTCACATGTCAGCTTGATTAAATCTGGCTGACTGAAAATAGGCTCTTGCAGAGACACGTGTACGTTCCAAACATGCCCACCATCCTTTATAAATCAGCCTGAGACCTCTTTAACCCATCGAGAGCTGCCCGTTTGAGCCCAACAGATGCCTACTGGTCGAGTTGGCGAGAGCTAACGAGCGAGTGGGTGCAGGTCGACGAAGATGATGATGACGTGGAATCGCCGCCAAGCCTGGCGGGCACCCCACAGACACGCAGAACCCAGGACAGGTGCCCAGGCCCAGTTACTGGCAAATCTGCTCTGTATGCGGCAAAGTGATATTGATTGAGCTTCACACTGCCATTTAATGGTTCATTGAACAAGTATGAAAATAAATATGGCATTTTGTTTATACACACAATTCATTAATATTCCGCAAGGGAGTGTGGTAAATGGCTTTACCCAGGGTGGCTGAGGGCAGACACCTGCCGTCTGTCTGTGTTAGGGTTCATTTCACTCCATTGGGTGAGAAGAAAATACAATGACAGCCTTAGGCATGTGCCCGATAACAGGGAAAAGTAATTTTTGTTTGGAAGGATGATTGTGGGAGGGTTTGCCAAGCTCTGTAACATGATCACCCACACAAATTAATCTGCCATGGTTTCATGATAGTTTTGGCAAGGCAGGGAAATTGAGCTATGCTGTAATAAAGTATCTGTTTAAGTCCATGCGCAGGATAAAACCGAGCTGATTGAGTTGGTCAGAGTCCAGATAGCCCAATGCACACATCAACAAAAAAATCCCTGAGGGATGACAATGTCTCTAATACCTCTTAAGCAGTTTGAGGTAAATAGAAACAGACACTGTGTGTGTGTGTGTGAGAGTGTGTGTGTTTGTGCTCATTCTGCCACTAGTCTCGCTACTTTAAGTGTTTGTGGCTATGATTAAATATTCATTCAGGCTGTCTACTCTATTGGATCATACAGTACAGATGTTTCATCTTGACAATGGTTTACTGTGCCTTGCTAGAGTGTGTCTTACATAATGCTTTTTGAAAAGATTTGCTCTCTTACTGACTCACATGCATGCATGTGTACATACAGAAACATGCTGTGTGTACATTTCTTGCTGCAGTTATAGTCACTCTTTTACTGTTGTTCCCCTTTAAAGGATTAGTTGAAAATTCTGTTATAAATAACTTGGGTCATTCTTTCTTTTGCAGAACACAAAAAGAGATGGTTTAATTCATATAAAGACACTTATTTTCAATACAAGGAGCCAAAAATATAATAACAGTTATCCACATCATACAGGTTTCAAACGAGACTCTTTTAATTTTTGAGTATACAATTCCTGTAGTCTGTGGCATATATATATGTGTGTGTGGGAGACACAAGGAAAATATGTGTATGTGTTATGCACTGTATTGCACATGTGACAGAGATTGATATACAAATTATCAGAAGCGCTTTTGTCTGTACAAACTTTCTTTTGAGATAGATAATTAGTTAATTAATCTAAGCACGATAAATGAAGAAAAGTGTCTAAATCACCATTTTAAGTTTATTTAAGTGCATATGTATGTGTGAGGTGTCATCATTGCTTTAAATAAATGTTACTCAAAACCACAGTAGGGCCATCGGTGAATGTTACATGAATTTTCTCACGTACATCAGCACTGAATCCCACACATCGACAGACCGACTGTGGTGAAATTTGATCATTTTTAAACAATGGCATTATGAAAATTTTATGAAATTTAAAAAAATGTGGTATGAGGTGGCACTCAGACAATAAAAACAAGACAATTAAGATGATTCTAACATATAAAATAAAAAAGTCAAAGATATTTTATATTTCAACAATGGTGAAATATATTGGTGAAAGTGTAGTTATCATTAGATTTCTACATTACTATTACAATTGTGACAGTAAAGTTAGTAGGGGTGTAAATATTTGCATTGACAACAATTTAATTTAATTATGATTCTTTACCTAACTTGGTAACGATTCAATTTGATCTGATTAGATTTGATTATTTTAGAACAATTCTTGATTATTTTCAAAATCTGCATTTGTTTTTAAAGTTTTTACAGAACGTTCTTAACCAATTTAATCACAAATGTTTCCCATCTGAGAGGGCACATGTATTTTACTCCTTGGATAGTCCAATAAAAGAAACTGTATGCCTTTTCTTATTTTTCTTTTTTTGTGAAAGTTTGTGAAAAAAATACAGAGTAAGTCTGATACAGTCATTTTGCTCAGTTGCTCAAAAGGACCCAATAGAAAATTGCAAACAATATAGTAGCATAATTTTATATATATATATATATATATATATATATATATATATATATATATATATATATATATATATATATATATATATATATTACAATCAAGATGTAGTGATCTTCCAATTGTAGTGTAAAAGGGAATGACAAACCAAGAATAACTGCATATTTATTTTTACTTAATCTTTCATTTATTGATAGTAAAAATTTTATTGTAATAATACTTTGAAACCTGCAATTTTAGAAAAAAAGTTAATCAGTCGCCTATTAAAAAATGGGCCTTTATATTTTCCCACAGGTCCCATTGTGACCACTTATATGTTTGCTTGGTTTACATGAAGCAGAGCAATTTTATTAATTGATCAATAATAGACCCTTTAAACATTACATGTGCAAATATGGTAGCTGTAATCTCCAACAAATGTTTGCACCACTCATGTAAAAATGCTCACATTAAATCAAGACAGTCTACACTGTCATTTACAATTGACAACTCTTTGTAAAATGCATCAATTGTTTTAAGACCCTTCAAATTTCAAACTCAGTTGTAACTGGTTGGATTAAGTAGGTTTGGCTAATGTGTGGCTGCAGACATAAACTGAAAATAATAATAATATTACATGCATTATAGATCTGAGATTAATAAAGGATACCATAATGCATCATAATGACTTGATGCAAACTCATGCAAACAAATGGTATGTAAATGGTAAAAAAAGAGTTATAGATTTGCATATCATGTATCTATTTGTAGTGTATAAAGGTGGTTTTACACTATATGTTGTACCTGCAAGTTCCATATTCATTTCAATGTGAGAGGCTGCTCCACTTGTCAAGCACACTCACAAGAATGTTTTAGCTTTTTGTGGAATTGACCAATCGGAGATAGCTTTTAACTGGTTAGTTCCCTGTAGAACCGTCTGAAATCATTATAAAGACAGTGAGTGAACAAGTGAATGATTTTGCTCATTCACATTTATCCATACATTTTTATTTATCTAATTCTTTTTTTGTAATAAAGGAATAAAAACATAATATATCGAAACTGGAGAGGAATGCAATGAAAATTAACTTCCTTTGGTCAAATGGATGCAAACATTTATGAATGATGACACAGAAGCCAAACTCAGCAGCAAGCTTTCATCCATCCATCCATTTACCTGCTTATCCTATAGGTGGCAGGGAGTGAACTCAGCAGCATGAACTACCTTAGTTTAAAGTGTGCTTTTTTTCCCTTCAGTCTCACAATGCATCAATACACTTTTACACCCCTAATAGTTACCATTGGATGCCTCTGAAAAGAATTGTTCACCAAAAAATAACATTTCTGTTATAATTTTTTCACACTCATGCCATCCCAAACTAATGTGACTAATGATGATTTTTGTGACCTCAACACCAGCGACCCCTGGAGCCTGACATTCTCATGTCACTGCATGCTTTTGTTGTTTGGAAAAGAGCAGCTTAATGATAGAGCTGCTCTTTTCCAAACAACAAAAGCATGCAGTGACATGAGAATGTCAGGCTCCAGGGGTCGCTGGTGTTGAGGTCACAAAAATCATAATTTTGGTTTTAAAAAATAAATGTTGTTTATTTTTCAACAGTTCACACAGTACAATATCGCCACTGTGAATGTGCAGCTAGCAATTAGCCGGTTTCAATCAGCCTCCCTTTCTTTTACATGCTCTCTCAAAGAAAAGACGAATAGAATTAGAATTCATTTTCTTTATTATGTGTCTGTAAAATGACATAACTGCACCAGCTGACTATCAAAAACAAAACAAAAATATATATAATTTTTTTTAGAAATACCATTAAAATAGTCCATAAAACACAAAGCTGCTGTATGGGCCCAGAAAACTTGGAAATTTGTGCACAAGTCATATGGACTACTTTACTTGTGTCTTTATACTGCACCTTTAATAGTGCCTTATAAACCATTTCAAGCATGTTCCGGTATCATTAACAGATCCTTTATAAAAGGCTCTGAAATAACATATTTTCCTAAATAACATGTATAACATGTAAATAACAAATGTTTACCTGAAGTGACTTATCTAGATGTGTTGCTGATATTGAGCATCTACGCGAAAGAGGAGATGAAATTTTATCGTAGTTCAGATCTCACAATTATTTTGTCAGTGGAGAGATCAGGAATATTGGATCGCTCATATTATAATCGATGAAACTGTTCAATGAAGCTGTCTGCATGATCTGTGGAGAAGGTAAGGATACATTTTTTTGTGTTCCTAATTTTTAAGTTGCTTAGGATAAAATTGTCTGCTAATAACTACATGAAATAGTAAAACACTTGCGGAGCATCATTTATTATAATAGGAGTGATCTTTAGTCACATTTAGAGCTCTATCCATCAGACTTACAATTATTTGGTATAAATGTTGTTCACCTGCCAGACATAAGACATGTTCCACTGTTGTTATTACTGCACATATCTAGCCATCTTGCTTCACTGAAGCAGTTCATGTGTCCATTTTCCATTGCTTTTTCAGAGATCTAAACACTTTAATTTCCATTAGTTCCAGGCATAAAGGGAGCATCCAGCCACCAAACAACATGTCCCACATTTTTATAATGACATTTAATTACAATCGCCTTAGCGTTTTTAAGCCAATTTTATTGGAAATTCTGTTTGAAGCGATCTTACAGCATGACTATCATGATTGTTTTCCATTCCAAGTGATGTTCAAAGGGTGATTTATACAGCCTGAGTTTGAAAACTAGCAGGAATTGTTCAAGGAACAAAATGACGTGACTTCCTTAAACCGTCATGAAATGGTCTATGGTCTTTGTCTTTTTTGAAGCTTGACAACTCCTGCTCACTACACACTGTTATCCTTTGGAATAGAGTTGCTTAAAATATCTATTTTTATGTTCTAAGGAATGTAACAGCGTATGGTTTTCAAATAACATTTGGGTAAGAAAACGTCTCGGTTACGTATGTAACCTCCGTTCCCTGATGGAGGGAACAAGACGTCGTGTCGAAGAAGCGACACTAGGGGTCTCTCTTGAGCGCCGAAAGATACCTCTGATCTATGAAAAAAGGCCAATGAGAGTTGGCGAACAGTATTTGCATACTCCGCCTCCGGATACGGATATAAAGGCGAGAGAAAGTTCATTCAGGATTTTTCTGAGGAGCCGGGAGTGTTCCGGGCATCTCAGCGGCTCGGCTCAGCGGCTCGGCTCAGCGGCTCGGCTCAGCGACGTGGCCGGGAAGACACGACGTCTCGTTCTCTCCATCAGGGAACGGAGGTTACATACGTAACCGAGACGTTCCCCGTCTGTCGCTCACTTCGACGTCGTGTCGAAGAAGCGACACTAGGGGTCCACTTCAAAACTCGCCATGCGCTGAGCCGTGTACGTGTACTGCTGACACAGAAGCGGGCAGGTATTTTGCACGTGCACAAGTGACCAACTGTGTTCAGGCTGCACGTACTCTTCCCCAACGCCCCGAAAAAGCGTCAGCATCCTTTTGGTTACCCTAGGGGGGAACAAGGTGACGCTCCCAACTAGGGAACGGGCCAAGCCTGGCTGGGCCTCTTTTCTCTCTATATTTTCTCGGCATAGAGCAAGAGCAGCCGGGGCCCTTACCGCATCGAGGGAAGGGGGTCTTATTCCGAATTCCTATTCTTTTTAGGGGGAAAAGACCCTGCGGAGGCCACACCCGCCCAACAGGGGAGGTAAGGTGGCAAAATACATCACATGGCCACTTTGGGCATGTGGGAGGAAATGGCGCGGTGGTAGATCCAGCCTCGAGGAGGGGGGAGTTGCTACAACACGGCGACCGGAGGGCAGCGAAGGGCTGCCTAATGGAGACGCGGGTCAGCTCGTAAGGTGACCGTACCGCGGAAATACACACAGGAGGAGTCCCGTAGGAGGCCTGATCTGTGGAGCACTTATTCCAGTAGGGGTAGCCGGAGGTACCCGTAGTGGACTGGACCAGCACGTTCCTCCGATGAACTGCTGAGGGTCCGAAGTGCTAGGGAGGAATCAACCAGGGACCTGGGTCCTCTGGGACAAAAAGCGCACTGTTTTGCCTCGGTAGAGGGAAACGGCGCTGGAACAAGCGGATCACCCGGTCAGATCGTCGACGTGTACCGAGTTCTACGGGCTCGGACCTGAGAGAACACGGGACGAAACTGACTCAACCCTGAGATTGTAGAATCTCGTGAAGGTGTTAGGTGCTGCCCAGCCTGCAGCTCTGCAAATGTCTGCTAGGGAGGTGCCCCTTGCCAGTGCCCATGAGGATGCCACGCTCCTAGTGGAGTGGGCCCGCACCCGTAAGGGGGGCGGCACGGCCTGGGTGTGGTAGGCCAACTGAATGGCCTCCACCACCCAGTGAGACAACCTCTGTTTGGAGACAGTGTTCCCTTTCTGCTGTCCTCCAAAGCAGACAAAGAGCTGCTCAGAGCACCTGAAGCTCTGGGTGCGTTCCAGGTAGGCACGCAAAGCACGTACTGGACACAATAGTGAGAGGGCTGGGTCTGCCTCCTCCCGGGGCAGCACTTGTAGGTTCACTACCTGATCTCTAAAGGGCGTGGTAGGAACCTTGGGCACATAGCCCGGTCGAGGTCTTAGGATCACATGAGTGTCTGCCGGACCGAACTCCAGGCAAGTGTCGTTAGTAGAGAACGCTTGCAGGTCCCCGACCCTCTTGATGGAGGCGAGCGCGATCAGCAGGGCCGTCTTTAGAGAGAGGGCCCTGAGTCCGGCTGATTCTAGCGGCTCGAAAGGGGATCTCTGAAGACCGGCGAGGACCACCGAGAGATCCCAGGAGGGGAACAGGTTTGGCCGGGAGGGATTTAACCTCCGGGCACCTCTTAGGAACCTGACGATTAAGTCGTGCTTGCCCAGAGACTTGCCGTCTACTGGGTCGTGGTGAGCTGCGATAGCAGCAACATACACCTTTAAGGTGGACGGGGACAGCCTCCCCTCCAACCTCTCCTGTAGAAACAGGAGCACTGACCTAACTGCGCACCTCTGTGGGTCTTCTGCCCGAGAAGAACACCAATTGACGAACAGACGCCACTTTAGGGCGTAGAGTTGCCTGGTAGAAGGGGCTCTGGCTTGGTTGATCGTGGCTACGACCGTGGGTGGTAGACCAGCTAGATCTTCCGCGTCCCGTCCAGGGACCAGACATGGAGATTCCAGAGGTCTGGGTGCGGATGCCAGAGCGTGCCCCGTCCTTGAGAAAGAAGGTCCTTCCTCAGAGGAATTCGCCAGGGAGGGGCTGTCGCGAGGAGTACGAGGTCCGAGAACCAGGCCCGGGTGGGCCAGTAGGGAGCCACGAGAGTGACTCGCTCCTCGTCCTCCCTGACCTTGCACAGCACCTGTGCAAGAAGGCTCACTGGGGGGAATGCGTACTTGCGCAGCCCCACCGGCCAGCTGTGTGCCAGTGCATCTGCCCCAAGGGGAGCCTCTGAACGGGCGTACCAGAGCGGGCAGTGGGAGGTCTCTCAGGAGGCAAACAGGTCTACCTGGGCCTGAACCGAGTGGGGGTGAAGCGTCCACTCTCCGCCAGGCAAGCGTTGTCGTGACAGCGCGTCCGCTACCACATTGAGGTTGCCGGGGATGTGAGTGGCACGCAGCGACTTGAGTCGGTGCTGGCTCCAAAGGAGGAGACGACGGGCGAGTTGTGACATGTGACGGGAGCGTACGCCGCCTTGGCGATTTATGTACGCGACCGCAGTGGTGCTGTCCGACCTGACTAGGACATGTTCGTCCCGAATTAACGGGAGAAACCTCCGCAGGGAAAAGAGGACGGTCAACAACTCGAGGCAGTTGATGTGCCAACGCAGCTGGGCCCCTTTCCAACGGCCTGAGGCTGCGTGCCCGTTGCAAACGGCGCCCCAACCCAATCTGGAGGCGTCGGTTGTGACCAAGACGCGTCTGGACACCTGCTGTAGGGGTACTCCAGCCCGTAAGAAACAGAGGTCTGTCCAGGGGTTGAATGTTTGTCGGCAGGCGGGGGTGATTGTTACCCGGTGCGTGCCGCGGCGCCATGCTCGTCTCGGGACTCGGGTCCGAAGCCAGTGTTGGAGCGGTCTCATATGCATCAAGCCCAGCGGCGCGACCGCCGCGGCGGATGCCATATGCCCCAGGAGCCTCTGGAAAAGTTTTAAGGGGACCGCTGTGCCCGGCCTGAGGGCGGCGAGGCAGTTCAACACTGACTGAGCACGCTCCTTTGTGAGACGTGCGGACATTGAGACCGAGTCTAACTCCATCCCGAGAAAAGAGACGCTCTGAACTGGAGTGAGCTTGCTCTTTTCCCAGTTGACCTGAAGCCCCAGACGGCTGAGGTGCCTGAGCACCTGGTCTCTGTGAGCGCATAGTAACTCTCGCGAGTGGGCTAGGATGAGCCAGTCGTCGAGGTAGTTGAGTATGCGGATGCCGGCTTCTCGGAGCGGGGCAAACCGCAGGTAGGGGCGGTGTCGGGGCAGGATAGAGACGTGGAAGTACGCGTCCTTCAGGTCTACCGCTGCGAACCAATCTAGATGCCGGACGCAGGTTAAAATATGCTTCTGCGTGAGCATTTTGAACGGGAGTTTGTGCAACGCTCGGTTGAGAACTCGCAGGTCCAAGATTGGTCGTAAGCCACCGCTTTTCTTGGGTACGATGAAGTAGGGGCTGTAGAAACCCTTCTTCATCTCGGTTGGAGGGACAGGCTCTATCGCGTCTTTGGCCAGAAGAGTCGCGATTTCCGCGCGCAGGGAGTGGGCGTGTTCGCCGTGTACTGCGGAGAAGCGGACGCCCATGAAGGGGGGCGGGGGCCTGGCAAACTGAATTGCGTAACCGAGTCGGATGGTCCGTGCCAGCCAGCGAGACGGGTTGGGAAGTGAAAGCCACGCGTCCAACCTCTGCACTAGGGGCACTAAAGGGACGATTAATTTTGACGTACCCGGCGGGGCTTCACAGCGGGGCGGAGCAGGTAGGGCAGCGTTGGGCGGCGACGGGGCGACCCGCGGCTGAGGTGCTGAGAAAAGACTCAAAGCACTTACCTTGCTCCGCACACCCGGCAGGGGGCGGGTTAGCGACTGAGGAGGAGGTCCTGGGTAGGCGTCCTCTAGACTCGTCGGAACCGGCCGGCCGGGGGACAGTCGTGGGGCTGAAGATGGGTGGTCCGTGTCCAGGAGGCCAGGACTGTCGGGATCTAAGGGCAAAGTGCCGTGAGAACGGCATTTGCGGGCCAGGTGAACCAGAGACACAGGAAATAGCTCTTTTACTGAGAATGTGGGTACCACAACCCCATCTAAGGGGGGGCGGCAAATTAAATTGTTTAGAAACAAAAGATTCTCCTCCCGGCCCTCCACTGGGGGACGGAGTGGTCTTACCACCTCCGGAGCTAACGTCTGCGTCGCTGGGTCGTCCGTCTCAGGACCGCCTGGGAGCCTTCCGGGTCCTCGAGGGAGTCCGGGAGACGGGGGGCGTCTGCTTCTTGCGGTGTGCTCGACGCAGGAGCTGAGAGCTGGGCCCGGGTTGAGGCGGAGCAGATTTCTTAGCCGCAGGAGGACGCCCTCGGCGAGCAGACGGGGCAGTGGCCCTGGCGGCAGGTTTGCGGCGAGGCAGGATGTGTGAGATGGCCTCCGTCTGTCTTTTCACCGCGGAGAACTGCTGGGCAAAGTCCTCGACGGTGTCGCCGAAGAGGCCAAGCTGGGAGACAGGGGTGTCGAGGAAGCGAACTTTGTCGGCCTCACGCATCTCGACCAGGTTGAGCCACAGATGACGTTCCTGGACCACTAGGGTGGCCATCGCCTGCCCGAGTGCCTGCGCGGTGACCTTCGTGGCCCTGAGGGCGAGGTCGGTCGCTGAGCGCAGTTCCTGCAACACGTCGGGATCAGGGCTACCCTCGTGCAGATCTCTGAGCGCCTTGGCCTGGTGGACTTGCAGGAGAGCCATGGCGTGCAGGGCGGAGGCGGCCTGTCCCGCGGCGCTGTAGGCTTTGTTGTTGAGGGAGGATGAAGTCCTACAGGCCTTGGAAGGGGGTACAGGGCGCCCGCGCCAGGTGGTAGGGTCACCGGGACAAAGATGGAGCGCAACTGCCCTATCCACCTGGGGAATCGCCGTGTACCCGTGGGCCTCTCCGCCGTCGAGGGTAGCGAGAGCGGACAAGCAGGGCTTTTGACGGACGGAGAGCGGGGCTCTCCATGACGATGTCAGCTCGTCATGCACTTCCGGGAGAAACGGGACCGGGGGGGGGCGTGGCTGTGAGCGGCGCCCAAACCCCAGGAACCAGTCATCCAACCGTGACGGGTGTGGGGAGGGTGGAGGTTTCCAGTCCAACCCCACCCCGACAGCGGCCCGGGCAAGCATGTCGGACATCTGCGCATCCGCCTCAACCTGGGCCTGCTGGTCCGAAGGCGGCAGTCCAGGGGAGGAGTCAGCGTCAGACACCACGCTCTCCGATGGAGCGGCGAGCTCATCGGCTTCAGGCTCAAGAGGATAGGCAGACCGGCCCGGAGGCGAGTCGCCGTTACCTCGAGACTGGACGGAGGTAAACGAGCGTGTCGGGGGGCGGGTGGTCCGAGGGGACATGCCCGGCGGAAGCGCACCCGCTACACTTTTTCATAGATCAGAGGTATCTTTCGGCGCTCAAGAGAGACCCCTAGTGTCGCTTCTTCGACACGACGTCGTAGTGAGCGACAGACGGGGAATGACAATTTTTAGGTGAACTACGCTAACTGGTGGCTCATTTTCTGTGCCCAGACCTGACATTCTCAAAATACAATGGTTGCAGTATATGAACCAAGGTCTCTTTTGAAAGAAGATACTTAGTATATGCAGTCCAAAATTCTGAATTATTTAAAGGGAATAAAGATATTGGTTAGAAAATCTCAAACTGATTGTTGTAAATTATTAACAAATCATATTTGCATTAAAAATATATGGCACTGTCCTTTCCACTAGGGATGTGCAGCGCAGCCATTATCTGTATTTCTATCTGTATCTGTTACTAATGCAAAATTGTCTTTATCTGTATTCGGATAGAACTGAATGTGGGTGGGGCTTAAACCAGAAGTGCGACTAAATTAAATGAAACATCCATTTTAAAAATGTAACTCTATTACATGTATAGTTTCTAGAAATAAAATGTGCCTATTCATAATAATTGCCTAATAAATATGATTATTATTACGAGTATTAATATTATTATTGTGCTATTATTTCATTATATATTTTTTCATACCAGATAAAGCTAAATATGTAGGCTCATGAACTGTAGAATATGTTGTTAACTGCAACACGAGGTGTCAAGCAATTGTGAAATGTCAAGCACACATTTTGCAGTGAACATTAAATACAAACATTAAAATAAATTTGAATAAATCAATATAGCCTACAAACAGGTGAACTTTCTTGTTTGTTGCTTTGAGTTCACGTTTGTTTGTTTCACTATCATCATCTTCATTAAAGTCCTGCAATTAGATCCAGAATCTCCTGTCTCATCTCAGCAACTATTTGTTACAGAAGAATTGACCAAATATGGATCTAGCAGCTGTCCATATTCTCCTCCTCAGACAAGGGGACCGTCCAGCGGATGTCCGTGATTTTTTTAGAAGCAAATTTGGTGCACTATCCTGACCACTTTCTGATGGTTTTCTTCCAGACCAGTCTGAATAGTGCACTGTAGGAACTAATGCCTCTGGTTGATCCTCACTGGACACTCCATGGTATGTGGAGAAGTCTCTGGATCTTTGCGATTCCCCTTACACACTGGATAATGGTGGGAACTCTGGGACAAAACCTGCATCCACAGCTCCTTGTTCCAAGCCTCCCATGGCTCCTTGCTCCATGCCTCCCACGACCCCTTGCTCCAAGCCTCCCACAGCCAACAAGCCAGCGCCCGCACCTGCAACGTCTGTCTCAGAGCCAGTGTCGCCAGCCTTGTCCTTCCAGCGTTCACGCCTGTTCCAGAGCAACCATGGCACCGCCCTTTGAGCCTCCAAAAGCTGTGCTCATCAACAACCATGGAGGTCGTTCCCCAGTCGCTGCCCATGCTCACGACCATGGAGGTCGTTACCCAGTTGCTAACGGCTCAGCCCCTTGGGCATCTCCTGGCTCTGCCTGCTTTCGCCGAGCCTCCCTCGGCACCGCCCTCTGAATCAACCATGGCTCCGCCCTCACCCCCTGAAACTCCACCTCCTATTGTTCAGCCCGCTCTGCCACTATTTCCACCTTCTGAGTCTCAAATCCACGATCCTCCTGTGGCTCTGCCTGCTCCACCTCCAGTTCTTCCTATTAAGACCCAAATCCTCCATCCTGCTGTGGCTCTGCCTGACCCCATTCCGGATCCTCCTCCTGAGTGACCAGTTTTTGATACTCCAGCAGCTCCATATCCTGACACTTGAACTCCGGCTCTTCCTGCGGCTCTGCCCGCTTTTCATCCTGAGACTCCTTCAACTGCTCTGCCCGCTCCGTCTCCGGACTCATCTCCAGCTCCGCCATTGGGATTTTAAGTCCCTACTCCTGCTGCTCCACCTCTGGATCCACCTATAACTCCATCCCCTAAATTTCCACCTCCTGCGGCCAACCCGCTGGACCCCGTTCATTTTCTAGAGCTGCCTCGCAAACCTCCTGACCCTGACCCTGCTCTGTGGCTGCCTTCCAGGCCTCCTGACCCTGTCCCTGCTCTGTGATCACCCCCCCCCCCCCCCGATTATCCGCCAGTTCCTCCAGATCATCCCCTGGATCCTTCATCATCTGCAACTTCCTGCCCTCCTCTTCTGTCTTCCTGCCGTCCTCTTCCTTTAAGGAGGGGTTATGTTACAGTATGTCTCCGTTATGTTTCCAAGGACTCTTATTTTGATATAGTTTTTGTCTTCTGCCCTCTGTTTTCCATGAACTACATTTCCCACAGTGCACAGCCATCTGTTCCCCATCATCCTCACCTGTTCTCCATTCCCTCATTTACTTCTGCTTGTATAAAAACCCATTCGTTTTTCCCCCTCTTTGTAAGCTCTTGTGAGGTTGCATTATGAGTTCACGTTTGTTTGTTTGTTTCACTAAAATCTTCATTAAAAACCTGAAATTACATCAGCATCTCCCATCTCAGCAACTACTTGATACGTTATCCTTATGCAACTTGAAAAATCTGTCAAATTAATATTGTTTCTATTATTTGGATGAATCCGTTATTCAGATTTTATTTGTTATGCCTTTCTTAGATTATAATCTATACGCTTTGTGTGAGTAACAGACAGAAATTTAAGTCGTTCTTGGGCATATTCAAACTTGAAGACGTTTGTGCAAACATTTGACAATAATGTAAAATGCCATTGGTGCTTGAGATAATACTATTATAATAAATAGTAAAATGCATAGTGCAGAGGCATAAATATATGTGAGCAATATTTTCTGAAGCACTATTTAAATTTTGCCAGGGTTAGTCCCACTTTAGCAAGAAGGTCCAATGTTAAAATAACATAATGAAGTTCAAGTAAGTCCATTTCATATTAATTAACTCACAAAACAACATTCTGCATGGCCCTGCCCTTCGTTTAAACAGAACTTGGAAAGCTACAATCTGTTCTCTTAGCTAAGTATGCTATGCCTGATACAAAGAATTTGCCTTTATCAGTCCAGTTCAGATTTATTTATTGTTATTGCACTCTTAAGTGCTGTTAGAAGGCGTTTATTGTTGCAGGACCACTAATGGCCATAATACCACATGATGTTTTCAGTTTTTCACTTTGACTAGGCTTTGTATTGTGTTTCCAACTGTTTCATTTTGGCACCTACACCTTACACAACCCACAGCAGGAGTTCTATAGAGTCAGTGGTGTTCCTCTCAGTTCTCTGGGGCTGGCATGGAGCCCACTGGTAGGCCAGAACAGAGCTTGGGCATCACCACAGCACGGCAGCCTTCCAATGGCCTCCAGTCCCTGGCTGGGTTCCAGGGAACATTCCCTATTTGGTTGGCTGGATTTAAAGGTTATCACCTCTGATCAGTCTCACTCCGTCACCCCCCCAGAGTGACGGCCAGACCCTTCCACAGGTGTGTGAATGAGAACGATAAGAGGAGAAGAGTGCATCGTGGGAACACCTGAGGTCCAGAGAGCTTCATGGTCAACTTTGATTTGGAAATAATTTACTGGCCTTTTCTGTCTCCATAAAATCCAGCACTCACTCATGCTTAATGCATCAGTAACAGGCATGTAGAGAGAGAAGCGCAAAAAAGAGCAAAATCAAACTGAAGGCTGTCATAAGAGCATCTGATTGCAAGGTTTTTAATCTGTCTACAGAACGCACATCTCTATAAGCACCCTTCATTGCCTTACGTGGCCCTAACCAGCTACAAGTGTATAATTTAAGCAGCTCTTGTTCTTTCTTAAAGAACAGCTCATCAATTACTCACGCAGGTGCATTTCCAAAATGACGGCCATGTCAAAGAAACTGCATTAGCCTTGAGTTGATGCTTTCCTCACTCCAAGGAGTGCTTTTACCCTCAGACTGACCTTCAGCTCCATCAGTAAAGTGCTTATGAGATAGCAGGGCACCCAGCTGGTACATCAGATGGAATCCATTTCTACCCCTGAACTCTCCCCCAATCATTAGGGATGAGGGTCTAACTGACTGTGGTCGACAATATATGATACATAAGGAAAATGGTCATTCATTAGAGAAGCGGACTCTACTGGATCAACAGATTTTTGTTTTGTTTAATGTACAAAATGTAATCAAAAATGTATTAAATATATATATATATATATATATATATATATATATATATATATATATATATATATATATATATATCTTTGCTATCTTTGTTTATCGTATCATAGGGTCTATTACTTAATTATGCAGCCTTCTAAGATATCTCTTTTTGGACAAATTCTGAGGCAGCATTGTATGTATCCTTCTCTGGGTAGGCGGTCCCAGAATGCACTGTGAAAATAAATCCAAGATGGTGGATGAAGCCAGAGAATTTTCCAATATTATTATACATGTAGTCCATTCAATACTGAAAAGTATTGCTAAAAAAAATAGTTTAATATGATAATAACTGACTGTTTTTATGCTCAGATAATAACTGTTTATATGCTCATTAGAGTAACGCATAATTTCTCTCAGGTCACCTTTATTGAAATCAGTAGTGAGTGGAGTGTCAAGTTAGCTGCATGTGAGGAGCACTATTTGAATGATCTGAGTAGTTGCCAACTATGTAGAGTGTTATGAGGCACCATGCTGCCATAGAAGACAACTGCCTAAGTAGACAGGATACAGCAAGGCAGTTTTAAACATATTTTTTTATAATGGATTTCCATAGTTTAACTAGCTATTATCTTTAAGCAGATCTTTGTATGATATTTTGACAAGTTTTATTATCCACAGACCTTTCAGATTTCCTGAGTTAATATTTGAGAGTGGCAGAGTATGTAATCCTCAGCATATTAGCAAAAATCCACTCATTTTGAAGAATTACCATCTGAAAGACATTTGTCCACATTTATAAAAAATGACTGTCTGTGATGCATGCTATATGAGAAGAAGCTGGTCAGAGGGGAATGATTACTGTGTCGTCTCATTAGATGCCGTGGCCCACGGCAAAAGAACTCATTACAATTTACTCCCTTAATAGGGTGCAGAACAACTTAATCAAATGCTGAAAATCCAATAGACCAATTAGGTACAAAATAAAGCAATTGATTTATAAATTTCCTGCTGAAATCAATACTTGAGAGCTAAATGCAAATAAGTGCCGTTTGACAGAATGGCCCACACCATTGAGTTTATTCACTGACAATGGGCACAATTACTTGTTATTTGTTGTTTCATGGCTGTCGCACTGTAATTATAATAGTGCAGACAAAAGAGGCCTAATACAATTCGGTGGAAAAGAGCATTTCCGTTCCAGCGCAGGCGATTAATTGTCGCTTAAACGTTTGTTGAAGCAGTTGCTGGTTGACATAATGTGGTTCTGAGATGATTTGCATACTTAGTGTACAGAGTCATTGTATGGAAGTTTATTGTATTGTAAAGCATTTTATAACCTGTTTGAGGAAACACTCTGAGATATACTTGAGGCTAAATAAAAAGAAACCATATAACAAAAGTTACACACATTCAAACACACTCACATGGTTACATAATGGCTTCTGCTCTGTACCCATCCACATTTTTCCTTTAATGAAATATGCTTAGCGTGAAATATGGGTGTTACTTCCTTTATCAAGTTAACACAGCTGTTATTGTGACATATGTCCATTCATTCTTTCATTGTGGTGTTGGGATTTTGAGGAGAGCATGTATGTTTGTATGGATATACATCAATCACTTTATCAGTGTCTTACTGAATGTTAATAAACTGAAAAAAAAAAAAAAAGTCATAAAAACAATAGAAAGCGCAAGCAAAACCGGCGCAATGTTTCTCCCAGATGCAGTTGAGATTTAATCTAAACACAAATGCAACATTTCAAGCAAAATTATTAATTGTTTTAATGGAGCACCTGTGTTAGTTCAACTTCAGATATGTGTGCTTGTCATCTTGTCGCCCTGCATGTTCAAATCAGAAAGGCACACTGAGGAAGAGCTGTGAAGGTCTCATACATGGGAATGTAATCGCTTTTTCAAGTTTTTCGATCAGATGGTAAATTCCTTTTAAATCCACATGTAAGTTTAAACATTTGTTTGGTGGATGATTGACTGGTGAGAGGTGGTACTTTGCTGCTGTCCGGGACACATCAAGACACCATTTTAAACCTAAAATACAATGTGGTTTTTGACTACCCCTGTATGTGTTTTTTGTGATCCAGTCACAAAACATTTTGCACCCCATTTACAAATATATTTAGCACTGCCCATTTGCGATCGGATCATTCAAAATGTGTCTTATTACCAGCTGTAAACAGGGTCTTACAATGACTGCATCCAGAGCTAGGGAATGCTGTAGAATGACTTCTGGTGGAAGTCCCACCCACATGGTGGACATGAAACATGCAAATGTGCACACACAGAAATACACAAAAAATAATGGTCCTCGATATCTGCCAAACACATTCACATGCTACACTAATTTAGACACAAATAATAGCCTACTGTTGTATCTGCTATGCTGCAAGGAGGCACAAGCTAGGCTCATGTGCTCAGGCGGGTGCAATTATTACCCAGTGTAATGATGATGCATGCCATGTTTTCGGAATAAACCACAACACACACACACTGAAGGGAGAAGCCCCTCTCCAAATGCTGTACAAAAACAGGCCAGAGTGAGTACACATGCGTGCACACACACACACACACACACACACACACACACACACACACACACACACACACACACACACACACCAGCTAATTTCAGCTTGGTGTACAATAACACCATTCATCAAACTGACTAAGATTAGTTACTTCTCACCCCAGACCCTGTTTATGATAATTAAATCAATGTATGTGTAACTGAACCTTCCAGTAGTACAAGAGTTACATGAGGGCTTGGATTGTGTATTAGCAACAAAATCTGATTCTCCAAAATGACTGAAGGATATCTTCTGAAGGTTTTAGGCTAGAAGCACTAATGTGATAAACTCTCTTTAAATGTAAATTAAAATAACAGTGTTTATGATGTAGTTATGAAGTTATGGAGAAAGTAATAGCATTTTGTCATCACATTCATCATTTAAGCCTACTGTGACTGTTCAGGTGTGAAGTTTTAATCAAAGACAAGGCCAATCTCATGTAAACAGAGATAAACAGGGGCACTAAAAAAACAACCGAAGATTTCTCCAGATCAGCAATACAGAAGCTGTGAGAACTACTTTCAGAATTTACATCAGGTCCTTTGTCTTACTGTAATGGGTTTGCACCATCAACACTTGCTGTGGATTCAGATGCAGTACAGATTACAAGATATGTATTGTATACATGTTCCAAGTGTATTTACAATACTGTTACAGTACATACTTCATTAGGCTCGTTACTGTGCAATGTTCATTTAGATTAAAACAATGAACATATCAAATCTCTTCCATAATATGAGGCAAAGTGAAACAGGATATTTAATGAGCATGTATGGGTGCGACTTGATTGTATCTATCGGGAATTGGTTAGATCACGGAAAGGCTCCATTTCATACCAAAATGGAGGCAGACCTGAATGGAAATTTAAATGAATAGTTCACCCAAAAATGAAATTGCTCTCATCATTTACTCACCTCATATCATCCCAGATGTGTATGACTTTCTTTCTTCAGCAGAACATAAAGAAAGATTTTTAGAAGAATATCTCAGCTTTGTTGTTCCTCACAATGCAAATGAATGGTGACTAGAACTTTGGAGGTTCAAAATGGGCTTAAAAGCAGCATAAAAGTAATAAAGAATAAAACTCCAGTGGTAAACACTGATCAGCCACAACATTAAAATCACTGACACGTGAAGTGAATGACATTTATTATCTCATTACAATGGCACCTGTCAAGGGGTGGGATATATTAGGCAGCAAGTGAACAGTCAGTTCTTAAATTTCATGTGTTGGAAGCATGAATGGGCAAGTGTAAGGTCAGATGACTGGGTCAGAGTATCTCCAAAATGGCAGGTCTTGTGGGGTGTTCCAGGTATGCAGTGGTTAGAACCTAAAAATAGTGGTCCAAGGAAGGACAACCAGTGAACCGGCGACAGGGTCACCCAAGGCTCATGGATGCACATGAAGCGTGAAGGCTAGCCCCTCTGGTCCGATCCCACAGAAGAGTTACTATAGCACAAATTGCTGAAAAACCACGGTGGCACAAGGGGGGCCTACACGATATTAGGCAGGTGGTTTTAATGTTATGGCTGATCTGTGTATTCTAAAGCGATGAGATAGGTGTGGGTGAGAGACAGATCGATTTTCAAGTCTTTCACTTTCAGCCACCAACTGACTGGGGCTGGTCAAATGTGGAGATTTATAGTAAAAACGGACTTGTTTTTCACCCACACTTATCATATTGCTTCAGAAGATATGGATTTAACCACTGGAGTCTTAGGGATCATTTTTATGCTCCCTTTTTGGAACTTCTGAGTTCACATTCACTTGCATTGTGAGGACCAACAAAACTGAGATATTCTTCTAAAAATCTTTTTTTGTGTTCAGCAAAAGAATGTCTATGTTACTTGTGTAACCCCCGTTCCCTGATTGGAGGGAATGAGACATTGTGTAGATTGTAGTGTCATAAGGGGCTTCTTTCGCGAGCCTTGGATACCTCTGAATATGAAAAAGCCAATGCCAAATTGGCAAACAGATTTTGCATGTCCCGCCCCCGAACACAAGGGTATAAAAGGCAGGGATCGTGCATCTGTTCAGTCAGGTTCTGCACTGAGGAGCTGAGAATAAGTTTCGGTCATCACAGCAGCTTGGTACAGTGTTGTGTCAAGGGGGACACAACGTCTCGTTCCCTCCATTAGGGAACGGGGGTTACACTAGTAACCTAGACGTTCCCCTTCTGTCACTCACTCGACGTTGTGTTGATTGTAGTGACACAAGGGGTCCCTATTCAATAGCGCCACCTACACTGAACTGTGTTACGTGATCTGCTGATGCTGGTGCAGCAAGCTATAGCGTGCCAAGAAGCATGAGCATCAGACTGTACGTAACCCTCCCCAACGCCCCACAAAGACGTCATATTGTTTTTATTAGGTTCCCGGCATTCGACCAAGGATTCTCTTAGGGGTGGGTACAAGCAACGTGGCAAGCATGGGACTAGCTATTACTAGCTTTTCTCTCTCCATGTTTCTCCTCATAGAGTGTTAGATGCAGCTGGGGCCGTTTAACGCTATAACATGCATCGGGAAGGTGCTCTTTTCCAACTCCTATTCTTTCAGTGGGAAAAGACCCAGCAGAGACCACAACCTGCTCAGGTTGGGGGGAGGTTAAATATGCTGAATACATCACATGGGCTTTCAGGCCCCATGTGGAAGAGGCACAGTGATAGATCCTACCTAGCGAGGGAGGAGTTGCTACAGACTCAGTGACCGGGGGGCAGAGGGGGCTGCCCGAGGGAGATACCGCAGAAAATACACACACAGAGGGATTAATCCGTGATGGCCAAACCCTGTGGAGCACCTAATCCGTGATGGCCAAACCCTGTGGAGCAACTATTCCAGTACAGAGTAGTTAATAACCGTAGTGGGTCAGATCAGTCCTCTGCTGAATTCGCAGGCCAGATGGCTAGAGAGGAAAGAATTCCAGGGATGCGAGTTTAGTAGACTCACCTGGGAGAAAAAGTGGGCATGTTCACCTCAGGGGAGGGGAAAGGCGCTAGCGCAAGCGGTACACTCAGTCAGTGTAAGCCATGTGTCCAAGCTCTGCGCAAGGAGCACTAAAGGGATGATCGTTTTTGACATACCCGGTGGGGCTTCGCAGCGGTGGGGAGCAGGTAGTGTTGCGTCGGGAGGCAAAGTTGCAACCTGAGGCATGTGTGCTGAGAGAGAACTCAAGGCACTTACCTTGCTCTGCATACCCGGTAGGGGATAGGTTAGTGGCTGAGGAGGAGGTCCTAGTGAGGCATTCTCTGAACTCGTCAGAACCGGCCAGCCGGGTTGTGAGCACTGTACAGATGTGGACGAGGAGGTGAAGTTTCTACGTCTAGAGTGCCACTTCGCCTGTAAGTTTCTGTTGCCGGGGTGCCATGAGACCGGAGTTTGCGGGCACCGGCTAGGTGTCCAAGGGAATGAGGAAATTGCTCTTTTATTGACAAGGTGGGTACCGCAGACTGAAGGGCGTGTGGCAAATGAAAAAATGGAAACCAAGGATTTTCCTCCCGGCCCTCCACCAGGGGAAGGAGTGGTCTGGCTACAAGCTCCTGAGAGAACATCTTGTCCCCTGGGAGGCCCATCTCAGGACTGCTTAGGAGCCTTCCGGATCCTGGAAGAAACTCGTGGGACGGGGGCATCCACCTTCTGCAGGTAGCCCTCACCGGGGCTGAGAGCTGGGCCCTGGTTGAGGCAGAGTTACCTGCTGATTTCTTGGCGCCGCAGGGGGGCACCCTCGGCGAGCAGACAGAGCTCGGCTGGATGAAGACCATTTCCGAGGTAGGATGTGTTGGATGGCCTCCATCTGTTTCTTCACCGCTGAGGTTCTTCAACTTCTTGGTGAAGTCTTCAACGGTGTGTGACCTTCGTGGCCCGGAGGGCGAGGTCGGTAGCTCCTGCAGCACATCAGGATCAGGACAACCCATGTGCAGATCTTTTAGGGCCTTGGCCTGGTGGACTTGCAGGAGGGCCATGGCATGCAGGGCGGAGGCGGCCTGTCCGGAGGCAAAAGTAACCCGAAAGAAGCCACTTGTGTCACTACAATCGACACAACACCGAGTGAGTGACAGAAGGGGAAAGAAAGTCTTATATCTGGGATGGCATGATGAGAGAATTTACATTTTTGGGTGAACTATCGCTTTAAATTTTATTGCAATAACCTTTATTGGTAAGATTTACAAAATTTTACTAAAACAATGCTTAAATAAGGATTTGGCTATTGGTCAATTTTAAACAATAGATGACATTAGCCAAAAGAAGTATGTAAATTGTAAGTAATTTCAGATGCAGTGCAAGTTATTACATTATAATGAAAGATTTTAAAAAAAATTCCTTTTGAATAACGTGCACTGATGAGTCAAGGACAATAACACCATGAATGAGCATTAAGAAAGTAAATAGGGTCAGTTTTGATTTCATGTTGACTTGACTTGAAATGTCACAGTGGCTACTGTAAAACCAGACAAACAAACTCAAACCATGCTGCCTGATTGGCTGCTCATGTCTGGTTGCCATGCCCACCGTTTCACATGGGCGACAGTTTTAGAATGTTCTATTCTCCAGTGTTCAGACAGATAAACCATCAACATCAAAAGGTAAACCATGTGATGTACTAGCATGAAAGACAGTGGCCGTCACAGTTAGCAACAGGAGACTTGGCAACTGAATATAAGACTACAAAGTGATGATAACTCACAAAAACAGACAAGATGGACAATGTCTATGACTAAAAAAACAAAAACAGGATCCAACAGAAAACAAGGGGTCAACATCAAACAAACATGACCTCTCCACACCAACACTGCTTTCATGCATCAGTCATTTCACATACATACCAGTTCTGACTCTATTTTCCCTCCTGTCTTCTCTATTGCACTCTTGCACATACCAATCAAAATGATTGACAAGTAAACATATATCACATTACACAATCTGTAGTGTTCTCTGTTCTGCTGAGCTCTCTCAGGTCTTTAGATTTGGCTTGGTTACACCTCCTGTCTCTGCCCAGAGAAGCACACACACACACACACACACACACACACACACAAACAAGAATTTAAAGTGTTGGGCCAGGAAGTCAGGCAAATGAAGTAACAGTAATGAAGAGGAGGGAGGTGAGATGAGGTCAGGGAACATACAGTCTCTCCTTACAATTAACTACCGCAACAAGCTCTGCCAAGGCCTAGTAGCCAACAAACGGACAAAAATGAGAACAGAAGCCACTGGACTCATTTTCTCACTTTCTTCTCAATTTATTGTCTTATATCTATCTTCAAGACAATACAGTAGTTTTTACAATAAAATGTTGTTCAAATAAAAATGTTTAGATGTAAAAAGTATGATATACCTGTATAATTAATGGTAACAATTTACAAAATGTTTAACAAGAGAGTACATGTACTTTTTACAGTAAATAAATGTTAAAATTAGAGTAAAAAACAATAATCGGGTGTTCCCAGAATTTCCTGCATGACCCATCAAATTTAATTTTATTTTATGTGAATATTTATGTTTCTTTTAATTTCTTTTTATTTATTTTTTAATTATTGGTGAATTTAATGTCATCATGTGCTCTTCTGTACTTTTTACGGTGAAAAACAATACCTTATAAAGTAAGGTATTTTTACAGTTTCAGATGGTTAATATCAAGTTTATGATGTATTTTTACTGTAAATTTAACAGAATTGTTATTATTATTTTTAACAGTTTAAAACTGTAAAATGTTTGTTCTGTAAAGTTGTTTACATTTTTACTGTATATATGTTGTTTACATCGCTAATCTGTATTAGTCTGGCAACCACAACTGGCAGTTTTCTTTTGTAAAAAAAAAAAACAACAACATACATAATCCTTCTTCAAAGTAATATTGTTCAGTAGCCCAAGGCAGTTTAGCATCTTACTGTATTAATATATAATTAAATTGTACCAGGTGTGCATGAGTAGTTGATATGAAATACTTTTGCAAAGTTGGCATATGGAATTCAATTGTGCCAGGTGTGCACGAGTAGTTGATATTAAATTCTTTTGCAAAGTTGGCATATGGAATTCAATTGTAACAGGAGTGCATGAGTAGTTGATATTAAATTATTTTGCAAAGTTGGCATATGGAATTCAATTGTGCCAGGTGTGCACGAGTAGTTGATATTAAATTCTTTTGCAAAGTTGTCATATGGAATTAAAGTGTGCCAGGTGTTCATGAGTAGTTGATATTAAATTCTTTTGCAAAGTTGTCATATGGAATTAAAGTGTGCCAGGTGTTCATGAGTAGTTGATATTAAATTCTTTTGCAAAGTTGTCATATGGAATCCAATTGTGCCAGGTGTGCATGAGTAGTTGATATTAAATTATTTTGCAAAGTTGGCATATGGAATTCAATTGTACCAGGTGTGCATGAGTAGATATGAAATACTTTTGCAAAGTTGGCATATGGAATTCAATTGTGCCAGGTGTGCACGAGTAGTTGATATTAAATTCTTTTGCAAAGTTGTCATATGGAATTAAAGTGTGCCAGGTGTTCATGAGTAGTTGATATTAAATTATTTTGCAAAGTTGGCATATGGAATCCAATTGTGCCAGGTGTGCATGAGTAGTTGATATTAAATTATTTTGCAAAGTTGGCATATGGAATCCAATTGTGCCAGGTGTGCATGAGTAGTTGATATTAAATTATTTTGCAAAGTTGGCATATGGAATTCAATTGTACCAGGTGTGCATGAGTAGTTGATATGAAATACTTTTGCAAAGTTGGCATATGGAATTCAATTGTGCCAGGTGTGCACGAGTAGTTGATATTAAATTCTTTTGCAAAGTTGTCATATGGAATTAAAGTGTGCCAGGTGTTCATGAGTAGTTGATATTAAATTATTTTGCAAAGTTGGCATATGGAATCCAATTGTGCTAGGTGTGCATGAGTAGTTGATATTAAATTATTTTGCAAAGTTGGCATATGGAATACAATTGTACCAGGTGTGCATGAGTAGTTGATATGAAATAATTTTGCAAAGATTGGCATATGGAATTCAATTGTGCCAGGTGTGCATGAGTAGTTGATATGAAATACTTTTGCAAAGTTGGCATATGTAATCCAATTGTACCAGGAGTGCATGAGTAGTTGATATGAAATACTTTTGCAAAGTTGGCATATGTAATCCAATTGTACCAGTAGTGCATGAGTAGTTGATATGAAATACTTTTGCAAAGTTGGCATATGGAATTCAATTGTGCCAGGTGAGCATAAGTAGTTGATATTAAATTATTTTGCAGAGTTGGCATATGGAATTCAATTGTAACAGGAGTGCATGAGTAGTTGATATGAAATACTTATGCAAAGTTGGCATATGGAATTCAATTGTATCAGGTGTGCATGAGTAGTTGATTTTAAATTATATTGCAAAGTTGGCATATGGAATTCAATTGTGCCAGGTGTGCATGAGTAGTTGATTTTAAATTATTTTGCAAAGTTGGCATATGGAATTCAATTGTGCCAGGTGTGCATGAGTAGTTGATTTTAAATTATTTTGCAAAGTTGGCATATGGAATTCAATTGTGCCAGGTGTGCATGAGTAGTTGATATGAAATACTTTTGCAAAGTTGGTATGTCCTCCTGTGTGACATGCCATTCTCCATCTAAAATGTTTTAAACAACATTTTGCTCTTTTTTAATTATTATGCATTTATGAGCTCAAATTAAATGAGAAAATTAATTTGTTAGACTGCAGGATCATTTTAAATGTGCTAGTGAAGACAAAAAAGTGATTACAATTAGTGAACAAGATTGTGGCCAGTCACAGCACCAAAGATATGCACACATGCTTATACATTTTTACATTCATCAGAATTTTTACCTCATGGATATATTTTTAGTGAATTATTTATATAGTGGTTATTTGAAAGCTTTGTGGCTCTTCTTTAAATTCATATGTCTTATAAGTCTGGATGCTGTTTTATTAAGTTTGTGACCATGTAAAAGTTTGTTGCATTTTAAAACACTGGTAAAAACACACTATGAGTCCATAAGTGTGTCCTTGACAGCTGCTGATGGGCACAATGCTCTCTCTCACTTTGGTTGAAATAAACTCAAAATCAAGGACTCAGAGAGCTCTGTCTCACTCTCTGGAATGTTCTGTACAATCGTTATGCACACTGAAAGTGCCATGGCAACGAGAGGACTGCAATACGGAGGTTCAAGGACTCCTCTTGTTCCTACAACATTTTAATTATGCCGCCAATGCCTGCAGTGGAGATATTTTTTGGGGCTGCACTGACTCAAGCCTGTAAGAGTTTTACATTCCACCCATTCTGATCTCTCTCTCTCTCTCTCTCTCTCTCTCTCTCTCTCTCTCTCACTCTCTCTCTCTCTCAGTTTCAGATAGATTAGGATTAATTGAAGAAAATATTCCATCCTGACAGGGTCTGAGATGGAAAATGGAATCCATTTTAGACAGAAAGGGAGAAAGACAACTGGGCAAAGAAGAGAGAAGAAAAAGGTAGGGATCCTCGGCTTGTTCAAATTCAGCTTTAATTTAAAGTTGAAGTGTGTAATATTAGTGACATTAGAAACAGAATAGCAAAAATAATGACTCTCAAACACTCCCCCATCTTTCATTAGTCGGTCTAACAGATAGACACCCAATCAATTTGCAGTTTACACCCAAAGGTGTGTAAGAATTATTATATAAATCCATGCAATGGATTTGAATTGCTCTTGGGTGGTGTCTGTTATTATGGTAGAATCGGACCACACCTTCCTGTGTCCTTTTTAATAGTCTCAGTCCATGCAAAATCCCCGCTTTGTAAAAACCTCATATTGCTGGACACCTTCCACAACAATAGAGCTGGCGCCTCTGCACATCTTCCTGTGCAGCGAACTGTTTTATCCCTTTTCTCTGGCAGATTACTTGGGGATTAATCTCACATTCCAGACACACAGCAGGAATGCTAATGTCTGTCTGAGGCTGCATACATTTGTGTCCATAATGCTGACAGTGCGGCACTTACAGAAGTGAATGTCACAGGTTCTAGTGGTAGTTCTGGTCTTTGTGTAATCCATCCGGTCTGGTAGGATTGCACACAATAGAGATAGAGAGAAAAAGAGAAAGACAGAGGTGTTCTATTGAACTGTTGGGAGTCTATCCTGGGACTGTGTCTATGATTTCAATGAAGGAATGAAGAGAATTAATGAGAGAGATGCAAAGGTGAACACACACACACACACACACACACACACACACACACGTTGGTGCGGCTATCCTTATGAGGACTCTCCATAGACATAATGATTTTTATACTGTACAAACTATAGATTCTACCCCCTAAACCTAACCCTCAAAAACTTTCTGCATTTCAAAATTTTCCAAAAACTCTACACAAGAAATGTCTTCATAAACCACATTTATGCCATAATACCCTTGTAATTACCAGTTTGTAACCAAAAATATGTCCTCTTAAACCACCCAAACCTGCCCCCCCTCTCGGTTACGTATGTAACCTCCGTTCCCTGATGGAGGGAACGAGACGTTGTGTTGAAGAAGCGACACTAGGGGTCTCTCTTGAGCCCCGAATATATGCCTCTGATCTATGAAAAAAGGCCAATGAGAGTTGGCGAACAGTATTTGCATACCCTGCCCCTGGACATACAGGTATAAAGGCGAGGGAAATACGCTCGTTCATTCAGGATTTTTCTGAGGAGCCGGGAGTGTTCTGGCCACCTCAGCGGCTCGGCTCAGCGACGTGGCCGGGAAAACACAACGTCTCGTTCCCTCCATCAGGGAACGGAGGTTACATACGTAACCGAGACGTTCCCCGTCTGTCGCTAATTTCGACGTCATGTCGAAGAAGCGACACTAGGGGTCCACTTCAAATCACGCCATGCGCTGAGCCGTGTATGTGTACTGCTGACACAGAAGCGGGCAGGTATTTCACGTGCACAAGCGACCAACTGTGGTCAGACTGCACGTACTCTTCCCCAATGCCCCAAAAAAGTCGTCGGAATCCTTTTGGTTACCCTAGAGGGGAACAAGGCACTGCTTCCAACTAGGGAACGGGCCAAGCCTGGCTGGACCTCTTTTCTCTCTATGTTTTCTCGGCATAGAGCAAGAGCAGCCGGGGCCCTTACCGCATAGTGGGAAGGGGGTCTTACATGAATTCCTATTCTTTCAGGGGGAAGAGACCCTACGGAGGCCACACCCGCCCGAAAGGGGAGGTAAAGGTGGTGAAAATACACCACCACGGCTCAAACCCGTAGGGGGGGTGGCACGGCCTGGGTGTGATAGGCCAACAGAATGGCGTCCACCACCCAGTGGGACAGCCTCTGTTTGGAGACAGCGTTCCCTTTCTGCTGTCCCCCAAAGCAGACAAAGAGCTGCTCAGATCGCCTGAAGCTCTGGGTGCGTTCTAGGTTCCAAGGCACGTACCGGACACAGCAGTGAGGGGGCTGGGTCTGCCTCCTCCCGGGGCAGCGCTTGCAGGTTCACTACCTGATCTCTGAAGGGCATAATAGGAACCTTGGGTACATAGCCCGGTCGAGGTCTTAGGATCACATATGTGTCTGCCGGACCGAACTCCAGGCAAGTTTCGTTAATAGAGAACGCTTGCAAGTCCCCGACCCTCTTGATGGAGGTGAGCGTGATCAGCACGGCTGTCTTTAGGGAGAGGGCCCTGAGTCCAGCAGATTCTAGCGACTCGAAGGGGGATCTCGGAAGACCGGCGAGGACCACTGAGAGATCCCAGGAGGGGAATAGGTTTGGCCGGGAGGGATTTAACCTCCGGGCACCTCTTAGGAACCTGACGATTAAGTCATGCTTATCCAGAGACTTGCCGTCTACTGGGTCATTGTGAGCTGCGATAAGGCAACATACACCTTCAAGGTGGAAGGGGACAGCCTCCCCTCCAACCTCTCCTGTAGGAACAGGAGCACTGACCTAACTGCGCACCTCTGTGGGTCTTCTGCCTGGGAAGAACACCAATTCACGAACAGACGCCATTTCAGGGAGTAGAGTTGCCTGGCAGAAGGGGCTCTGGCTTGGTTGTTCGTGGCTACAACCGTGGGTAGTAGACCAGCTAGATCTTCCCCATCCTGTCCAGGGGCCAGACGTGGAGGTTCCAAAGGTCTGTGTGCAGATGCCAGAGCGTGCCCCGTCCCTGAAAAAGAAGGTCCTTCCTCAGGGGAATTCACCAGGGAGTGGCTGTCGCGAGGAGTACAAGGTCTGAGAACCAGGCCCGGGTGGGCCAGTAAGGAGACACAAGAGTGACTTGTTCCTCATCCTCCCTGACCTTGCACAACACCTGTGCAAGAAGGCTCACTGGGGGAAATACGTACTTGCACAGTCCCACTGGCCAGCTGTGTGCCAGTGCATCTGCCCCGAGGGGAGCCTCTGAGGGGAGCCTTGCCGAACCGTTCCCAGATCAGCTGAACCGAGTGGGGGTGAAGCCTCCACTCTCTGCCAAGCAGGCATCCGCTATCACATTGAGGTGGCCGGGGATGTGAGTGGCACGTGGCGACTTGAGTCACTGCAGGCTCCAAAGGAGGAGACGACGGGCAAGTGGTGCTGTCCGACCTGACCAGGATATGTTTGTCTCGAACTAAAGGGTGAAACTTCCGCAGGGCCAAAAGGACGGTCAACAACTTGAGGCAGTTGATGTGCCAACGCAGCTGGGCCCCTTTCCAATGGCCTGCTACTGCGTGCCCATTGCAAACGGTGCCCCAACCTGATCTGGAGACGTCGGTCATGACCAGGACGTGTCGGGACACCTGCTGTATGGGTACTCCTGCCCGCAAGAAACAGAGGTCTGTCCAGGGTTTGAATGTTTGGCAGCAGGCGGGGGTGATTGTTACACGATGCATGCCGCGGCACCATGCTCATCTCTGGACTCAGGTCTGAAGCCAGTGTTGAAGCGGTCTCATATGCATCAACCCCAGCGGCGCGACCACCGCGGAGGACGCAATATGACCCAGGAGCCTCTGGAAAAGTTTTAAGGGGACCGTTATGCCCAGGCCTGAAGGCGGCGAGGCACCTCAACACTGACTGGGCACGCTCGTTGGTGAGGCATGCTGACATTGAGACCAAGTCTAACTCCATACCGAGAAAAGAGATGCTCTGGACCGGAGTAAGCTTACTCTTTTCCCAGTTGATCTGAAGCCCCAAACAGCTGAGGTGCCTGAGCACCTGGTCTCTTTCCTGAAGACACGAGGGGACAGAGACAGGCCGAAGGGGAGGACTTTGTACTGATATTCCTGGCCATCGAACGCAAACCGCAGGAAGGGGAGATGTCAAGGCAGAATGAAGACGTGGAAGTATGCGTCCTTCAGGTCTACTGCTGCGAACCAATCTAGATGCCGGACGCAGGTTAAGATATGTCTTTGCGTGAGCATTTTGAACGGGAGTTTGTGCAACGCTTGGTTGAGAACTCGCAGGTCCAAGATTGGTCGTAAGCCGCCGCCTTTCTTGGGTATGATGAAGTAAGGGCTGCAGAAACCCTTCTTCATCTCGGTTGGAGGGACAGGCTCTATCGCGTCTTTGAACAAAAGAGTAGGGATTTCCGCTTTCAGGGACTGGGCATGTTCGCCGTGTACTGCGGTAAAGCGGACACCCATGAAGGGGGACGGTGGCCTGACAAACTGAATTGCATAACCGAGTCAAATGGTCCGGGCCAGCCAGCGAGATGGGTTGGGAAGTAAGAGCCACGCGTCCAACCTCTGCGCTAGGGGCACCAAAGGGACGATTAATTTTGATGTGCCTGGCGGAGCTTCGCAGCGGGGCGGAGCAGGTAGGGCAGCGTTGGGCGGCGAAAGGGCGACCCGTGGCTGGGGTGCTGAGAAAAGACTCAAAGCACTTACCTACCTCCACACACCCGGCAGCGGGTGGGTTGGCGACTGAGGAGGAGGTCCAGGGTAGGCGTCCTCTAGACTCGTCGGAACCGGCCGGCCAGGGAACAGTCGTGGGGCTGGAGACGGGTGGTCCGTGTCCAGGAAGCCGGGACTGTTGAGATCTGGTGGCAGAGTGCCGTGAGAACGGCATTTGCGGGCCAGGTGACCCAGAGACATAGGAAATAGCTCTTTTATTGAGAATGTGGGTACCGCAACCCCATCTAAGGGGGGTGGCAAATGAACATTGTTTAAAAACAAAATATTCTCCTCCCGGCCCTCCACCGGGGGACGGAGTGGTCTTGCCACCTCCAGAGCTAACATCCTGTCGCTGGGTCGACGTCTCAGGAGCGCCTGGGAGTCTTTCGGGTCCGAGAGGGGGTCCGAGAGACGGGGGCATCTGCTTCCTGCGGTGTTCTTGACACTGGGGCTGAGAGCTGGGCCCGGATTGAGGCGGAGCAGATTTCTGAGCAGTTTGCGGTGAGGCTGGATATGTGAGATGGCCTCCATCTGCTTTTTCACCGCAGAGAACTGCTGGGCGAAGTCCTCGAAGGTGTCGCCAAAGAGGCCAAACTGGGAGACAGGGGCGTCGAGGAAGCGAACTTTGTCGTCCTCATGCATCTCGACCAGGTTGAGCCATAGATGACGTTCCTGGACCACAAGGGTGGCCATCGCCTGCCCGAGTGCCAGCGCGGTGACCTTCGTGGCCCTGAGGGCGAGGTCGGTCGCTGAGCACAGTTCCTGCAGCACATCGGGGTCAGGGCTACCCTCGTGCAGATCCCTGAGCGCCTTGGCCTGGTGGACTTGCAGGATGGCCATGGCGTGCAAGGCGGAAGCGGCCTGTCCCGTGGCGATGCGGGGGGGCGGCTGGAGTGCCGTGCGCGTCCGCAACGTTGCCATGGTCATGCTCTCGCAGTGAGAGCATGAACCATCCACAAGCACCTCGGTGTGATCGGCGCCCAGACACACAAGACAACGCCTGTGGCCGTCTGAAGCGGAGAGCACTCTACCAGATCCAGGAACTACACAGGGGCGGAATGGCATCTTTAAAAAGACGCGTCCTGAAAAGGACCTTCAACGCCGCTGTGTATTGCTCTTTTAGAGAATTAAACTCTTTACAGAGAAAATTGCTCTTTATAGATGAAAACTCTTTTAACTCTGCGCTGTCGAAGCGCCCAGGGGCAGAAAAGCCGCAGCTGGCTGCATACACGACCATCAGCTCCGAAGAAAATTACTGAATGAACGAGCGTATTTCCCTCGCCTTTATACCCATATGTCTGGGGCGGGGTATGCAAATACTGTTCGCCAACTCTCACTGGCCTTTTTTCATAGATCAGAGGCATATTCGGCGCTCAAGAGAGACCCCTAAGACCCCGAAGTGAGCGACAGATGGGGAATGATGCTTTTCTAAGAGCTAACTTGAAATGACTTTTAACCAACTGGTCTCAAGGTGATTTTATTAAATGTATGAGTTCAGTTCCCCTCAAGTTCACACACTCACACTTTAACTATGGACATGTTTCACTAAGTTTGACAAACAGAAAGTGTCTAAATATTTTTGTCTTAATCTTTAATTTGTACATAAAACCTAATCTTGCATAGTCAATTATTTGACTAAAACCCTGTTTACACCTGGTATTAAGATCACATTTGAGGTGTAAACACTAATCCGTCCTGTATGCGTCCCAGCTGCAGCGAATCAGCACCCCTTACCAGTCAATCAATCACTGCAAAGAGTTTAAACTTTGTAGTTTATGAGCGGCTTAAAAAGAAAATAACCGGCCAATTAGAAAATTTAAAAAAGCGAATATATACACAAGCATGAGGACTTCACGGCTTTTCTTCAGTGTATTATATCAACATTTAGGGACACTTATGAGAAGCATGGACATCTGCAGCTCGGGTTAATAATACAGGTAACCCACTAAAATAATGGACAATTCTGCTTGAAATGTTGCTTTCGTGCTTAGATAAAATTTCAGATGCATCTGGGAGAAATACCACACCATTTTTTTTGTGCTTTCTTTGTCTTTTCTTATTTTTCTTACTTTTTTGTGGTTTATGCAGTAACACACTGACATAGTGATTGAGTCCCTCCCCTCCAATTCCGATCACAAGTGGTCACAGGAGATGCATTTAAACGACAAGGTGTAAACAGTGATGTGTCTCTCCTGACCACATGTGGTCAGATCACCCGAGATGCATCTTAATACCAGGTGGAAATAGGGTCTATAACAGCATAAAGCATGGACTGTGAGAAGTCTGTGGTAAGCCATCTGAGGCAGAGACTATATAAAACCTTTCAAACTACTTTTAGTGAAAGGCTTCGCTTGAAAAGTTTACTTGTGATATCTTTTTTTATAAACGTAATTTGGTTAGATATTTTTGTCACCTAATGCAATAAGATTCATTAAATGTGGCCAAAGTGTCCATATAATTTTTGAGAACAATGTATATCATTTATGTAATTACCAACAGAAGCCGTCTCAGCACATTTACAATTCTCAGGTCTATCCTGCCAAAAAAAAAAAAAAAGAAAAAAAAAAGTCTCGCTTTGCCCATTCTGACCTTCAGCATCTGTGCCAGGTGCTGAGGCATCATTTTCTCTCCATCTGAGAGCTTCAGACGCAAAGCTCTTTATCAAAGGGAAGGAGTAATTAAAGCCCTGATAAGTGACTGGGCAGTCCAAACACCAATACTCGTAAATATGTGTCTGAAACCCAGATGAAGAGATCTGATTGGATATTTGATTAACAGCAATCAATGGTGGGTCTGAACCCTGCCTGAGCCTGAGAGGCCTAAAACCCTCTTTCCACATTAATCACTCCACCAACAGCAGAAATCACAGATTAGATGCTTTTAAAGGAGATTCTGCTAATCACTTACAACAAATATAAATCAACACAGCCTGTCAAATCAAATCACTTTATTGCCACTCAACCAAATACACAAGTGCAACAGTGGGTGAAAGTCTTGTTTAGAGTTCAGAGCAGCATAGCAGTCATGACAGTGATACCAATTTACATAACACAATTTAAATATCTAATATATACATAATTACACACAACACAATATACAAATAATAATATACAATGTACGGTATACAATACACATAATATAGAATACACATACACACAATATTGAATACACAGCATCCAATAAAACGTAGTACATATAAAAAATACAGTAGGTTGTATTGTGTTGAATTGACATTCAGGCTGTCAGTTGATAGTCAGTTGCCAGTGTGATTTTAAGAGAGAATATAATTTATGACAGTCCAGTGTGAGATAATAAAGTGCAGTGCTGGTGTATATTGCTCGTGAGAGATCAAGTGTTCAAAGTTCTGATTGCTTGGGGGAAGAAGCTGTCATGATGTCTGCTGCTGTGGGTCCTGATGCTGCGATACCACCTGCCTGATGGTAGCAGTGAGAGCAGCCCATGGCTCGGGTGGCTGGAGTCTCTGATGATCAGCCAAGCTTTTTTCACACACACCACCTGGCGTAGATGTCCTGGAGGGAGGGAAGCTCACCTCTGATGATGTTCATTGCAGGGCTTTGCGGTTGAGGGCAGTGCTGTTGCCATACAGTGAAGCAGCCAGTCAGAATGCTCTCTACAGTCCTGGTGTAGAACCAAGTGAGGATGTGGTGGTTCATTCCAAACTTTCTCAGCCATCTCAGGAAGAAGCAGCACTGGTGAGCCTTTTTCACGATGGCCTCAGTGTGTACGGACTTGAAGCTGCTGACTCTCTCCACCGGTGCTCAATTGATGGTGATGGGGCTGTGTTCTCTGTCTTTTCTCATGAAGTCCACCACAAGATCCTTGGTCTTACTGACGTTGTGGGAGAGGTTGTGCTCCTGACACCAGCGTGTCAGAGTGCACACCTCTTCTCTCCCGTATCGTCAACAAACTTAATTATGGCATTGGAGCTATGTGTTGCCACACAGTCATGTGTGTACAGGGAATACAGGAGTGGGCTGAGAACACAGCCCTGTGGGCTCCAGTGTTGAGTGTCAGTGATGAGGAGAAGTTGCTGCCCATTCTAACCACCTGGCATCTACCTGACAGGAAGTCCTGGATCCAGCTGCACAGCGTGCTATTTAAGCCCAGAGCCCGGAGTTCCACATCAAGCTTGGAGGGCACTATGGTGTTGAATGCTGAGCTGTAGTCAACAAACAGCATTCTCACATATTTGTTCCTTTTTTCCAGGTGGGAGAGAGCAGTGTGTAGTGTAGATGCCATGGCATCAGCAGTGGAGTGGTTGTTGCGGTAGGCAAACTGCAGTGAGTCCAGTGAGGCAGGCAGTACAGAGCAGATGTAATCTCTGATTAGTCTGTCATAGCATTTGCTGATGATCGAGGTCAGAGCAACAGGAAGCCAGTTATTTAAGCAAATAATTTTGGATTGCTTTGGAATAGGCACAATGGTAGACATTTTAAAGCATGTGGGGACCACAGACAAAGAGAGGGAAAATGAGGAAAATGTGGCTAATGAATCAGAGGTTGGACTAGAGTAGGTACATGTACATGTAAGGAGTGATTCTTGTATCATTGTGAATCTCAGATGAAAGATACAGGGTTTTTCAGCTTTACGCAGTCATCATGACAGGAGTTGTCATGAAGCAATTTGATAACACTAGTCATGTTAACACATATATGTTAAAAGTTTCCAAAAACTGGCTTGATATGTGTAGTTTTATGTCCTATGGTGACATATTTCCTTTTGAAGCAGGACATTTGGGTGGGACATTCAAAGTCCCCTATTTTAAAAACCCAAAAGCCTTTTGTTTATATTTTGCCATGCGCATAATTTGAAAATTGTCAGAAGTAGGTAGCATTTGGGGGAGGGATATTCTCTTTCTTGGGAGCATTTAATTGGAAAAATGTTTTGCAAGTACAGTATGAGTCATCAATATACACTCACCTAAAGGATTATTAGGAACACCTGTTCAATTTCTCATTAATGCAATTATCTAATCAACCAATCACATGGCAGTTGCTTCAATGCATTTAGGGGTGTGGTCCTGGTCAAGACAATCTCCTGAACTCCAAACTGAATGTCAGAATGGGAAAGAAAGGTGATTTAAGCGTGGCATGGTTGTTGGTGCCAGACGGGCCGGTCTGAGTATTTCACAATCTGCTCAGTTACTGGGATTTTCACGCACAACCATTTCTAGGGTTTACAAAGAATGGTGTGAAAAGGGAAAAACATCCAGTATGCAGCAGTCCTGTGGGCGAAAATGCCTTGTTGATGCTAGAGGTCAGAGGAGAATGGGCCGACTGATTCAAGCTGATAGAAGAGCAACTTTGACTGAAATAAACACTTGTTACAACCGAGGTATGCAGCAAAGCATTTGTGAAGCCACAACACGCACAACCTTGAGGCGGATGGGCTACAACAGCAGAAGACCCCACCGGGTACCACTCATCTCCACTACAAATAGGAAAAAGAGGCTACAGTTTGCAAGAGCTCACCAAAATTGGACAGTTGAAGACTGGAAAAATGTTGCCTGGTCTGATGAGTCTCGATTTCTGTTGAGACATTCAGATGGTAGAGTCAGAATTTGGCGTAAACAGAATGAGAACATGGATCCATCATGCCTTGTTACCACTGTGCAGGCTGGTGGTGGTGGTGTAATGGTGTGGGGGATGTTTTCTTGGCACACTTTAGGACCCTTAGTGCCAATTGGGCATCGTTTAAATGCCACGGCCTACCTGAGCATTGTTTCTGACCATGACCATCCCTTTATGGCCACCATGTACCCATCCTCTGATGGCTACTTCCAGCAGGTTAATGCACCATGCCACAAAGCTCGAATCATTTCAAACTGGTTTCTTGAACATGACAATGAGTTCACTGTACTAAAATGGCCCCCACAGTCACCAGATCTCAACCCAATAGAGCATCTTTGGGATGTGGTGGAACGGGAGCTTCGTGCCCTGGATGTGCATCCCACAAATCTCCATCAACTGCAAGATGCTATCCTATCAATATGGGCCAACATTTCTAAAGAATGCTTTCAGCACCTTGTTGAATCAATGCCACGTAGAATTAAGGCAGTTCTGAAGGTGAAAGGGGGTCAAACACAGTATTAGTATGGTGTTCCTAATAATCCTTTAGGTGAGTGTATTTGGTCCATATTCCCGGAAGAAAGAGACATTTTAGTAAATTTTAAATGTGTACATTTGCTAAAAGCTAATTTTGTCAATGTTTAGGAGTATATTAGGAAACAAATGGCACCAAAGCTAACAGATGTGGACTAGGCCACAAAACTCCCATTTTGATTCCATAGGGTCTTGAAGCTATACTTTTGAAGCAGTGAATATTTTATAATTTATCCTGGTGCAATACCTTGTTCCATAGACTTCCAAGTGCATAACTGTAAACACAAATTCTGTCAATTGAGTCAATGGAGCTGAAAAAATCTTAGCCTCATGTTGTTCTAAACCTGAATGACTTTCTTTTGTATGTGGAACTCAAAATGAGATGTTTCAATGAAAATCACTGTCCGTTTTCTTTCAATACAATGGCAGTTGATAGTGACTCACTTTAAAGCTTAAAAAAAGGACCCAAAGGTATAACAAATAAACTGTGCTGCTTGTGCATTGTTTTTCGTGCTAAACAGCACAAGTTATCTCATGACTAGCACTTATTCACTAAAATTTTTTTTGTACTTTTCTATACTATACTATCGATTTGGAATATGAAGTGCAAGTCGCATGGACAACTTTTATGATACTTTTAGGTCATTTTTTCAAGCTATTGATTGAGGAACTATACACAGATATTGTTCTGAACAGACGGACCAAATTATTCATTTAAAATGTTCCTTTTGTGTTGTGCTTTAAAAAGAACACCATTTGGGTTTGAAATGACATTAGGGTGAGTAAATTATGACAGAATTTTCATTTTTAGGTAAACTTTTTAAAGCATTTAGGTAAACTCTACCAGCTCCATTATAATTTAAATGGCTGAAGGCTCCAAAATTCTTATCTAGAGAAAGCTAATGGGATAAACTGTATGGTCGCACAGAGGAGTGATAACAGCACAGGCCTAGAGCTAGTTTATCAGTTCACTGGTACATGCACGCTCACTCAGAGTTCATGCACATTCTCGCTAACAAATCATTTACCTTTGATGAAAGGGCATTTGTTATTATCTAATAGACTCACACCCAAATATGCACATATGTACATGCACACTCACATGCCCTCCTTTGACGTAAATCTATCAGGCCATTATGGTAATGTTCAGCAATATGCCAATATCTCCCTGAGTGCTGGTAAGGGCTACACCTGAATATTAAAGGAGCGGCCAATCAGAAGGGCTGCTGCCGATCTATTCTAGCATCGAGTGTTATAGTTTCAAAATACCTCTGAGTATCTCAAGCAACCAAGCAATAAAACTTTTGTAGATCAGGGAGCCAATGAGAGCACAGAGAGAGAAAGGGCAGGGAGTAAAATCTGATTTTTGAAAAATAATTTCTTTATTATTACATCCAAAAAACACAACCTCCCCTCACCAAATGGAAAGTGATATGATTAAATATATTGCTTCTCTTATGTGTGTAAGTTACACCTCATAATACTATTCGTTCTACAGTGTGTGTTGTGTGCACACAGGTGTGTGTTTCTGAGTGTTATTATCACTAAAAGCTAACATAGGTGCTAAATGCTACACACTTTGACTAGTGTTAACGAGTGTAAGAGCTTCGCTTAATTCCTGCAAATGGCTCCCATGCTAATGCTTCACGTTACCTCACAACTCACATTACATTAAGAAACCAAATGAAATCAGAATGCTCCACTGAGCTAAAAAGACTCTGAAATGGGAAACAAACTTTGAGGAACTCCAGTTTCTTTTAAAGCATCAGTCACTGGGCACACTGTGCTGATTCTGAGTGCCTCTTTGGCAAAGGGAGAAAGTTTAGTGTGTAAGATTGTGTTGTCTGACAGTGCAGAGTTGTTTGTAACATTACATCATCAAGTGAAACAGTCATAGCTAATTAAAATGTTTCTAATGTGGAAGACACATGGCAGACTTGTTTTCCATTTATAGATGCCATCTGCATTAACAAAAACTAATTTAAAGAATCCAATCCGACTTGACTGCATTTAACAAACCTAGGCCATAAGAAATCTCCATTCTTTTTACATTTATGGGTTATGCAGCAAGGAACAAACTCAGAAACATTGCTGATTGTGGAAAGGCAGGCATAAATGACTTCATGTTTGTAGGGCACAAGTACAGCTTGCTATTACATAAAAGTACACAATGTCTCCTTGCCTTAATACTACATATGGCGTAATTGTATACAGTAATAATAATCTGCTATGATATTAATACAGTACTTTTCTCACCTCCAATGAATATGATCCATACAATTACTAAAAGAGGTGTTTAAAAAAATATATAATAATTTGTTATCAAATGATGTTTAAGGTTTTTTACTTATTGTTCCATTATTAAACTAATAATTCACCCAAAAATGAAGACTTGTCTTTTCATACAGTGGCAGTAGATAGTAGGGGTGTCATGATCCATCGATCTGGTTCAATGTATAGATAAAAAAAATCAATGATGTGATGTCTAGGTGTTTAGATGCACCTTTATTTTGACACTCTCATACCAACCACATCTGTACTAATTTATGTCAACCACACTACACATTTCCTCAGAAGCGTGAAAACCCTTCAAACTGTAGTAACCTAGCTCTTTTAACAGTAGCAGCAACACCCCCCACCCCCCACAAAAAAATGATAATTTATACTCTCCTTTCAGAAATAGGTCTTGTATATGAACATATTTTAGTATTTCTACACACATAATAGATTTTCATTTCGCGGCAGACTTTTGAGGCTAAGATAGTGATGAAACTTGTGATTTAAACCTTTACTGGATAGTGCCTCAAAAGCTTAAAAAAGGATCCAAAAGTATAATAAAAGTAGTCCATGTGACTTGTGTGTCATTTCCCAAGTTCTATGTATGCATATGAATGTTTTTTGGTGAGAAACAATGCAAAATTTTAACCTGTTGATATGCACCCCCTTTTTGAGCACAAACCATGAAAATGACATACCTGAACTTAAATGGTTGTATTTACTGGACCCTTTGGAGTATGGACACAGTTGTAGTATATTTTAAAAGAAGACACTTTGGGCTTTATTTCCCAAGAATTCAAAATTAATATATGTTGTAATTCTTTAAAGTTGGAGAAGCTAAATTTTATAGTAATGGAAATATTTTGTGCTGAATATGTTTTTATAATCTAAAAAAAAAACACTAATAAAAGTGCCAAGACAACCCAGAAATACGATGTTCTCAAAGCCACGAGTCTAAAGAAGTTATGTTGTGAAGATGATCTAAAAAAATGAAGTTCCTGCAAGCTTTTTTCTCTGTAAAATCGCTGCCGGTGTACAGAGTAAAATTAAGGCTCCGCCTTTCAAGGCGACATAAAATCTGACTGCACTGCTCCGCTATTATGAATAAAACTACGCCGCATTTTTAAAAATAGACTTTGGAGACAGGCTCGTTTTGTTTATGAGACTCTAATATATAAGATAATATACAGTTTTACAACATGAATGCTGCTCGGATTGCATAGTTTGTTGAAGAACGATGATGAAGGGTAATTCTTTCAAGTAAGATCTCATGTAAACAATGGAGAATATATCAATATTTCTCAGATTTATCAATATTATGGACAAAAAGTGCTATTAGATGTTTATCAATGAACACTTGTCTTGGACAATTGACCAAGTGTGGCGAACTGGATTCATCTGGTGATCGCGTTTTCATAACAAAGCTATGAAGTCCTGTTTTGATATTGCATGTTTTCATTTGTACTCCTGGCACAAATAACTAAATTGCTGTTTCTGGAGCATTGCTATCGTGAAACTGAGATCGGATATCAATGTTGAACCCTTAGACCTTTGAAAAGATGTAGAATTTGTTAACATTAATTACATTCATTAATTAAAGTAAATTATATATTAAATGTAAGCAGATTGACGTCTCTACTGCGTGCGGGAGGATTGCGTATCAACAGGTTTATTTTGTCTTTTAAGTTGATCACATGAGACACTCTGAACACACTTCTCTCATAGCACTCATAAACGTGCAACAGTCATAAAGATTAGAGATAAAGAAATCTTAAGAAGACTTAATGCATGAGTTGCGTGGACACTTTTATGATACTTTTGGGTAATTTCTTTTGGATTTTATCCCCTTTTCTCCCCAATTTGGCATGCCCAATTCCCAATGTACTCTAATTTCTCTTGGTGGTGCCTCAGTCCGGGTGGCAGAGGACTAATCTCCACTGAGACAGACAGCCCATGCATCTTATCACGTGGCTTGCTGAGCGTGTTACTCATGCTCATGCTATTCTCCACGGTATCCACACACAACTAACCACGCACCCCACTGAGAGCGAGAACCACGACATAGCGACCACGAGGATGGTAACCCATGTGACTCTACCCACCCTAGCAACCGAACCAATTGGTTTGCTTAGGAAGCCTGGCTGGAGTCATTCAGCACCTCCTGGATTTTAAATCGCGACTCCAGGGGTGGTAGTCAGCTTCTTTGCTTGCTGAGCAACCCAGGCCCCTTGGGTCCTTTTCAAGCTTTAAAAAGAGGCACCTATCACCTATAATTGAATTGAAAAGACAGACAACAATATTTATTAAAACATCTCCTGTTTTCTTCAGAAGAAAGAAAGTCATGTCATATTTGGAAAGACATAAGGATAAGTGAATGTTGACAGAATTTTTTTGGGGGGGTGAACTGTTCCTTTCAAAAATATGAAAAAAAATGACTTATCAAATCATGCCTTAGTTACGACGACAGAAAGAGATTTAATTTTCAGTTCTTTACTCAACCTATCAGGTAGATAAACCTGTTTATGAAATACCGTAATTCCAGATTTAGCCATGACACCTAAAGAGTAATATTGCATAATCAGGGACATTTCAGTCACAGATTAAGTAAAAATGCCTACACACATAAAAAAGATAAACAAGTAATCCATCAGTGATAACTGCTGACAGTGCTGAGAACAGGATATTTGATTTCACTAATGGAACCTGCCAATGTCAAAGCTTTGCTCAATTCTACTCCTACATCCATTTTTCTCCAATTAAGACATCAGGATTAAGGAGGCTTTGATCTAGAGGCCCATAGGGAGAGTCATCTCTTCACAGGAGTATATTACACCACAGGACTGCTGATAGATCTGGAAGCTGTGCTGAATGTTCGGGGGAAGAGGCCTTATCTTTCCCATTAATGTGAAAGTGGGTTGTAAAAGATGGCCATTCTGAAATAGGCAGCATGCGCTGGGACCATTCCTATCTCCCGCGGATCCACTTTATTCACATCAGACACTGAAGACATTTCCAGATGCACATATCAACTAGGCTATCGATTAATGCATGATTACAGTGAGTAGAGGGAAGACAGGAAAAAAGAGAGATAGGAAGCCAAGGAATACATCAAATGTAATGGTACAAACCGGAAGGCAGTAGAGTGTGCTTGGCGCCCAGACTTCATGCATGGCTCCTCTACATCAGGTCTAGGGCTGCACTCTTATTTGACAGTATTGATGTTGAGCAGATAAAGGTAATCTAAGGCGATCAGTTTGGATTATTTATCTTTGAGCTGAAGAGGAGAGGACTGGCTTTCTCAGAGTCTACAGCCGAAGGTAAGCTGTTTGAGTTCTTTGTTGTGTGGTGCTGACTTGACTACAGAGCATACTGCTTTATAGGATGGAAATATTCCTCCACTGAATTTTATCAAAAGGGATGGTGTGCAAGAGAGAGAGAGAGAGAGAGAGAGAGAGAGAGAGAGAGAGAGAGAGAGAGAGAGAGAGAGAGAGAGAAGAGAGAGAGAGAGGAGATAGCCTCCTTGCAGCTATAATGACAGTTCAAACATATTTTGCTGCAATGCGTTTTGAGTCACAGATCAGACAGAATACACAGAAAAGACCAAAAAAGTAAACCACTGGCCCAAACAGCTCAGACTTACCAGAAGGAAATAACAGCATTTACAAGGCAGAAAAATAAAAATGTTAAAGTTTGGGAATTTGTGTCTGTGTAATCAAAATGTTATGCCATGTCATTACACTCCATGCACACCTAGTTTCTGTTGGCTGTGCACGATAATGTACACATGATACGACACTGTCTTTGCTGTTTAAAGTTGGATACTGGCTGGATACAGGTGGTTAAATACTGTAGATACAATAAAGAAAAGACCAAATCAAAATGTAGTATGCAAATAAATGCAAGAAAAATACCAATCACAATTCAGTATGGCAATGACATCATCAAAGTTACTGCGGTCAGATTTTGAATGCGGAACATTCTAAGGGAACGTTCAGACTAAATAATGTTTTGTGTAAAAAAAAACACAATAATAAAAAAAAAATTTAAAAGCAGATTATATATTTATTTATTTATTTTTGTAAACTTGATACTGTGTCTAAAAACGTAATGCTCCTGCGTGAAAGATGAAAAAGTTCAAAACACGTTTGGTGTGAATGGCCCTAAAAGATTGTCAATTTCTTCCAAAATTTGTTTGTTCATTTGTTTCTACATTGTATTGCCATTTTCTTCAAAAGTATGCGTAGGCAAAGCAAAGACTGAAATGATCTGTTCCTTTGAGCTGAAAATTGCAGATAATTCTGAAGAAGAATTTCAATACAGCGACTGCTGTAAAACTCAAAAGTTCAACAGTTTTAATCTGTAAATGTATGTAATGTCTAAAAATTTAAATATTTTAAACTAAGTACAAATACATCTCAGTTTAGTACAGGAGCCGCTCTAAAGTCTTTTGCGGAAAGACAAGATATTGCTTCTATAACTTCTGAGAATGTGTAGAATTCACTACAAGGTATGATACTCCATCTCAGATAAAACATTACATTTGTTCAGAGATAAAACAGAATTAATGTAGTTACAGGCACAAGCAAAGGCACACACACTTGCACAGCCATTTTTTTTTTTTTTTTTTTTTTGTGTGTGTGTGTGGAAAATTTAGATTTGTAAAGTAGAGAAAGCAAAGTCTCATTCTTAAACCCAAATCAATCGAGCAGACTGATTCAGATCTATTGATCTTGTTGTTATTGTAACAAGCAAGTTAAATGTACAAAATAGGGTGGGGGAAATCAAATACAGTCTCAACTCACACATAAAAATCCCAGGAGTGTCCTCCAGACCTTAAGTAACTGAACCCATAGCATCTTTAACTGTGCCAGAGAGGAGTCTTTTTAAAGAACCTATAACATCTCAAGAAGAGCTTAAGGGATTTGGTTTGAAATCATGTCAGCACATCAGTTTCACTGCAGCAGTCCTCATGTGAGTTCTAGGAATGTTATATATGTGTTTCTTTGTGCTCATAAGACTCATAAGAGTTTGTACTATACAGTGCATGTAACACAAATTCGTCTTCACATCTGCAGCTGGCAAGGTGAATTGGCACTTGAAAATTGACAGCAGATGTTCTCATTCCTCCACACACACACACATGCACACGCACCACGCAATTTTGCCTGGTAGCTACTGCTCATCAAATTCAATGTGCTTCTTTTAAGACTGTAAGTCAATCTTCACAGCAGTCAGTGCTGAGAGACTCCAACATGGACAACATTCCAATGATTAAAGCAGCAACAAAACCTTGCAGTGCCCATGGGGCTACTTTACTCCTCAATGAGCTAGGCTAAAGTCTTCTGCTTTAGCTGCCTGGATCAGGCAATATAGAAATAATCTTATTCAGTGGAAAGAAAAAAAAAAGAAAGCTTAATCCTCATCTACAAAGAACCACATCTTCTGGATTCATTTAATCTCTATTTAAATGGACATGAAGGAGATAAGCTCTACAAGCTCTGCAGAAAAGACAATGACAGCTGGGCAGCAGCATTAGGGATGACAGATCAATACTAAAGTATCGATACTTCCGATACAGATGAGGTATCAAGAATATTGATATTCATATAAAATATCATTTCTGAAGGTTTTTAAACTAGTGATCTTATTATTTAGATTATATGAATATTAATGCATCTCATTAGCTTTGAAGTGGTAAAAAAATAATTATATTAGCGAATAGTTGCATGGCACCGGAACAATTTTTTCTTCCACTCATCTTGACCTGCAGAAATGCTAAAATACACTAGCAGTCAAAGACAGTGCTCACCCTTTCCTTCATTGTGCTCGTTCAAAGAGGGAGCAGTGCTTTCCTGAGGCAATGACAGAAAAACAGCATCTGGAGTTACTTACAATAAGTAATGACAAATCTAGAGTTGACGTATTATAATGGACTTGTGTGACAATTTTTACAAGTTTATTTAAATTAAGAGTTATTAAAACATTGATAATTATCATTTATAATTGATAATTAACATTTATCTTGTGAATAAATGATACCCTTATGAAAACTTACCATAGATTTACTGTAGTAATATTTTATTAACCATGATTGTAGTAACCATGTTTTTTTTTTTTTTGGCAGTTACCAAAGGTTACTGTAAGTAAGGTTTTTATACAATTAACCATGGCTTTACTACAGCATTACAGTAGTATCCACATGGTTACTTGATTTTAGTAAAAGTAACCATAAAATAATATCTATGGTTAATTTTGAGGTTTTGTGTGTGGTTTCTACTAACAAAGTTTTTAATGATAAACAAAGCAGCCTGATAATTTTCTGTTTAGAAAAATGTAATAAATAAAATGAAATGTGATAATGTAAGTTACTAATTTTATTTTAAAATTTAATTTAATAGAGGTATCAGTATTGGTATCGGCGATATTGGCCTAAAACTAATTGGCATTGTATCGAAAAGAAAATAATTATCTCCCATCCCTAATCAGCATATGTTGTGTTTTGGATACTAGTGTCCCCACCAGGTTTCATAATTAGCTTACAAACAACAAGACTTCACTCTAAAATAATATTTTTACTCCACTGATGGTTAGGTTTAGGGTTGGGGTTTAGGTTGGGGCATATGGTTAATAAAATATGCCTTCCTGTTGACTGTAATACATTGTTTACAACTAAAAAGTCACTTTTGGCGCCAATATGTGAGCAATTCACAACACTTCCAACTTCGGCCACTGGGGCAGTGGCAAAACTATCGACTGTCACAAAATTCACAGTTAAGTCTGCAACAATGTGGCTATGGAAATTAATGCTGGTCTAAGCTAGTCTTGTCAGCAAGAAGAGGGCATATTGTTTACAATGAAAACAGTGCTGTTTCTGATTGGTCTTGGTTGTCAAAACACAACATATATAGTCAATCAGAGACTAGAACGATCTTGGTACACTTGGCATTAAAGCCAAAGCGAGCCTTTTCTACCCGACTGTTTGTCTTAGAAACCCTTTGCTCTGAAAGCAGCTATTATTAATCATTAGAACAACCTTAATTAGGAAAAATGGATCTTAATTTGTGCCGCAATGTCCATCAATCCATCCATCTTCAACCGCTTATCCGAAGTCGGGATTTGAAAATCGGTCGAACCCTCATCTCCAGTACCTTGGAGTAAACTTTACCAGGGAGGCTGAGAAGTGTGATACCCCTGTAGTTGGCAAACACTCTCTGATCCCCCTTTTTGAAGAGGGGACCCACCACCCTGTTCTGCCACTCCTGTCCCAGACTTCCACACAATGTTGAAGAGGAGTGTCATCCATGACACCCCCTCCACATCCAAAGCTTTCAGCATTTCTGGTCGGATCTCATCAATCCCCAGGGCTTTGCAACTGTGGAGTTGTTTGACTACCTCAGTGACCTCACCCAGGGAAATACAATCTGATCCCCCATCAGCCTCCGGCTCTGCCTCTAGCATAGAGGACGTGTTGGGATTTAGGAGTTCTTCAAAGTGTTCCTTCCACCGCCCAATTACCTCCTCGGTAATTACAGCTTGGATAGTTCCCTGTTTCCCCCTCCTAAGGTGGTGGACGGTTTTCCAGAAACACTTTGGTGTGGACCGAAAACTTTTCCCACACCCACTGCTTTGCCTCACTCACGGCCGAGGTCGCAGCCCTCTGGGCCTGTCAGTACCTTGCAACTGCCTCTGGAGACCTCTGGGACAACAAATCCCGGAAGGCCTCTTTCTTCAGTCGGACGGGTTCCCTGACCACCAGTGTCCACCACGGTGTTCGAGGGTTACCACCCCTTGCGGCACCTAAAACCTTGAGGCTGCAGCTCTCCACCTCGGCTTCGGCAATGGAAGCTTTGAACATTGCCCACTCCGGTTCAATGTCCCCAACCTCCACAGGGATGCCTGAAAAGCCTCGCCGGAGGTGTGAGTTGAAGATCTCGTGGACAGGGACCTCCTCCAAACGTTCCCAGTTCACCCACACTACTCGCTTGGGCTTCCCAGGTCTGTCCAGAGTCTTTCCCCACCCCCTGACCCAACTCACCACCAGATGGTGATTGGTTGACAGCTCTGCCCCTCTCTTCACGTGAGTGTCCAAAACATAAGGCCTCAGATCCGATGACACGATTACAAAATCGATCATTGACCTTCTGCCTAGGGTGCTCTGGTACCACGTACACTTATGAGCATCCTTATGTTCGAACATGGTGTTTGTTATAGATAATCCATGACTAGCACAGAAGTCTAATAACAAATAACCACTCGGGTTCAGATCGGGGAGGCCGTTCCTCCCAATCACACCTTTCCAGGTGTACCTGTCATTTCCCACGTGCGTGTTGAAGTCACCCAGCATCACTATGGAGTCCCCTACTGGGGCCCTATTATGGACTCCATTCAGGGTCTCCAAAAAGGAATAATACTCTGAACTGCTGTCCGGTGCATATGCACAGACAACAGTCAGAGTTTCCCCCCCCCCCACAACCCGTAGGCGTAGGGAGGCGACCCTCTTGTCCACCAGGGTAAACTCCAACGTAGCGGCGCTCAGCCGGGGACTCATGAGTATCCCCACACCCACCTGTTGCCTCACACCCTGGCAAACTCCAGAGAAGTATAGAGTCCATCCCCTATCCAGGAGTACTGATCCAGAGCCAAAACTGTGCATCGAAGTAAGCCCCACCAGATCCAACTGGTAACGCTCCACCTCCCTCACCAGTTTCGGCTCCTTCCCCCCCAGTGAGGTGACAGTCCACATCCCTAGAGCTAGCCTTTGCCACCCGGGTCTGGTCCATCGAGACCCACGGCCTTCACTGCCACCCATATGGCAGAGCACCCGAATCCTGCAGTTTCTCCAGTGGGTGGTGGGTCCCAAGGGATGTAGAGGGGGGGTGTCACGTCACTTCTTCGGGCTGTGCCCAGCCGGGCTCCGTGACAAGCCCGGCCACCAGGCTCTCGCCGACGAGCCCTCCATCTAGGCCCTCCATCTGGCCCCGGGCTTCCTCCGGGCAGGGTAACTCCTCCTCTTGCCGTTATTTTCATGGAGTCTTTGTGAACTATTCTTAGTCTGGCCCCTCACCTGAGAACACTTTGCCTTGGGAGACCCTACCAGTAGCACCTGGCTCCAGACAACACAGCCCTCGGGATCATAAGGGCACACAAACCACTCCACCATGATAAGGTGCTGGTTCTCGGAGAGGGTGCCGCAATGTAAACATGAATAGCACAAGGAGACAGAGACTAAAAGTGTGTCTAAGACCTGCTTAAGATATATGGCATTCATTAGTGACGTATTAAATGCTGCAAGCAGCTCAAATTTGTGCAGGGTATCTGTGTCATAATATACATGACCTGGCATCCCATCAAAGACTTTAATAGCAAAGAGCTTTGTTTTCTTGGGATCAAAGACATGGCATGAAAATTCAAGAGCTCAGATTCTACTCAGCCATACTGGGAAAATGCATAAATATTTTGTTTTTTTAAATTTTCATCTGATTGCTCTGATTCATTGGTGATCTCTTCTCATTGACACCACACTACGAGCGCTGGAATTGATTATAGATCAGATCCTGTTAATTAAGAAGAAAAGAGAAACAACTGCAAATGAAAAACTTCACAAATGAGCTCGGAGCGCAAAGAGAATTGCACACGAGCGCCAATATTAGACATAAATGTTAATTGCTTGGAAAGTCAATTTGGAAGGCATAACTCAACAATTTCCCAGATCTCTGTAAGACTCCCATGGTGAATAGAAGACAGTCTAATTTCTTCAGAATAATTGTTTCTCTGTGTATGCAGTCATTTTATTATTTTTTTAATCTCTCTCCTTCTTTGTAATTACATTCATATCAATATACAGTATGTAAGATATGGCTTGAATTTGTATGTAAAAAAAAAATAATGAAATATAATATAATGAAAATACTGCATTGTCCAGCTAATCAATTTTACCCATGGAATTTCAATCCCACATTTCAAAGACAACAAACATTTCTTTCAGAGTGGCACAATGAAAAGAAGATTGAGAAATCAGAAACACTATTTGTAAAAATTTTAACTGAAAAATAGTAGCAATAATAAAACAAATAAATAACTACAACCATTTCAAATCCATTCTAGGAGCAAATTAAAGTGGCAATAATCTTTTAGGAGAGTGAGGTTGATTCATGTACACTCTGAGCTGAGTTTTAAACTCACCTGTTCACTCAAGCCTCAAGCTCTCCATCCAACATACACAGTGGCCAGCACTCCAAACTCCATCCCAATTAAACTCCTGTAGCCGCCGGTGAGAATTTCAACCTTTTCTCTCTCTGGTCTCCCTGTCTGGTTCCTTACGTGCATGGTCTGAAGCTCTGTCACAAATAATCTAAGGTCACACACAAACAATTCACAACAGGAATTCAGAGACAAATCAAAGTCCACAGACAGCATCATTCTTTGAATGTGGCATCATCATTCAAAACTGTGGCAAGGAATCTTATTAGGTGAATGTTTTGGGGTTCAGATTGGACAAAGGGATAGGAGATGGAAAGGAGGTGACATCAGGGCTCAGACAAGACCACCGGAGGTATGGCTGTGAGCAACGGAGAAGACATGTTAGACCAACATAAAATCAATTTTAGAATACCTTTACCATGCCGTTGAAGGAGTATTTCTTCATTTACAAAATTAACACAAAAGGAGAAATCTATTTTCATCTTTATTCCATAAAAGTACAGTTCAGAGTGCCAGTCAAGCTCCGAAAAGTTATAAAAAAAAAACATTGCTCTATAAATGTAGTTCATATGACTTGTGTACTATATTCCAAGTGTTCTGAAGACACACAATAGTTTGGTGTGAGGAACAGATCAAATTTTAAGTTATTCACAGATAATAATCCCTTTCACCAAAGCTCTGAAATCTGATTGCATTCAGATTTTTTTAATTATGCAAATGTAATTGGAGTTTGCATGGGTCATAACAGAGTGCTTTTTGTTTACACTTTTTCTTTTCACTCAAGATTTTACTGCTTTTGTGTTCCACAGAATAAAGAAAGACATATGGGTTTAGAACAGCGTAAAATAACAAATAAACCAGGATGTGTTGTACATTTACTCCAGAGAGAAGTAGGATGTCTGTTTTATTCCTGATACAGATGTCACGTCGCTATCTTCCATGCCGTAGGAAATGTACAGAACAAAAATACTTCTTTCATATTCAAACTCTCTCTCTTTCTCTTTTTTTTCTGATGTTCCATCCCTCTGAAGGGTCATACAGTGTTCTGTGTCAATCAATCACAGTCAACCTGCCGCCACCCACTGCTGGACAATTACAATATTTATGAGTCCTCATTTTATTGCGCTCTCGCCCCTTATCAATTTCATTCCCACTCTCTCCATCTCCATCAATTCACATTCTTTTTCTCTTTCCCACCTTACACAGGGTTTATTTTAATGAAAAGTGTGGAAAAATAATTCAGGCATTTGCCAATGTAACTCCTACAACATTTTTTAATGAATATAAGCAGATTGGGGGGGCGGGGGGAGGTGGGCTGCAGACAGCTAAATACATTTCGGCAAGGGCTTCCCCCTTCACCTCTGTTCAACAAACTTGTAATAAATCACTAATTAATTGAAAAATTATTTGTTAATTGCATTGAACTTTAAGAAGGAGGAATGAGGCTTGGGAACAAAGGGCAGTTTAAAGGGGAAAATATTGAAATTCTGTCATTCTGTACTCACCCGTTGTAGTTCCAAACCCATTTACTTTTTTCTTCTTCTGCGGAATACAAAAGGATATTTAAAACAATGTTTCAATCACAGATGTCTGTACTGTAGCAAATTATATTGACTATGAAGATTAAAAAAAGAACCCAAAAGCATAATAAAAGTAGTCCAAGTGAATCAGAAGTCTTCTGATGGTAAATCAATGATCATATCACTTATATAGAGCCCAAATAATATATGGCACCACTTGAATAACATCAAACCTCATTGGTTCTTGTGCATCTTGTGATCAAACATCATCAGGTTTGATGTTATTGATGTGTTGTTACATTTGTTTTGAGCTCTGTATAAATGTGTTCATCAGTGATTTGATTTGAGAGTGAATAGTGATTTATATTTTTATCATACACCTACGAAAGTCTTGGAATATGAAGCATGAGTTACTTGAACTGTTCAACTGCTCATAAACTGCTATTGTATGGAAATCAGCGATTGCAACATTCTTTAAATATCTATTTTTGTGTTCCACAGAGGACAAAAAATCATGTGGGTTTGGAATGACATGAGGGTGAGTCAATAATGACAACATTTTCATTTTTGGGTTGACTGATCCTTTAAGAAACCAGAGCAGGAACTGGAGCAGTGATGTTTTCACCTTTCATCTGATCAAATGCCTCTGTGGATGTCTCTCTGAGATATACAATATGTAAGCACACACACATACACTCCTGCATCCCCATCACATTATTGTGATGCAAAGACATACCACCCACAACCACACAAACTCTAGCCAAAGTCAATTATTAGGTTTTATAGCACATCTTGGCACTATGACTTATTCATGGAGTCCTTGTCAGATGCAAATTATACACCCTTTCAATCATTCTCCCTCAAGGGTGTTCTGATAGTGGCAAAACAAAAAGAAGCTTTCTTTCACACAGAGACAGAAACAAAAAAATTATGAGTCTTCTTGTCATAGGAAGGTTTCTGTGATGACATATGATGTTTTTACTGGATATAATAAATGATAAAATCATCTACCAAAGCATCTATGAGACCTTGTCATGAATGCAAAATGATATAACATACTGTAATAAGACTTATAAGTCTGTGAGTGAGCAAACCATGAAAATACATACATAGATGCCTCTTCCAGCTGGTTCAGATACATGAACCGTGGTGCCATCTTGGAACGGTCAACAAAGAGAGCTGTTTGAATGCACGTGAATGTTGGGATCTCTGGTTGATCCGGTAGTCAGTTATTGTGTTATGTTGTGCTTCCCACTTTCCCACATGTCTTTGTTTGTTTATTATCCCGCGTGCTTGCAGTTTGGTGCAAGCTCCCAGTCATTCCTCTTCATCGTTGCCTTACTTACCCGGTTCCAGCAGACTTAACCCGCTCACCTTTCTGCCCTGGTTCTTCTGGTTTTCTGTTCCCTCCGTCAGCTGTGGTTTTACATCTCTCCCCTGTCGCTGCTTGCTGGAGTTCCAGTTCCTCTGCAACTTTGTCAGAGCCTCCTGAAGCAGAGCCCAAGCATGTCGGTTGGATTTGCCTATCTGTGGAGGAGAAGCGATGTCGTATCACGCTGGGGATGTGTCTGTACTGTGCCAAATCCGGACACTTTTCCAACGCTTTTCCGGTAAATGCCACTGCTCACCAGTAGAAGTGGGCTTACTGGTAAGTGCCATGTCTGTTGAGTCTGCCCCTAACCGTCGCACTCTCCTCCTCAACATGCTCCACTGGGGGAAGGGCCACACATGGTCAGTTTCGGTCCTGGGGTTGGTATTCTCCTCTGAGTGGATCCAATGTTTATGGAAAATCAGATAATCTGAAAGTTGGCAGGAAATGACTCCAGACTATATGTTGACAGATAGCTCTTGACCTTTCCAATATGGCGGACAAGCCGATGTATCATGATGGTCAATAGGAACAGCTGCTAAGAAGGTAATTGTAATGGATCTCCATTCGGATGGGCAAGAAGGAAGCTGGGACTGGCTTGACAACATGAAGACATTTATTTACACACACATAAGATTAATAGTTTTCAGCTCAATACACAAACACACAGGTCCAAGCATCCACATCTGCCACTGTCTCCTCTCCTTAAATACACCCGCCACCCCTCACTGGAACCCATTTCTAGGGAGGGAGTGTTGGCATGTCAGGATGGTGAGAGAGAGAAAAGAAAGCTCCTCCGTTCCCTGATAGATGGCAATCTTCAGCTTCCAGGTGGATTGCTGCAGTTCCTCCGGCCCCTTGGCGAATTGCAATGGCTCCTCCTTCTCCTGTCTGACGGCAGCGGCAAGGACTCCACAGCATCCTTCCTCCTTCCCAGGTTTCAGCACCAATGTAACGGATCTCCATTCGGATGGGCAAGGAGGAAGCCAGGACCGGCTTGACAACATGTAGACATTTATTTACACACACATAAGATAAATATATTTTCAGCCCAATACAAAAACATACACAGGTCCATGCATCTCTCTCTCCCCATCTGCCACTGTCTCCTCTCCTCAAATACTCCCACCGCCCCTCACTGGAATGCAAGACCAGTGTGGCACACAGGTGGAACCCATTCACAACTTATATTCCCTGCCTTGCTCTGCCCAGACACCGCTCATCTCTGCCCTGCTTGCCACAGTACTGCATCTATGTATAGATGTATATGGAGTAAATCATATGAAAATAAATATTAAAAGCAGAAAATTACCAGTTATGGCAATAAAACTTTTAAAACGGACTTGGGACTTTTTTGTCATAAATACTTTCTGGAATACTTTCTCCCACAGGCACCAATCTGGTGGGTGCTCGGGCCCTCTAGCAGCTGCGGGAATGGCCAAAGCACCCATGGAAAAGCAAAAGATAAACCCTTTTATTTTCTGCATAGGCACTTAAAAACATATTTCATAAATATTTCTCAGCCTTAAACCAAACCAGAAAGCTCTATTATTAATTGACAACATTAAAACATTTGATTTACAGCAAAAAAAAAAAAAACATCTAAAAAGAAAATAACTTTTTCAATTGGTGGATCTCACTTCGGTATCGTGGTTCCGATGGGAGATCTAAACATGCACAGTCTTATATTCCTTCCCACTCTTTAGGATAAAATTGTTTACAGTTAAAGAGCATTTGTTTCGTGCACACACTATGCTCACTCCAAATTACACTGCTTTTTTCACACTGCAGGAAAAAAATCATTTTTTTGTTTTTTTTCAAATACGATTTTAAGACTGAATGTTCAAACTGCTGGTTGTGGACAGATCCAATTTTTTCTGTTATGACTGCAATCACTTTTGATAGCAGTCAATTTAGATTGAAAATTAAGAGTTAAAGATCATTGTGAACCAGGTGGCGAGCCTTACCACTCTCTCTATGCGCCCCCATGCCACAATAATCCATTTGTGAGCTGATTTCCCCTTAAAGTGTGAACATTGTGGTTCTGTTGTGCTATTAGAAAACTGCTGTATATCTAAACAGCCCGACACAGCAATATTGGCTAATCCAGTGGTGTGAGTTTGGGGTGGGACAATCTCTTTGTCCAACCAATGGTACATGGGGGGAGTGTCCAGAAACCTGTATGAAATAAATCTATATATTTACAATTCCGTTTAATGATGCTAGTAGTGCAGAAATTAAACTTTAAGCCTCCAAGAGCTGTATGAGCTCTGAGTTATAAGAATGCCATAGGCTTGTGGGAAGTGCACACATTTCATGGGTTACAAATTCAGTCGTTCCGGACTCTGCATCTGGATCAATTCACAAGTTCTCTCTCATTCTTTTTTCTCTATCTCATTCCCTCCATTCTCATTCCTCCCTCTGTCCTGTGAGATTTCACACCCGTGTTTGTAGTGATGTGTTTAATTGGAGTGCACACCTCTGTTGCTCCTTGAGAGCTATGGGCCCTTGTGTGTGTGAGTGTGTGGGCAGGTTTGGGTGGTTTACAAGGACTTTTTTTTTGGTTACAAACTGGTAATTACAAGGGTATTATGCTATAAATGTGGTTTATGAGGAAATTTATAGTGTCACCAATATTGAAATCGCTTAAAAAATATATGTTTTTTTGAAAATGTAAAAATGCAAAAAGTTTGTTGTGAGTGATAGGTTAGGGTTAGGGGAAAGAATCTATAGTTTGTACAGCATAAAAATCATCATGTCTATGGAGAGTCCTCATAAGAATAGTCGCACTAACATGTGTGTGTGTGTGTTTGTGTTCACCTTTGCATCTCTCTCATTAATGCTCTTCATTCCGACAGGTGTGTGTGTGCGTGTGTGTGTGTGTGTGTGTGTATGTGTGTGTGTGTGTGTGTGTGTGTTACAAATGGAGACATGTCAATGAATGACTGTGCTTTCGTTAAATTATAATCTTGTAGAATGATGTGCAATGTTCTACACCACAATGTGTCTGTATGCATCTTAAAACAGCTTTATAACATTATATTCACCAGTTATTACTATTGAGCACTATGCAAATTATAATCATTAAATATGTCTCTAAGTTTTAATCATTTTTGTGTCATAAACAGGTGAGATTCAATACACCCTGATTCTTAACTATTCTAAGAAGACAATATGTCAAAGAAGTAAAAATCCTCAGGCTCTAAAGACATTAAAATACATTTAAATGCTCAAGCTAAAGCCCCAGAGCAACAGGCCAAAAGCCCGGGAGTCAATTTGGACGGTGAAGTGAAGGAAATTTGGCGTCAATTGATGAATGTGTCGGCATGAAGGTCGTTGCTGACTTGGAGGATTTTGCTGTAATACGTCGACCGATAACTGCCATGGAGATTAAATTCACTAAGATGGTTACAAGAGTGGCGGATGTCGAGATTATCTGGAGTCATCGAAGATGGAATTAGCTGCTAACCAGCTAGTGACCAAGGCAGATTTGAGAGTGAGTCTGGGAAAAGTTGGAAGACTTGGAGAATTGCAATCGGCAAAACAACGTCCGAATTGTTGGAATTCCTGAGGACGAAGAAGGCAGAGATATGGTGAAAATACTAGACGGGCTCTTCCCGAGTCTGCTCGACATAACAGGCCATAAGCTGGAAATCGAGCGAGCTCACAGAGTTCCGGCTTGGAGATCCACAAAAGGAGACAGGTCCCAATCAGTTCTGGCCAAAGTTCTGAGATCATCCGGTAAAGATCTCGTGTTACGTGAGGCAAGGTGTAAAGGAAGGCTTCCTTGCATTTTCACAACATTTTCTTGTTCCCAAACTTTGCGAATTGACGAGATAAATGTGACTGATTCCAGGAATGCAACAAACTCTTATATCAATGGAAGGTTGATTTGCACTGATGTTCCCGGCCAAATTAAGAATAGATTCTAAGGATGGTCACAAAATATTTACATGCCCACAGCAAGCAATGTCCTTCATAAAGTCAATGGAGTAAGTTATATGTTGTTCTCATGTTGCAGCCAAGTGAGCCTGACTCACTGAACTTTCGCTTGACCGTCCGAGGAAACTGAGCACCTTTTTGTTTCTTTTTGTGCTGGTTCCACCTAGCGGCTTCAGTTTGTTTTGTGGAATAGCACTCCTTCGGGACAGGGTTGTGGATTAATCAGAACGTTATTTGTGCTTATGCCTCCCTATTGGCTGGAGTTTGTTTTGTGGAATACTTCTTGCAGGACATTAAAGTGATTAGGTAATTTGTTGCACTCATGTAACAGCCGAGTGGGTCAGCTCACTGAACTTTCGTTTGACTGTCTTTTTTTTGTGTGTTTTTTATAGCTGGTTCCGCTTGCGGCTGGAGCTTGTTTTGTAGAGGAACACCCCTTCAGGACAGTTATGCGGATTAATCTGAATTTTTTTTGTGTTTATTCCGCCTATTGATTGGAGTTTGTTTTATATATTATTTACTGTTGTGTAATTATGTCTCACAAAATTTCTATGGGGGCACCGGACTTCAGCAATCCAATGGAAAAGTTGTCATGGGGGCTCTCGTGGCATACATGGATTGTTTGTGTTTAGATGGATGGACGCTGTTTGGCGATGTCATGCGCGGGGTTAATGCACGTGTTTTTCTTTTTTCTGTTTTTTTTTTCTTCTGGAGGATGTTTGACATTTGATTGTTGCACCATTAGACATTGTTGCACAATGTGGTCATTATAATTTTATTTTTGACACACAATATATTTTTTCTAATATGTCAAAATGTCAAATGTTAATATGAGCGGATTATCTCTCTCCACGTGGAATGTGAATAAAATTAAAGAAGGTTATTTCTTTTCTTAAACATAAACATGTTTTTTAAGAAGCACATCTTTCACCGCAGGAAGCTGAAAAATTTGGGAAGATATGGGGTGGACATGTTTTTTTTTAGAGCTGGCTCAAGTAAGAGCAGGGGAGTCATTACATCGATTAGTAAGCATCTACAATTCAAATGTCTCAAACAGATTAAAGATAAATTAGGAATAGCCATAATTGTTTTAGCAGAAATTCAGGGGCAAAGGTTGATTTTGGCTAATATTTATGCACCTAACGCTGATGATCAGGGCTTTTTTATAGATCTTGAATGGATGTTGCAAACTGCTGGCATCCCTCATGATATAATATTGGGAGGAGACTTGTTTATTGTTTATTATTTTGACAGACTCAATTCTAGATCATAGTGAAGCAAAAGTGTGTAAACCCTCTAGAGCCAAAGTGACGCTTCACAGGATGTGTAAAAAATCTTGGTCTTACAGATATTTGGAGACTTTTGAAAAGTTCTGGCTAGATATATAAAGCAGAGAGAGTCTTTTTCTACCATTATATTTTACTTATATTTTACTCTGGATAGGGGCACCTGGCAGGGTTGCCCTCTTTCCCCATTATTGTTCTGTCTTGCCCTGGAACCATTAGCAGCTGTGATAAGAAAGGTGTTTGATTTTCCAGGTGTGGTGGCGGGAGGTGTGGTGCATAAGCTTTTGCTTTATGCAGATGATATTTTGTTATTCGTCTCTGACCCTACTAGATCTTGCCTTGCCTCCACAGAATTATTAATTCCTTTTCTAAGTTCTCAGGATACAGATTTAGTTGGTCTAAATCCGAAGCTTTGTCTCTGACAGTGTACTGCTCGGTAACAGCTTTCCAGCCGGGCGCCTTCCAGTGGCCCAAACAGGGCACTCATTATTTGAGTATTTTATTCCCAGCAAATTTGTGTGATTTAGTCAGAGTTAATTTTGGCCCTTTAATAAAAAGTTTTGAGCGATGTGGACATTTATTTATGACTGGGAAGGTTAATGTTATAAAAATTAATCATATTGCATATAGCTAAATCCTTTATCTAGAATGGTCAATGTCCTTGGATGCATTTTAATAAGTTACATAGGCCAATTGACAAAGATGGGTTAGGTGTCCCCAAGATTTTATTTTATTATTATGCTTTTGGTCTCAGACATTTGGCGCATTGTTTACTTCCACCAGAGAGAGCCCCTCCCTGGCTCTTTATTGAACAGGAGGTCCTTGCCCCTATCTTGCCATTACAAAGTCTTTCTACCAAATTGCCCAGAGTAGTACAGTCACATCCCATTATCTCACACATGCATTTAGTGTGGACAAAGATTTACAGTGTGTTTAATTCATCATTTACCTTAACATTTCAGCGAGTATTTGGTTAAACCCTAAATTATGCATGTCCCCTTTCTGCTGGACAGAATGGATTGGGAAGGGGGTTGCTATGCTGGGTGACATGTATGACAATGGAGCATTGAGATCCTTTGAAAATATTATACTGCGGATTGGGATTCCCATATATAAATTCTTCAGGTACTTACAGCTGTACCATCTACTTTTTACCACCTTTGGGTGTAGTACACAGCCCCCTAAAGTGGCAGACACTCTTGAGATGGTGCTTGCTGTTTTGGAAAGGGTCACGAGGCTTCAGCGTACTATTCCTGGCTAATTCAGAGTCTAGGGAATGGGGTCTTAACATCTCTTAAGAAAAAATGGGAGAGATATTTGAATTTAGTACTGGAGGATGAAGAATGTGGTAGGATTTTTAAAAATGTCATGTCTATGTCTAGGGATGCAAGGGAGCACCTCATTGCTGGCGATGCCAGTTGGAGGATGGGGATATAGCCCACATTATTTTGTTCTGTACTAAGATTCAAGAGTTTTGGTCGAGGGTTCAGAGGTATGCTTGTGAGGTCTTGAGCACTTTATTCTGCCCCATACATTGTATTTTGGGTGATGGGGTGGGTATTAGCGTAGGGAACAAACACATAAAAAACCTTACCAGTGTGATGATTGGCAAGAAGGTGATTGTTGGGGGATGGAAGTTGGCTCGTGTGCCCTGGTGCACCGAGTAGGGCAGAGTGGCGACTTTTGAAAAGATGTCGCAAAGATGGCTGGGTAGTTTGAATGCTTATGGCAAGAAGTAGGGCACTTATTTGGCCTTCCTAGAGTGTTGCCAGGGAGGAGTTAATTATTTTCATTAATTAATTCATTAATTAATATGTGGAACCCTTTTTCCTTTCTTTTTTTTGGTTAATTTGTTGTGTCTTTTTATGTCATTGAGTATTTTCTTTGGACTGTCTGTTTAAATGTTTGCCTGTTGTTATTCAGTGTCTGACTGCTGGGATGTATGTTGGGTGACATGGGGTGGGGGGGTGTAAATTTGAGTTTGGAATCAATACAAATTTTAATGACAAAAAAAGTGAGTTCAAATAAATAACAAAAAATAAAAAATGACAGATAATTGCCAAATTCTCCAAGAAGTTTGATATCAACAAATCATAACAGCTGCTGATGAGGAAATGAGAATGACAACAAGCAGTGTTGTAGTAGAGTTTTTATAGGCTAATATATTTTTAGGCTAAAATAGATGCTAGCCAGGTTATGCTAGCCAAGCATGGTATAATGTATCTGCCAACCTCTTATTATCAGAAATTAAACCCTGATCCTATCCCGAAGACAAAACACTCACAACACCCTGCATGATTGGAGAAATTACATTTACAGAGAAATTACTTTGAAGAATGCAGCACATGCAGTTATTAAATTAAAGAGGTCATTTCATGATTCCTGTCCCAAATTTAAGACCTCTATAAATAAAAATTAAGAATTTTGTTGTATCATTTAAGAAATTTAAGACATTTTAAGGATCTGCGGGAACCCTGGACTCCAGTATCTCGCTCACTGCCTTGAGGGGGATGATGTGAGCTCCACTGTCTTCATTTTCATTTGTAGTTGCTCACGAATGTTGCTCATCATTTACATTATATTACAATTTTCTCAAATTTGTCTTGTCACTTGCCACAATGATCTCTGTTGCCAACGATCAAAACAACTTGTGTCACCAGAAGTCACTGTGCTCTCATTTAAAACGCTTCGTCGCACTTTGCTGCTGCTGGTTTGAACAGGGCATCAAAGGTGGTAGGTTTGGTCAAAGACTATTTAGCAAGTCAGTCCACTCTTTTAAAAACTCCCTGGCAGATATTTTTCTATATAACCAAGCAGCAAACAAATGCAGCTCCTACAGTGTCTACTTGAATGGAGAAAGACCGAAATTTCCAAAACAGCTGATCAAGATTATGATCAAAGAACATATTTTAAATCAGCAGAAAAATCTGACAACAATGGTATCAAAAAGTGTGCTTCATTACCTCTACAATTTCCTGGCTTGTATAGCTAAGGTTCAAGCATGTTCTCGAGTTGAATGACAGGCGATGTCTCTATTTTAAAGGTGATCTGTTAGGCAGGACTTTCTTTCTACATCCATTGACCATTGGGCATTCCCATCCCGTCTCTGCTAAATAGTCTCGGGTTTGGTGCAAGGCTTAGAACTCTTTACATTTGGCAGACGCTTTTATCCAAAGCGACTTAAAGAGCCCTTATTACAGGGACAATCCCCCTGGAGCAACCTGGTGTTAAGTGCCTTGCTCAAGGGCACAATGGTGGTGGCTGTGGGGTTCGAACCAGCGACCTTCTGATTAGCAGCCCTGTGCTCTAGCCACTACGCCACCACCACCATCTTTATTGAAGAATGTTTTTATACTTAAGGAAACAAGGCAGCTGAAACAGTGGCCAGTCACTGTTGCTGTGAGAACAGAAACACCTGAGGACTAGAAACTAGTCATTCAAAACAAAAAAGATGCAGTAAACACAGTTTCACATCAAAAACAAAGTGAAATTACAGCAATCCCATGGACTCACAGGAATAGCTTGGTAAGTAGCACAGTAGGTTGTCTGACCTCCTCCTGGTCTTTGAAAAGCCCACGTTTCATCCCATTGTCAGTTATTTTTCGAACTAATATTCTGATGCACACATGAGCATGAAACATAAATGAAAAGCCAATCAGGAATTCTCGAGGGAAAATTCCCTTGGCACCAGCACATCTGTGTGTGTGTTGTGAACATGTGTGACAGAAGACTAAATGAGGGACATCCTCTTAGATGAAGACTCTCACTCATGCCCTGATTGAATAATGGACATGATTTATCGCTATCAACACTGTAGATTATTTTTAACAAACAACATTCAAGGGTCAGAGGTAATTTAACTGTGTTTGGGCTCTGCAGCATGAAAGATGGTTGAGGGTGATTGTGGACTAGCATATCATAACATGACTCTAGAAACCAATGTGCATGTGTATAGCTGAGAGCAGGAATGGGTCAGTAATTGCATACCTGCCTCTCTATAAGGTAAAGTTTAACTGTATCTGCTTGTTCAATTGAGAGAAAGAGAGAGAGAAAGAGAGGTTGAAAGAAAGTAAATTGCAGGCTTCTCTTGGGAGTCATGTATCCAGAGTCAGTGGAGTGGAGAGACCATGTTTCTCATATGAACAGCTCAGTGCTGACAAAAGAGAAGATCATTGATACTTGTCACACCTAGTAACACTACAAATAACATGAACTAGTGTGTTATTACTACATGGCCAGAACCTGAAATTAGCTAGCTAGTGAGCTACCTATCAAGATGACATTTTAAGGCATCATAGGCATGCTTCCAATGTTAAGGCTGTTCCAACAACATTATGCTGCCTTCTAAAATATTTTTTTCTTTTTGTGGAAGAACCCCAGAACACACTGCAATTTGTTCAGTAAAAAACAAATAAATAGATGATTTGGTCAAGAGAAATTCATTAATCACTGTAAAGCTCTTAGTTTGGGCAATGGAAGGGTCAGGAGACAGCAAAGCAGATTTGAGGTGGGTTTTTAATTTCTTCACTTTGTACAACCAAAACAACATGAATGCACTATCAAACAGGACTCTCTCTCCCAAACTGCTGGCTATGTCGCCCTTTTGCAGCGTCTCCTTGCAGCATTGAAGGTCCCAATGAGCACAGTGGCCTCCATCACTGTGAGAAGAAGTTTGCAAGTTATAGTCAGGGAGGTGACCTAGAACCCGATTATCACTCTGACAGAGCTCCAGCTTTAATCTGTGGAGAGAGGAGAAACTTCCCGAAGAACAACCATCTCTGTAGCACTTCACCAATCAGGCCTGTATGGTAGAGTGGCCAGACAAAAGCCATTCTTCAGTAAAAGGCACATGACAGCCCGCCTGAAGTTTGCCAAAAGGCACCTGAAGGACTCTCAGACCATGAGAAACAAAAGACTGAACGTTTTGGCCTGAATGGCAAGCATCATGTCTGGAGAAAACCAGGCACCGCTCATCACCTGGCCAATACCATCCCTACAGTGAAGCATGGTGGTGGCAGCATCATGCTGTGGGGATGTTTTTTAGCAGCAGGAACTAGGAGAGTAGTCAGGATTGAGGGAAAGATGAATGCAGCAATGAACAGAGACATCATTGATGAAAACCTGCTCCAGAGTGCTCTGGACCTCAGACTGGGGCAAAAGTTAATCTTCCAACAGGACAATGACCCCAAGCACACAGCCAAGATAACAAAGAAGTGGCTATGTGAAAACTCTATGAATGTCCTTGAGTGGCCCAGCCAGAGCCCAGACTTGAACCTGATTGAACATCTCTGGAGAGATCTGAAAATAGCAGTGCACCGACGCTCCCCATCCAACCCGATGGAGCTTGAGAGGTCCTGCAAAGAAGAATTGGAGATACTGCCCAAATATAGGTGTGCCAAGCTTGTAGCATCATACACACAATACTTGAGGCCCAAGATTGGTGCCAAAGGTGCTTCAACAAAGTATTGAGCGAAGGCTGTGAATACTTATGTACATGTGATATTTTTCGTTTTTTAACAAACATCTTTCACGTTGTGATTATGGGGTATTGTTTGTAGAATTTTGAGGAAAATAATTAATTTAATCAATATTGGAATAAGGCTGTAACATAAAATGTGGAAAAAGTGAAGCACTGTGAATACTTTCCGGATGCACGGTATATACTGTGTGTATATATATATATATATATATATATATATATATATATATATATATATATATAAACTTTTGAGGTTCCATTTCATTAAGAATGCTACCTTAGAAGGAAGCTGCCCTTGTAGGCCATAGGCAAGGCAGCTCACTAGTGTTTAGAACAGAGCTATTGTGCAATATTTCAAGGTTGGATTGTAGAAAAGTGGCCTTTTTTTAATAAAAATTGTAAAATTGTAAAATTGATTTTGAAAACATTAAAACAAAGAAAATTTCTGAAATACAATATTTTTTTTTTTTATTATTATTATTTCTAGGTCACGAATCAAAGGTACTGTAAGCCAGTTTGTGACCATTTTAACTAATAACTTTGTACAGAAATAGTTAACCCAAAAATGCAATTCTCTCATCATTTACTCACCCTCATGTCATCCCAGATGTGTATGACTTTCTTTCTTCTGCAGATCACAAACAAAGATTTTTTGAAGAATATTTAAGCTCTCTAAGTCCTCACAATGCAAGTGAATGTTTGCCAGAAGTTAGAATCTCCAAAAATCAAATAAAGGCAGAATAAAAGTAATCCATATGACTCCATAGGTTAAATCCATATCATCTGACACACTGAAAGGTGTGGGTGTGTAACAGATTCATATTTAAATCCTTTCCAACTTTGTCCAGCCCTGGCCAGTAGGGGGCGGTATGCACGAAGAATGCAAATTTCCAAAAAACTGAAGAAGAAGAATGTAAAGGTAAAAATTGAGATTTATTTAAAAAAAAAAAAAAAAAAAAAAGGACTTAAATTTGATCTGTTTCTCACTCACACATATCATATAGCTTCTGAAGACATGGATTTATCCACTTGAGTCATATGGACATATCATACTTTTACGGTAATTTATGTGATTGTTGGAGATTAAAATTTTGGCCACCATTTACCTGCATTGCATGGACTAACAGAGCTGAGATATTGTTTTAAAAATCTTCATTTGTGTTCTGCAGAAAAAAATATACTCATATTGAAATAAAAATGCTGATAATATAATTCTGGATTAAATTAGGACAGAATACAAAATAGAAGCATTATCACTAATGGTTTCAGACATTTGGACCCCATTGTATGTTAAAAATAGTGCCTCATGGTATCCTTTTGTCATAAGAGGCTCTTTGACCCAATCCTCATCAAATTTATAACTCTGAAAATCTGGTTTATCTGGATCCAAAGCAAACCTATTTAAGCACACAGAAAGAGAGAGAAAAGAGAGGGAGAAAGCAGCACAATAACCCACCACTCTGTTTGCCCCTTAAATAAAGCTTCATCGATCCCTTTGTACTATAATTTGGCAGTGGAGTTTTATCCTCTGCTTTGCTGAAGTTATGGACGAGCTTTGTGAATAGAGCTTTGTGTATGTGCATGCGTGTGTGTCCACAGAGAGATGCAAAGCCTACAGTGCCCTTCAAAATGTCACAAGAGGTGAGGAGACAGATAGACAAAAAATTAAAGGCAGACTAAACTCAGGTTGAGCTCTGATTTACCAAGCACATACAGGCCGAAAAGAGAAATGAAGAAAGAGACAGCAAAGGGCAAAAAGAAGTGCAAATCTCAGGAAGAGAAGTGAAAGGTAAGGAGAGAGTGTCTGGAATACAAAGCAGAACGCAAGCATTGAAACTCTGTTTTCGCACAAATGCACACACACACAAACTTGTTGAGAATAGTAGTGTAAACAAAAGCAGGTCATTACAGCTGCCCTTTGTCATTGTCTTTCGATGACTTAAAGCAAAGAAAATCTCTCTTTCTCTCTAACCCAAACACACAGTTCTCATATTCTTTCAGGTGTCTTGACAGAGGAACCTTGACGGTAGGTTGTCTGGATGACTCAGCACTTCTCTCACAATGACAACTGTCTGAAGGAGCTGCTGACTCTTAGAACAATTTCAAATCAGCACACTGAAGGATGCAGACATGTGAGTATTTAGCCATAAACACACACAAACACAGATAACACATTGTAGTCACTATTTCAGAGGTACGAGTTGATAAATCAACTCAGATTGTAATTCTGTTTCAGGAACAAACATATTTCCAAATGGAATCATATCATATACAGAAACAGCTATGTTCCAGTGACCTGCCTAATGTCTACATAGAGTAAGAAGCTATCTTCATAGAGGGACGTTCACACAGGGCATGTTCTTGCATTAAAAAAGGCTAGGAATTGAACAGAAGCACACATGTATATGCATAAACTTATGTTCTATTGCGGACATACTCTAAATACTCAAAATGCTTATCCCAACCCAAGTTTCATCTGATTGCTCCATTGTTTTAAGCTAAAATCTGATGCATGCCACATCAAAAGTTGAACAATTTGAAAATAGGAAACAGCACCTTAAAATTTGACGTTCATTGTGCAAGACGCTGAGAATACAGCGAGACACAGTGCAATATTCAAAGATGTCTGCCTGGCAGTTGTACATAGAAAAACTATTGGAAAAACTATTGGATTCAAGATGGCGGCACAGTAGCACGCAGCTGCCACTCCAGATCCAAAATGCTGATATTTTTGTTAAAAAACCCGACTTTTGCGGCACATGGACATCGGAGCAACCATCGCCAGACACTGCTCAAATATAGGATTCATGCAACAACCAAGCTGCATGATGACCTACAGGAGGTGCTACGCATACTCAGCTTGCTGCGGAGACCTCGGCGTCGCCTAATGGCGGTGGAGAGGACGTCGTAAGCAGTGTGCGAGAAAGCGGAAGCGCGGCAAGAGGGCGGGGGTCCGTGCTAGGCTAATAACAAACCCTAGCCGGTCGGCTCTCCCGTCTATCCTGCTCTCAAATGTTTGCTCCCTGGACAATAAACTGGACTACATACGACTCCAGCAGACTACGCAGCATGAATTTAGAGACTGCTGTGTCTTTGGAGACGTGGCTCAGTGACAGAGCTCCGGACGCCGCCATTCAGCTAGACGGGCTCGCCTCGTTTTGTGCTGACAGAAATGTAGCTCTCTGCGGTAAGACAGTGCTTCTGACACAGTGGTGGCTTGTGTCAGAAGCACTTTGTGCAAGGTGGAATTTATTTACAGTGCCAATAAGAAGAGCGTCCACAGTGAAGTAAATATACAGGTGCACACAAAAAGAAAAGAAAATATCCCTAAAAGTACTACAATAACAAAATAAAGACAAAAACTCTTTAAAATAAAACGTATCTACAGTACACAAAGGTTTTGGTTTGCTTTGAGGCACCACAGTTGCACTCTCGCTTCCGACTTGGTTAACAAGTCCTGACGTCAGGTTTGGCTTTGTTTAAATAGGCCAAACCCCGCCCCTTCTTGGGCCACACCACTTCCAGGAACATATAACAGTTAATACACATACAAATACTTCATCTATTTGATTATCCATAATAATCCATCATAATTAATTCCCAATATATATATATATATCTATATCTATATATATATATATATATATATATATATAATAAACACATAACACATTCACACATAATACACTTAACACATATTTTCCCATTTGAATACACACATGAACACCTATTCACAAAAGACAATGGTTTCGTCAGCTTTCCGTTTCGATGCGCCGGCACGACCCGGCCGTGACGTCATAAGCGGCCGCCGCTCGCTCGTTCGGTTTGGCCGGCGTAACTTCCCCGCCGAAAGACTGACTACGCACACACAGACAAACAACACGGTTGAAACAACAAGACAGTGCAGTGTAAGTGTAGGAAATGACCGGGAAATTTATATGGAAGGGAGAGTGGAGAAATGGAGAAATGTCCATGTGCTATCAGCATCGCGTGTGCACCCGCTCCGATGATAGCGGCAAAGGCAGGGAGAATCGACGTGGATGAATGAGGTCAGTATGTATGTATGCCAGTGCTGCTTCCCCAGCGGTGGCAGCTAATGTGACTTTATCACAGTTTACATCAACACAGAATGGTGCAAGAACTCTATGCTAGTCTCTATCTACTGCTCATCGCTGGTGGAGCTTATGACTATTAGATGCAGACCTTTTTATTTACCATGGGAATTCAAACATCCCAGGCGCGTACCGGGCGGAGCCCCGCCCCCACCTCGGCTACTCAGACCACATCTCTGTTATGCTAATTCCAGCGTACAGACCACTCGTCAGACGCACAAAACCGCTTCAGAAGCAGATGAAACCCTGGCCAGCAGGAGCCATCTCTGCTCTTCAGGACTATTTTGAGTGTACTGACTGGCACATGTTCAGGGAGGCTGCAAAATATGGCGATTCTACCAACTTAAAGGAATACACAGCTACATCAGCAAGTGCATTGATGATGTCACTTTCTCCAAGACCATCACCACACGCTCCAACCAGAAGCCGTGGATGACTGCGGAGGTGCATATGCTGCTGAAGACCCGAGACTCCGCCTTAAGAGTAGGCGACAAGGCAGCCCTAGGAACAGCGAGGGCCAAACTGTCCCGGGCCATCAGAGAGGCAAAGCGCACACACGCCCAGAAAATCCACAGTCACTTCCAGGACAGTGGTGACACGCAGCACATGTGGCAGGGCATCCAGGCCATCACCAACTACAGGAGAACATCAGTTGCCTGTGACAAAGATGCCTCCCTTCCAGATGCACTGAGCGACTTCTATGCTCGGTTTGAAGTGCAGAACGATGAGGTGGCAAGGAAGACCACCCCGCCTCCAAACGACCAGGTGCTCTGTCTTACCACGGCAGATGTGAGGAAAACTCTACGTAGAGTCAACCCACGGAAGGCTGCTGGACCAGACAACATTCCTGGCAGAGTGCTCAGAGGATGTGCAGACCTGCTGGCAGATGTTCTTACTGACATCTTCAACATCTCTCTGAGCAGCGCCGTCATTCCAACATGCTTCAAGGCCACCACCATCGTCCCCATGCCAAAGAAGTCTTCAGTGTCCTGCTTCAATGACTACTGTCCCATTGCACTCACACCCATCATCATGAAGTGCTTCGAGAGCCTAGTCATGAGGCACATTAAGACCCAGCGGCCCCCCTCACTAGACCCACTGCAGTTCGCGTATCGTCCAAACCGTTCAACAGACAACGCCATCGCCACCACCCTCCATCTGGCCCTCACCCACCTAGATAAAAAGGAGTCATACGTTCGAATGCTATCCACAGACTTCAGTTCAGCATTTGTAGGGCCTTGCCCCACTGAAAATGGCAGCAGAGACAGCATGGCCCTTTGTTCTATGATCAAAGGTGAGACATTGAACTCGGTTTCCCAGAATGCTTCACAGCCGGACGGAAGTCCCGCCCATGGACTCAATCTCAAACGTCATTGGCCTATGACCGATGAAGTCATCTTCTTAACAAAACTAGCGCTCAGATTTGATTTAGTTCTCTCTCGGCTTATAGCATTGCTGCCTACAACTGCACGAGCTGCGCTCTAAAGAGACGTATCTACACAAAGGAATCCTCCTTCTGGACAAAGAGAGACCATGTTTTTCTAACCTCACCATTTGGCCATGGTAGAAGTAAGATTAACTTAGCTTTGTTCCAGTCGTGTAGTATTACAACCGGTTCATTTCATTTTCACCGTGAGACATCAGTGAATTTGTTTAGAATATGAAAAAGGCAACCAGCTTCCCTTTTCAATCGTTTTCTATCAACAAAAACCATCGCCTGCATTTCTCTCCATCACCGGACCCGAGAAATAACGCAGAGATGCACCTTTTCGCTGACGAGCGTAAGACAAAGGACCGAATCCAGATCGTTTTCTCCTGACCGCTCAATGCAACAGGAATTCAAATGGACAACCCTGCTGAAATCACACAGGATTTCCCAAGTAAGGCTTGATATCTGGGCAGATTTAGTTTAGAAACTGTGACTTTTCTTATAAAACTAATTCCTATATATTTGATTGCTGAATGTTTGACGTTTTTGTTTACATTTGTTTGTTAAACTACGATCGCTGACTGTTGTGTTGATTCATGAGATCGTAATTTTTGGGTGAAATGTTATTTGATTGAGTGATCTGAACTTACGATTCAATCGTGTTGTTCCAGCATGTATCCTCTGTTAAATTGCATGAGCCCCTGTTTGTTCGCTCTCTCTCACACTCACTGAAATTCACAGAGCGAGCAGCACCACGGTTTATGTTCGAATCAGGCTGGTGTTTTCCAAATTCTCCCACCTGTTTCGTTCAGTTTCTTTGTGTGTCTGCTCATATTCCACCCACACGTGGCGTAAGCTCTATTGTTCTGGATCTGATCCAGCCATCTTTCTGTCCCTACACCTTCAAATAATCATTGGCTCTGCCGTTTTCTGTCTAATCCTCCATTTGGGAAACTAGTTTCCATTTTGAATTCAGTTTGCCATTTTGGAACCTAGTTCTCAATGTTGGAACTGATCCTCCATTTTGAAACTTGCTCCACACGTGGAGTTTAGTCCGCCATTTTGTGTCTTTGCTACCGAACCTAGACACACACACACACACACACACATACACTAGCACATAGCTCCACAATTTAGTTAGGATTTCCATTTTATGTTTTTGTATTATATTCATCTAGTATTGGCAGTGTTCATTGCTGTTTGATTATAATAAATCTTGTTATATTATAATAAGTACTCCTATTTGTTTTGTTTGAATATTGTGTTGAAGCCAGCCTCTGCCACGTCAAGAACTCCCGTATTACTTCAGGATCGTTAAATTGTTGTTGTTAGAAGCCAACACATATCGACAACACAAAGCGGTAAGGGCGCTTGCACCTGAGCCAAATTATGTCTAACACCTGTCTCTGATTTCAGTAAGCATGGGGAGAGCGGCATAAAAGATGGCACAGAACCGCCAGAGAGAGGGAGAGAGAGACTGACACGCCAATCCAGTGTTGGCTGACAAAAAGACAAACACATAGGACAACGGACATGTCCGTGAACGATCTGTCTCTCACGCCCATCTTCCGCGGTCAGCCTTTAATCCTCTCGGAGGCTTGATTAGCCAAATACGGGACCGGGAGTGTTGAATCATGAACCGGCCCCGCCCTCCACCGTGCCACATTACAATATTAGTAAATACTGTTATAACTGTTATAACTGTTGTTTTTTGTTCAAAAACCTTTACTGATATCATAAGTGAATCTCAAGGAACATAATAATAAAAAAATGACATGCATTTCGGTATTGTTTTTCCACAAGGACACATGAACTGCTGCCCAACAATTTGGCCAAAATTCTAAGGGAATGTATCTACCATTACGCTGCTTTAAAATTCTATCTAGGTAGGCAGCTCACTGGGTCTTGGAACATAGCTAATGTGTTACAAAAACAAACAACCACATAAATACCTACACACACTGCACTGTGGCAGAAGACACATGTATTTGAGTAATGAGTGTCCAGAAGGCCATGCAGTGCCTTCTCCAGATGGATCTCTCTCTAACACACACAGACACAGAAATACAGATGACCGAAAGCTCTTGGGTCACTTTATCAACCCTGAGTGTCTGTTATGGAACAGAAATTTCAATCAATCACTCAGAGATGCTCAAACCATTTTTTACAGATGCATCTAAACACAACACACATTAAACACTTAACACCTCTCTCTCTCTCTCTTCTCTTTTTCTTTACGATATCAAACTGGCTCATGCAATTTCTCTCTCTGAAAATCCTAAAATCCTCCTATCACAGGGCTGAGAGAATGAACAGGTTCTGCAGAGAGAGAGAGAAAGAGGCTACATGCAGCTTGATTTGCAATAGGATTACAGGAGTGATGTTGTCTGGCTCTCTTTGGCAGCAGAAGAGAGGTCTTTTTACAGCTCCTTGTGTAGACAGAATTGAACTTTAAGAGCTTTGAGGCTTGTTACGTGCTGGTATGTTAATCTGGTTAACCGACAAAACGTAATACTCGCACCGGTTCGGGAAAACACATGCAGCCCTCCCTATAATTAGAAGTGAATTTTATTAGAAATGTAGAATCAGTGAGTGGAATTGTCAAAAAAAAAAGGCCTTTACAGAAAGCACCCAACAAATTGTTTTGTCTTCAAAACATGGTTTAAAGCATTTAATTTTTAAAGGAATAGTTCACCCAAGATTGAAAATTCTCCCATTATTTACTCACAGATTTGTATGACTTTCTTCAGCAGAACACAAAGATTTTTAGAAAGGTCTGGGATGGCATGACGGTGAGTAAATGTTGAAAGAATTTTCATTTTGGGTGAACTATTTCTTTAATAGAAAGATTGTCTGTATGAAAGTATTTATGTGGACGAGGAGTTGTTTACCCTAGGAAATATATCGTGTGTCAGATATATCGAGAGAGAGACTAACCAAATTATAGTCATATCAAACACACACTTAAAGAAATATGTCTGCCCAGATGTGATTAGTATCACTGATCTGGAATATGGGATGGTGTGGTTTAGTCTTAAGCTCCTCTGTGGGCTCCAGTTAGAGCCCAGCTAACATGGCAGAGACAAATGCCTGTAATTACATTCAGAGGCCTGGTCTCATAAAGCCCATCTGAACCAAGCCCAGGCTCTGGGGTGGATAGGCAATCATTTGAGACCGCATCCCAACCAGCAATCAATCACATCAGATCATTGGAAAGATGCACAGTTACCGGAGTAGGTCAGTGCATTTAGAAGTTACTTACGGATTTCTTTTCTGATACTCCATTGAGCCAGCAATCAGCATAAAGAGCCAGAACAATTAATTTTTTAACAAGGTTAGACAAAACTGTCTCAAAGCTTGCACAGATGCACTTATAACACTTTACAATAAGGTTCCATTCGTTCATGCAATAGATATCATGAACAAACAATTTACAAAATATTTTTTACAGAATTTATGAATCTATTTTTAATGTTAGTTCATAAAAATATATATTTTTTTCATTGTTAGTTCACATTAGTTAATGGTGCATTAACTAATGTTAACAAATTCAACTTTTGATTTGAAATATGTTTCAGTATACATTGAAATAAACATTAATAAGATTAATAATAAATGCTGTAAAAGTATTGTTCATTGATAGTTCATGGTAACTTATTTTGTTAACTAATGTTAACTATTGAAACTTTATTGTAAAGTGTTACAGTATGCTTTGGGGTCTCATTGCTTTTCTTTTAAAACATTACAGGCACGAGTCACATGTCTTTTTTTTTTTTTAAAGTAGTCAATTAAAATAATATAGCTGCAAGCAGCGATTGGGCAAAAACTGGCCTAAAATTAAGCATACACCAAAAAGAAAGAAAGAAAGAAAGAAAGAAAGAAAGAAAGAAACAGGATATTAGGTGCAGAAGAGCAAACAATTGCTGCAGTACGACCTGAATCTAGAAAACCCAACCTTTTAATCCTGTAATTCCTCAATGTCATAAATTAAAAATTCTGCTTGACTAAGGTGCTAAGAAGTCTCTAGCTGAAGCTCACATCTGGCCAATAAAATGAACAAAATGGACTTGTCAAGATAGTGCATGACTTGAGAACTTCATGTTTCTGAAGAAACCCCCACTGCTTCAAGAGCAAAGGTCACAGGCAATAAAAGACAGTGTTAAACAAGCTTCCCTTGTGGGATCCTCCTGAATTACAATAAACACAACATCGCCAATACTATGATTCATTATTGTGGACAATAACCCATTTTCTAAGCTCCAAATTAGTCACGAGGCATCATGATCATTATTTTGCAAACAGCAGCTAAAGAATATCCATGAATAATTTCACACAAATTACCAGTACTTGTGATTTAACCCTCTAAAATGTACAGAATGCCTTTGGACCCAAAATGTACACAATATCTAGCCTTGCTACATCATTCTAAAAATGACTTTATAACCTGTGATCAATTGTATGACTGAAAAAATAATGATTATAGCCTGATGTACCTTTTAAAATATATGTAGTGATTTGTTATCACGTCTAACTGACAAATCAATAAGTATAATCTTTTTAATCTTGTGTTATTCATTTCATCTTAACTAAGAATGGTAACTGTTCAGAATAAAACACCAAGTTTACTATCATTTAAATTCTTTCTGCATTTCAGGAATGTTTAGGTTAATAAATTTTTTATATAGTCAGTGGTATTTAAGATATATAAAAAAATACTATTTTGAGTTGGAAGTTTGTAGGAATCCTCCACACAAAGGATTGTAAATAAACTTTGAAAAGGACAGACCAGTTGACCATGTGACTCTAAAAAGCCACTTCTTATTGGCTCAGAACACCTTTGGGGTGCAGCCAATTTCAGCTCAAAAGTTTCCAACCAAGGAAGAACTAGCTCTCAGTCTCCTTTTCTCTCTTTGTCTTCTCTCTTCTTTGGCTCTCTTGCTCTTCACTTCCACTGCAGCTCCTCATTCACAGCCCCCACAGCCTGTGCCATGTAGAATTCAAGGAAACTTGAGACTCGAAGTCCTGAGAAAGGCTCTCACTCTCTACTCTACATTTCACACACCCAATTGGAGTCATGAGTCCTCCTTGTGGAAAGCCTCGCTTCAAAGCCCACATCATCCATCAAGACAACATCTATCAATGATTATTACAGAATCCAAGACATTGACAGAACAATCTTTCTACAAAGAGCAAAAGAACCAAGCCATGCAAGGAAAAACGACACGCAAGTACATCTCCAAACTTTTGCTCAAAGTGCTGGTGTATTAGTTAAATACGTTGGGTAATCTGATTGTAAATCAATTTAGACTCAAAGAAGGATAAGTTGTTCTTAAGGCATTGTCTACAGACTCCATAAAGTTCATTTTCTCTGCATTGATCATTTATTTCTCATTCTGTCACTTTAATCACCAACCTGTTTCATGTTGTATGTGTTAGATTTGTATATGTTTAGAATAGCAATACATTTTGTCTGTATTCAAAGAAAATTTGACTGTGGTATATTTTTTTTTATAAATAATCTCATCCCTGTTTTCACTTAAAAGCTATACCTAAATATGTGTGATATTATTTTCAATAAGCCATGAGACTAATATTACTCCAACAAGTGAATTAATCATAATTCTTTTATTAAAGCTAATTCCTTACAATAGAAATTGTGAGCCGATACAATACGATTTTAATGGTGGAGAATTTTATTTAGGCAAATAATCTAGCTATCTGTCATTTATCTTTCTTATAATAGTTGTTGAATAGTCTATTGTTTAACACACTGTGTCACTCAGTTGACATGCTCAATGAGTGTCAAAGAGACAAGCTTTATAGTCAGCACACAAGTGAGGGTTATCTTTTTATTTATAGGCATGCTGTCTCCAAGCAGCTCAGGACTTTATGTCGAAGACGAATCCCAATTTTCATTCAAATCCAACTAAGCATTTTATAATAATATTCAAAATGCCGAAGAGCAGATATAGCTGATATCAAACACAATTGAAAGAAAGAACAGTCTGGACACAATGTTTATTGCAACTTCGAAATTCTTTTCAACTTGCCCAGAGCTGGGCTTGAACCGGCAACCTTTTGATTTCAATGTCATGCAGGATTGTTGTGCAGACCACATGCTGTAGAAGTGTGAAGGAGACTGTAACATAGTTCAAGGGCAAGGAGGAGGAGAGAACCAGCTTGACAACGTAAATAATATTTTAATGCTAAATTTAAAAGACAAACACACACATAACGGACATGTCCATAAATGATCTCTCTCTCTCGTCTCACCACCATCTGCCATCGGCCTTTATCCTTCTCGGAGGCTTGATTAGCCTGATACGGGACCGGGTGTGTATAATCATGACCTGGCCCCACCCTCTGCCCTGCCACAGAGACATATCAAGCTAAGAGTCAACAGATTTTAAATAAAAAATAAATACATTAATTAATATATTTCTCTGTGCGTTTTCTACAAACTAAGGAAGCAATGATACGTAAAAAAATTTGCTAAAATTGAATAAGCATTTTCACCACTACATTGCACTGTCTCCAAACTGCTCAGGCATCCTCAGGAAATGAATTTCAAATCCAACAATGAATTCAAAAGATATAAACACATTTTATATGAATCAAAATGATGGAGATGCAGTATGGCAGATATGGGAATAGTTGGCATCCTTGAAATCCTCATGACCCATGCAATCTATAGACACCAACTTCATGATTTTAGGACATATGGTTCAAACGTTATGGGCCAAAAACAAAATCACATTTTTTGACCAATAGGTTACACTGTGTCCGAACTTAGTATGTACCCTCAGATCATGGTCCTGATGAAGCATATCAAGTTTGGTTTCGATAGGTGAAAGTGTTGGCGAGATACAGCCTCAAATTTGTTTTCATGGCCACCTTGTTAAATACATGTTTGCTTAACTTTTAAAAAAAAAAAGTAAAAAGGTATTGTTCATTCTGTGCTGCTCAGTGTTGCTAGAATGTTTTGAGCCATAATTTTTTAGGAAAATTGTACAAAGTTTCAAGAAAACAACAAGAAATTACATAATCCAGGATGGCGGCCACTGTAATGGGCTTTAATGTAAGGAGTTTGTTTGAATCAGCAGGAGGAGAGTAATCAGACAAAAAATAAGTTTGTTTCTAGGTAAAATGGTTTAAAATATATCCAAAAAAAATGAATTTATTACATTGTGGTGGTACTATAGAGCATGTCCTAGAGTCCCCAAATTTTATGTGGGGGCTATTCATGACCACCCCTATCAGTGTGCCAAATTTCATCATTTTTATATGTACACTTCATAGGGCTACCGTAGACAGCCAGAATGATAATAATAATAAAAATATAGCTGCAAGTAGCAAATACTGGTCCAGGCATCAACATGGTAACTATCGCACAACACTAAACACAACCCGAAGAGCACATATAATATAAAGAACAAGCAAACTCCACATGACAAGTCACCCCAGGACAGATTCAAATGTAGGACTTTCCAATAAACAGTTCAGAAAAAAGCCACTGGAACAATCCACTGCACCATAGAGGCACAAATTTGTGAGTCACCAAAGGGCCATACCAAGCTTAGAACAACTCATCATAATCAACTTAATTTTCATGTAACTTTTCAACAAAGTTAAATGTTTAAATTTGATTGGGGAAGATTCAAGCAACCATTCAGTAAGTATGATACAAAAATCTACAGGAATTTCTAATGCATGACATGAAGAGGTGGGAATTGAGCCAACAACCCTTGAAGCTATTGTTAAGAATCTTACATACTGTGCCACTGACAACATGGCATTGTCATGGAAAAGACACATGCCGATTTTAGAGTCAGTACACAAGAGTGGGTTATATTTTTAACTATGGATGGTACTGTCTGCACAGTTCAGACAGTACCAATAACAGTTCAGGTTTCCTCAGGACATAATGTTGAGGATACACAGGACTTTTCTTTTAAATTCAACAATGCACTCAAAAGATGTACAAAAATATATACAGTAACAGAACAATAAGAAGAACAACAAAATAATATCTGCTAGCAGAAATGATCAGTGATAAGCCCTCCAACTATTTAGAGACAAACTTTGAGTTTAAAGTCAGCACACAATCACACGGCACACGGCACAATCTCAAAACATTTAAGGTATCATCAGGACATAATGTCGATGATGCATAACAATTTTCTTTTAAATTCAACAATGCATTCAAAAGATATATATCCGTTTTAAATAAAAAAATATATCAGAACAACAATAAAAATAAGAGGAACAGTAAGAACACCTGCAACCAGAAATGTTCAAGGATAAGCCCTGAAACCATTCATTAAGCACAATTCAAAAAGCTCCAGTATAACAGAAATCATGCCAATTGTTTTGCCTAAACAATTGTGGCCCTGGTCTTTGAATGGCTGCCATAACGATTCAACTACTTTGGTGGCGAAGTCAGTGACGCCCATCATGACAACCTATGTAAACATTAAAGTCGAGAGTATACCACAAGTCTGATGTTGCAATTACCCATAATTTAAAACCCCACTGAGTAGGCTTGCCCTTTATGTATTGTTTAAATCCTGACCAAGCTTTAGACTTGACTATACATTCATCTATTGCAAGATACTGTTAGGCTGAAAGAGGTGCTGGCATTTTTATTTGAGGTGGTCCATAAGACAACGCATCTTCCTAAGGATTATCCTCTGTGGTAGGGTCTACAACATGTAAAGCTACTAAAAGAGCCTTGTAGCGGTCATGTGACATAAATCCCCTTGCCCACGACCCATGAAGTGACATGGTTCCCCAATGTCAATGTGAATCAGGGAGAATTGAAAACCACGTGTAAGTGAGCAACCCAAGAAATTTGTAAAATGAATTGGGGGTCACCTCCATCCAAGCTCCTTGGTAGCTGGAATATGATGGACAGTTTAGGAAGAGCTCCCACCCCTGATGGTTTGTAAACCTGCATATCTCAGCAACTACCACCTAAGTAAAAAAACAGCATGAAAAAGTCAATTTCTCGCAACATCATATTGGAGGGTGACCACACGGCCTGATGCACACTACCTATGTCAATACCGAATGGATGGCTAGGCTTAAATGGAAGAGGTTTTCGTTCCTGTGAATCGATGTCAGAGAACAAGGGATAAGAAACTGAGTCAGGGAAGCATTTATGCTTTCTAGCTGACTTGGGATCTTTGTGAGAATGGCTAGCCATACCCAAAATAATAAGAGTAACAGTGTTAGTGTTACTGTGAGTATCAATCATAAAACAAACAGAAACAAACAATACATACACATTCATACATACCCAGTTGATGGTCTTGGCTGGAGATCAGGTTCCATCTCATCCTCAATCTCCTCGTGGTCCGGGTCTTCCTGCAGTGGTTCCTGGTCCAGCAGATCTTCCTCCTGTGTGCTCATGCCCTCAGAAGAAGGGAGCAATAGTATCTATCCATCTCTACAACAGAAAAAAGTACACAATTGGTACCCAACAGTGTGTTCTTATCAAATTCATACACTGAATAGTCACCAAAGGCTTGCAGACTAACCAGAATGTCCAACTGCAAACAGCCCTCTAACACTTTCCTTGTAAACAGGAAGCTACACACAATCTAAATCATGTCTGTGTGATGGATGGGTAAGGCTATCTGATAAATTATAGAAATATATATATAAAAAAAAAATTACATGGGAAAATCAACAAGCTAGATAACTTATCTAACTAGCAGGCCAGTTTCCAGGCAGGTCTGAACAGCTTAAAAAAAATAATAATAATATTAAATGTCTGAACAGCATTAAAAAAAGGTCTGAACAGTGTCTGCTCTCTGCCTCACATTACGTCAGGCAGATTTTTCACAAGTGTAAAAATGTACATCGTATTGCTAGCTAATGTTTATTTAGCAAGTTTCACAGGAACTGCAAGAGGAGGCTCACTGATGACTCACCGATGACTAGCTAGCGCTACTACAAATAAATGCTTTGTAACTAAAAAGGTTTGACTATCTTCCACAAGCAACAACATTGGTCATAAAGTTATTGATATTTAGCTAAAAATGTACATAGTATTGCTAGCTAATATTTATTTAGCAAGTTTCACAGAAATTTGCTTAAAAATAGAGGCTAGCTGCTTGTCTGATGAACGGTGGCGGTTCCAGAAATAACTAACATTACTTGTACAAATAAATCACTGAATTTATCTCTCCAGCTGGAAAGGGTTAACTGGCCATTTTTTCACTGACCATCAAGAGTTTCAGACTTAATTTTGTATTAGCAATTATTAATAGTATTTCTATTTGTCAAAAGTCCAGGAATGTTCTGGACATGCTCCTCTATATAGCTGAATATATACAACAACTAATCAACACCAAGCTGAAAAGGTTACTATTTTTTCTTATCCTCAAAGGGTGATGGATAAAGGTAAGAGATGAGCACAACAGCTCATCTTATCAAATCATTCAGCGGTGCAGAGGACACAGCAATAGGGGTTTACTCACACACTCACATGTGTACAGGTACAAACTTTGATATTTGCCCAAAATGTCAATAGGCTTCCTTTTATCTTGTGTGTGTGTGTGTGTGTGTGTGTGTGTGTGTGTGTGTCAAAGATGACAAGGAGAGCGGGATGTTTGTGATTCTGTCATGCTCTCTCTGAGCCAAACAAGGTGCAGAAAGAGTAAAGGTTAAAGGCGAGGGGAGGAAAACAACAGAGGTGTAACAGAAACTTCAGATCTTTGTACTTTTACATCTACTGTCATATCTCAGTGTTGTTCTCAAACACATCGGACACACAACATTTATCTGTTAGTGTTTGAGTGTCATTAAATGTTTGTGTGAGTTACTGTGTTGTAACTTGAGTTTATATAAATGGATATTTCTTTGTGTGAAACTATTAAGGTTTTGTTATCAATTATGCTCAATAATACCTTGAGTAGCCTGTGTTAGCATATTGCGATGTAGTGTTACATTACTATGTAATTATGCATTTAACTGGGAATTGACCCTTCGCTAAGCTTCGCCCCCCTTGATTAAAGTTGTTTGACCTGACAATCTCTTCAAAACTCCCCATTGAAACGAATGGGAGATTGCAGTGAACAACGTGGGAATTTTTACATGGGCTGGAATGAAGAGTGACATTGTAATGCAGATTTCTCTGAGTTTTTTTGTAATAGAAATCATTAAACTACAGAGTAATATTATTAAAAATGCTTAAGACTGAATCAGAATCAAGGCAAACAACTATTACCGGCACTTATCTTAATTTAATAGTGATTACACACCTAAAAACATTAGTGTATGTGAACAGAGCTGTTTATAACATACTCATTTTGAGTCAACTGTTTACTTACTATCACTTTTACAATTAATTGAATCAATACATAAATTAATTAGTGTTCAGTTATTAGCTTTCATTTACCTTTGGAGCAAATGTACAGTAGGTGTCGTTGAAGATGTTACGTTTATTTTGGAATGAGAGCTGACACCATTTAATCCATAACATGCTCTTCTCCAGATTTATTTAAAGACTATTTTTAAAAAGAAATAAAAACACTGTGTATACTCTCTGGTTAACATGTGTCATTATTACAAAAGACCTGGCAACAATATTTTTAGTTTTATTTTATTTGTATTTAAAAAAAAAAAAAAATGCTTTAAAGTACTCAAACACACATTACTTCCATAGGCTGTCATTGGAAAATACCAAACGCATGTCAGAGTGCAGGGCAACAGCTGCCAAGACAGGATTGGTCATAAGCGCATTTGAGACAGGGCTTAGCGAAGGGCCAATTTGTCTTTGTGATTCAACTTCAAAATTGCATTCTTGTATTCATTAAAATTATTTTAAAATCACGTTATACAAATGTTTGTAAATATTCACAAGGTTGTTGTGGTACCACCAACAGTCTGCAAATTGCCACAATTTGCACATTTAATGTAATCTCTGAGGCTTTTTAAGTTTAATAGAAGAACAAATATTAGGTCTTTCTCAAATGATTGAGAGTGAAAGTGCCACTTGCATAATAGATCTCCATGAGGTCTAATCAGCAAATCACTTATAATGTTTAACTTGCAGCCATTAATGGTGGAATTGTCAGATAGAGTGAGGAATGAGAAAGAAAGGACTGAAAACAAAAAAAATATCAAGGTATGTAATGATGGATGGATGGTTGGATGGACCTCAACCTATCCACCAAATAAAGCATTACGCAGGTAGGCATGTTCTCATGACAGGTAAGAGATTAAATAAGCCCACTAAAAGTCTTTAAAAAGCTTCAACATATTGAGACACAGAAGGTACTTTACAATGTTAAGTTACCGTGGTGTTGTACTCAGTGTGACTTTTCTCAGAAGAGAGAAATAACAGATGTGGGGAAATATGTCACTGTAAGAGGTAGATAACAAACACTATGATCAATCTATTGCACTAACAGTTCTGACTATCTTACATTTATTGAAAATGAAGTGGTGATGAGGGAAAGTATTCCATTAGGCTGTCCAATAAGCGCTCTCTCTCTCGCTCTCTCTCTCTCTCTCTCTCTCTCTCTGAAAGAATTACTCGTTCGCTCACTCCTTTTGATTTCAAAATAACTGCATATACATTCAAATTTTCTCGTATTGTTCCTCACTCCTTCATCAGACATGACTTATCCTCTATTCATCTCTCTCCTTAAAGTAAAAAAAACACAATATAGATTAAAGAACCCCTTCATATCACTACATTATAAGAATAAACCTCAAGCCAAAATAAATAAATAAATAATAATGCAAATGTTGTTAATGGTCAAAGCAGAAATTTCTCACCCACAGCCATGGAAGTGGCTCCTCTGGCCCTTCCATTCTGTAGTTTTGTAAATGGTTTATAATGCACCATTCCTCAGTTAACTGGAGGTAAGTCAGTGTAACAGTATTAACATTTACACTTGGACCATGTCAGTCTATGGGTGTTTTCACACCTGGCTTGTTTGGAGCATTAGAGCATTTCTGGACCTGTGGTGTTTTCTAGTTTGGTTCATTTCGGTACATATGAACGTGGCAATCGCACTCAGATCCGCACTAAAACAATCGGTCCGAGACCTCCTGGACAAGGAGAGGTTCACTTGTGGTGAGAATGCAATCCGACCCAACGGACCAACAAACCAAACAATATCCTAATAAACACTATGAACATACTTGATGGATCTTTGGAGAAGACATCTGTAGGTCAGCACATCTCAGTAATATGGATATATGCCTTTTGCCGATTATGCTATATATAATTGTATGTTTAAATATGAGAAAATGAAATATGAGTAAATATATGTGGCATCACTCTTTCTGCTGTGTGTATGTGTGCGTCCACACACGCATGAGACAGGGAGATCTCTGTCGCCATGAGAAAAGGCACTTTTAATGCAAATAATGCAAAAGCAACTAATGGTGGATAGAAAAACCCACTATCCATCCGAGTGCTGATAATTTGTATTTGCAGTGCATTCTCTTACTGGAACGTGCATTCTGTACCATGTGGTTACATTTTACATAACCATAACATAAAAAATACTCTAACATTTTTAACGGTTAACAAGTTTTTACAGGTATATAATTTTAACCAATATATCAATGGATGAGCTAAATTCCAGAACAACTCACAAACATTGTGGCCAATGAGGAGAACACATGTGACTATTTTAATTAACATTTTGAAATATTTCCTTGTGAAAGCGAACAGTACCAAGGAGAAAACGCAACATTGTAATAATTCTAGCCCCTGTTTCAGAACAAATCAAATGAGCTACAATTCTGAAAATGCCCAATGTCAATTGGATTAAACTTGATGGCCAATAAACTTCTATTTAGCCTAAGCTGTCTATTTGGCTGGAAGTACACAGAAAAATCTGCATTTTTTTTTTTACGTAAGAAAGAAAGAAAGATAGAAAGAAAAACAAATAAACAAACAAACAAACAAAAATAAACCAATGTTTAATTCTTAGAGTTAGGCATTTATGTACGAGCAATAGTGTGTTTATATCAGACTCAAGGATCTGCTCTAGTTCTTTCACAACGTTTCTAAAAGCCATGTCTGTTTAAACACTCCCACTTAAACTCTAGAAAATAGCTTCACATTTCAGAACACCTGGGGAAAGTCAGATGCCCCATTTATAGATCATGCTGTCAAACTGCTATAATCTGTTAAAGTCATACTTTGTGTGTGTGATTGGCAGCTCATGTGGGCCTAAAGTCTGTGAACCACACTGTGTATGCAGAGACGGTTTGTAAGCACCTCATTAATGTTTTGTGCCTTTACTTCACAGACAAAGAACCTCTCTTGAACATATCCAGTGACAGTGGAGAACACAACAGAGCTATGACGGGTGGACAGTTCAAAATATGCTGTCCCCCTTTGGTCATCTCCCACCGTTCAGATCAAAATACTTCAAAATCAGATGCCACCAAGTAGCCAATGTGTCTTGACAGCAGCCAGTGAGCAAGAGCAACCATAATGAGCACAGAAAGTTCATTGGTAAACACAACTCAGGTTAATAATGTCCTCTCTCGCTCTTCCAAGCCCTGGGGTACCTGATCAGATGAATTAAAATGCAAACATGGCTTGGCTATATGCCTTTGCCTGAAGCACTGCTTTAATGCTTTAATGTAAACAAGAGCGGGAAGTTGAGGGAGGACAGAGAAAAAGAGAGAGAAAACTGGAGGATAATCAGTGCAGTATACTTTCACAAGCAGATAGCCGCAAAACTCTTTCACGTCTACTGGATAAATGTATTTAAGTCTTTGGAGAGAATTATTCTCCCTCCCTCTGCGAGATGCTTGCTCTCCCTCCCTCTCTTGCTAATAACATGTTCTGAATTCAAGGTGTGTATAAGTAGACTTCTCAAGCTGACATATCTCTTGGAGAAAAAAAAAAGAAGACTAATCATGATTAGTCATATGATTCTAAATAGCTAAGTGCATAAGATTGCTTGATTAAACTTTGTTCCTTCTGGTTCACTCAACACGCCATCATTTGTGATTACTGACAAATCATAGCATGTGTTGGAATGTAAATGCATATACAGTTATACAATTATACATTAAAAAAAAGATTATAGGCACCCTGACAACTACCGATATAGAGGCTACCTAAAAGGTAGACAGCAGCATTATGCTGCCTTCCGACATACCTTCATTTTAAAGAGGGGTGCACACATCCTGTGGTTTGCTGTGGCAAAGCAATCGGAAGTCATTTATTTTCAAGGAGAGTATCTTGTGTGTTTATTGTAAGTAGCACCTTGTGTAGGAGTGCTATGTTTTTTTGGACGTCATGTAAGGTTAAGAAGAATGGCAAGTTTAAAAAATGCAAGCACAAGAATGTGTTCAGTCTGAACTGCTCCTATTGAGGGTACATTTCAGCTAGAATGCTACCTTAGACGGTAGCTGCCTATGTTGTCAGATCTCTACACAAGCCAATTATTCAGAAAAAGAATTGTCTGTTCATGTGTGTAACCAGGAAAGCTCTGGCAGCGTATATAGGGCAATATTGAAGTGACTAAATCAGATAAACATGCTATTTTTGGAGAGAAAATGTAGCACTCTTCTGAGGTTTGAGGTGAACGCAAGCATCCAGCAAAATAACGCACAGTAAGCCCCATAAAATCCCTACAGATGGAAAGAGGGAATGTAGGAGGAATGGAGAAAGAGAGTGAGAGAGAGAAAGAGACATAAGAGACTGTTTCGACCTCTTTTGCCATCTTGTCATGAGAGAGGGCTTGCTACCTGTCTCCCAGCTTTGCTTGTAATCCTCCTAACATGGCGTGAAACCTCTGTGCTGTCATCCGCCAACTCAAACCTAATCAAGCATTCCTTTGCGCTGTGAGGATCATGTGATGTTATCACCCTACCTCTAAAACCTGATCCATGTTGACAAAACCCCCATTAATATGCATGCAATGTAGAAGTTTTCATGTTTGTTTAATCAATTAATTTGCTTGTTTATCCATTCAGCCATATATCGGAATGCTTTGAACGGACTGTATACCTGGAAGCCTTTTTGTGTCTCTGTACCTGCTGTCATGTATTAAAATAAAACCATTTTATTACAAGATTGGCTATCTTAATGTCATAATTTGAACAACAAGTGTAATGCCTGAATTAAGTTTAACCAATTTTGTACACAAAACAGTTCTTGTTTCATTTTGGCATGACAGAGAGCAAAGAATTGCTGCTTAGTGAGTGAATCATTTCACTGAGTTCATTCAGTGAAGGATTCGTTAGCCTAATTCAAACTAATATCTCATGAGTTGGTGAGTTGTTTGGATAAATTAATTGAAAGATTCATTCTTTGGTTTTGAGCACAGCAAACAGAACGCAATGGAAAGCTACACTGTTTTGACGATTGTTATCACACTTCATTCCAACCACAAAAATCAAAACTTGGGTAAAATAAAACTTTAGTTGTGACACTGGAGATTTAGCAGTGGATAAAAGCGGATCAGGTAACACCGTAAGTCCAGAATAAACTCAATCAATTAGTAGAAGTGAATCAAGCAGCAATGTTGACAGAAAAAATGCTGCTGCTCTGGGCTGGATAGCTTTAGCTTAAATAAACCATCTAAAACTGAACATTAACACAAGGAAACAGTTTGTACTTTAAATTTCAAACCTGCTTAGTAAAAATAATAATTCTGGAATAAATTGAAAAGCCATTACCTCAAATATTTATCCCTATACCGTACTCCATGTTGTCATTATTGCCTTGAGAAACTTGCACAAACTTCACAGCAGGATGTGTTGTCATGGGAAAGTTGAGAAGACATGCGAAGCATTCAGTGATAGGTGTGAATCCACGAGCGCTGAATATTGTGCCTAATTAAAAGAAATTCCACAAGTTAACCACAAGTTATGGGCTAACATCCATGCAACACCACAAATTAAATGTTTATCTGTCCTAATGTAGCTAAAAAAATATCATCATACTGATGTAATATTCTAAATCAACGTGAATGCGTTTAAGCATTTTTTTTCCCTCAAATGATCCCGTGGGCCACATTGGCCTGTGGGACGCATTTTTGACACCCCTGTGCTAAGGTGTTGTGGGTGGTTGCCAGGCCGTTGCTATGCCCTTGCTAAGGTGTTTTCATTGTGTTGTTATGTGGTTGCTAGGACATTGTGGCTGTCCAAGTCAATGACCCTTCTTTATTGTAAACTTGTGGTCACACTACACTTTAAGATTTGTTTTTAAAGGAATATTCCTCAATACAAGTTAATCTCCGTATATAGCATTTGTGGCATAATATTGATTACCACAAAATTTATTTTGACTTGCCCCTCCTCATCTTGTCCTCAAATGTGAATGGGGCCAATTTTTTTAATGATAAAATACTCACTTTTTCCAAAAGTATAGCCACAGGACATAAACAATATGCGTGTTAACGTGATTTTTGAGTGTTAAAATCACTTAACCATTTCTGTGTAAAGTTATAGCCAATTTTATGATGATGTAATGTCAACAAAACCCTTAAATCCTAAAATGAATGTAAAAATGGTTTTATACAACTTTACAGCTCAAATAACACATTTATGGTTGAAAAAGATTTCTGAAATGATATCAATAAAATGTCAGTAATTGCTTTTAATCCATGCCAAGTCAGCACAAATATTGACAAACTTGACTTTCGAACATATTTACATTACAGTATTTTATCCAGGATTCATCTTCATATGGCAGCAAGTCTGATGTGTGACCATCATGTGTGACATCTCTCATTTAGAAGTTCCAAATATTTTTGTGTTACTTTCTGGTCTGATTTGGTCACAATATTTCAAAACCACAGCAATGATACTGTCTGTATAAATGTAAGAGCTGCTTTTAGACCAGAGAGTAACCTAGGCCAGCAAACATAGTATACAAGGTATATACCAAGAGTTTAACTATTTTTGTGATTTACTTATGTTGTCATGCATTTAAAAAAAAAAAATAAATAAAGTATGTGCTTCATAATCTTATGAGTGCTTTTTGACTAGCATTAGTATACCATATACATATTATATACTTTGTATTGACATTGTAGTGTTTTTTATTTATTACTACATGTATGTTACACAATTATATATGTCTGGGTGTTATGAATTTAACAGTGTCATACACTATGTGCATTCCTAGTTAAATTGCATCTGAAAATATAATATAGAGGTCAAAGCTTTAGGCTAAACTTTTTTCTAATAAATTTGCAAAAACAACAAGTGTTTTGTCCCTGCCATCTCCCTTCATTGCTGCTTGACTTTGGTGAATTTGTGAATAATTTGAAAGACAGCAGGTGCGTAGCCAGGAGTCTTTCAAATGGGTGGCCAGGCAGGGGTAAGTGGCCATGGCCAAACCCTAGCTCCACCACTGATCTTTAGTAAAAACAAAAACACATTGTCTAATCAAACAGCAGGATCATTTTATCAAACTATATCAATAGAAACCAAAGTTTCACCAACTTTTGCCATATCCCACAGCAGAGCACACTGAAGGTTTATTTTGTTTTGGTCACTAACATGGTGGTGTAGTCATACAGTGACATCACATGAAACAGGTCTTTGACATCTTAATTCCCTATTTGTCATACGTCCTTTTTTAATGCAAATTTGCACATGCAAACTTTGGTATGCAACTTAATAGAAACATCTTTGCATGTGCTTGCATTTCCACTCTCCTGCGTTCATATGCATATGAATGGAAGTGATTGGATCAAGTCTACGTTACCTTAAGTTGATGTGAAAATATGCTCTCAAATCCCTGCTTAGTATGCAGTAGTGTTGTCACGATACTAGAATTTCTAACTTCGATACGATACCTTGAAAAATATCGATATTCGATACCATTTTCGATACCACAGAGAAAAAAAACTGCCACAATATTAAGGGGGTATTTTTTTTATTTAAAGCTAAAAATAACAAGTCTAGAACATGACAAATGAGGTATATTATAACAAAAATGTCCTGAGGTAGTGCACTTGTTCAAAGGCCTCTCAGATTGCCATACATTCAAAAACCAATAAAGTGCAAGTAAAAAAAAAAAGTGCAATCTTTTGTATTTCCAAGTAAAATCAAATAATAAACACTTTTCTTTTTCTTTTTAGACCACACTTTTAAAATGTACTGAACTAACTAATCTAAGAACTTAGGTTAATGGTAATAGATATTTAATTGTTAACATGAATAATTAATGAAAAATACTTCCAAAACATTTATTAATCTTAGTAAAAAGTTTATTTAAACTAACATTTACTAATACATGTACTAATTAAAATCCAAAGTTCTATCTGTTAATATTTTTTTCATTGGACCAGAGCTAACATGAGCCGTTGTATTTTTATTACCTACTGTTATCAAAGATTAAAATATACTGTAACAAATGCATTGCTCATCGGTCATAAATGCTGGTTAATACATTAACGTTATTTGATGAACAGATTTAAACGCAAACGTGCGTGCATCACACGCGAAAACAATGCTCACTGGATCGACATGAAGTCAAGTCACCTATATTTATATAGTGCTTTTAACAATACAGACAACACACTCTCTCATATCAACAGCAATAATGGGCCATCTTGGTTAATGTTTCAGAAATGTTCAAATGAGAAGAGTTACCAACCTCTCGAAATTCTTTATATAGATCCGGGTGTCGGTCTTTCAGGTGCTTTGCTATATGTTCATTTGCTTCATATCCAAAATATTTCCAGATAGCACTCCTGCTGTGTTCTTTATCGACCAAAGGCGGTCGCGTCGGCGCCGCACTCGCCATCTTTCCTTTCACTTCACTTTTGCTAGTGAATGAGACGAGTGCGAGTGCGCGTGTGGTGTTTGTCAACGCGCCTTTGGAGAGAAGTGAAAGTGACAGCTCGGCTAGTAGCCTATCGGTGTATCGATACTTTGGGAAATTAATATTGGTACCGTTCAGATATTTCAGTATCGATATTTATCGAAATATCGATATTTTTGACAACACTAGTATGCAGAGACAACTATAAGTAAGTCATCCAATGGCTGATTTACCAAAAGATGTAAACACTGTGGCACTGTGGATTACACAATTCATCTTTAGCCAATGGAATTGCTTACCCTTTTTATTGTCCACCAGCTTAAAATTCTGATCACTTAGAAAATAAATAGCACACCTCCCCTCCTGCACCTCCACAAACTGCATGATTTCAGGCATCATCATTCATCCCCTAACCTTCAGTAATGAGGAGGGTGATTCTGTGGCATTGTGGGATAGACGGGCAGCAGTGAGTGTTTTTGACTCGCTCTCTCGAGCCAAAACATACAAACTCTCACTTACACAAACCCTGGCACATTCCTGTTTAATAACACAAACAGATGTATTATCCTGAAAGCCAATGCTTTAATGACATTGAGTCCATCTGTGGCCATATAAGAGCATCTAAGCCTTTCATACACACAAATACATACGCTTGTCTTTCTTTCTCCTTCTAAGTACAAAGCCCAGTACACGTAGGCCCCTGAGCCTGCTGCCTTAATGAAGACGAATGCAAGGAATCAATTTGCACCTTCCCAACTCCATCTGGCAGCTCAGCACTCCACCATCAATTAACACACCAGCTGGGGAACACACACACATGCTCACATACCGCCCACTTCTGTGTGCTGTTAGCCACTCGGCTCAGATCAGCCAGAGCCGGCCCAACCCCAGAAGACCCTGAAGGCCTGGAGTTGTGAAAATCCATTATGGGATGTTTGGGGCATATAAGGGAGTAAAAAGTGAAGCAAAACTGGGATGCTGAGAAATAACTTTAGGATGCTAAAGGTGAAGGATAGCTGTAGAGGAGAGTGGGCTGTACTCACAGATGTGTACAGTAGGCATCGTGTTTGGCATACTGCAGCACTATTCTATGCCATTTTGTAGTATAGGCAGTGTGAGTAGTGTGTTCAAGTAAAACAAGTATTTGGATGATGAACATGTTAAACAAAAAAAAAAAAAATTGTGAAATGTTGGACCAGCACCATATCAACCTAGACCAACAAGGGTTTTGCAGAGGCAGCAAATAAAACTGTGCACATTCTACCACACAGGCTAAGGACAAAACATTCGCTCAATCTCTGCTATCTACATTGAAGCAAACAGGCATCCTGGGGTGTGTAAATTGTACAGACAGTAAACAGATTCTCTTAATGTGGACAGTTTTAGGGTAAAGCGAGCACCAGCAGTGCAGGGAGTTATTGATTGATCTCAAACAGAGGCAGACAAGAAAGTTCATCATCTGTCTTCTACCCACTCGGTGCACAGCGGCAATCAGTCCACTGAGATAAAAAGACAAATCCGCTCGCAGGGATACCAATCTGCTGCCATCAGGCCAACAAAAGACATCAACTTATTGAAAGCCTGCTGGACAGTGGGCTAAATTTGATTCATGTGAAATAACAAGAGTATGAAATATCACAACTGAGCTGACACATTCCGAGAGAGATAGAGATACGGACACATTAAAACTCCCTCTATCAACTTCTTTGACTGCAGTGCTGTACTGGAGCTCTTTATGTAGGTCATGAGTGTTTTTTTTCTACCCATTTCTCTTCCTCTCTTCTCAGGCTTTCTCTTTGTCATTCTCTCATGTACAAATGATATATCATCCTATAAACAGCTCAGGCACCGTTATATCACACATGTAATCAGTATCCTAGCAACACTTGTCGAGTGATCTTAAAGCTTATCAAACCTGAATTTAAGATACTTAAAAATCCAAGATACTAAAAAGGAATGCCAGGGACTTCAACCAAACACTGATACTCAGTTAACACTATAAACTTTCATCTATTGCCAAGTTACTAGTTCTCAAACTCCGCTGTTCCTGTCTGGTTTGCAGAAAGGAGGACCCAAATGTAGGCACAATATAATTCGTTTTTATGAAACAAAAACTCACAAAGGAGGTAAAACAGGAATAAGACCAAATATACAAATACTGGATGAGGCAGAACAGGGTTACTCACAAAACTATCCAACGCAGGACAAAGCACACAAGGGAACTATGAAGAGGGAGAAATCAAGAGGTAAACGAGGAAGGCAGGTGTAGCACATTATCTAATAACAAGGTAACAGGACGGCGGGGTCTAGACGAGAGGCGGGGTCTAGACGAGAGACGGGGAGCACATGGCAAACAAACCTGATATTAGCCACGTGCTCACATCAAACACAATGACGAGATATGGAGCATGGGTATCCAGATCCCTACTCAGAAGAAAACCAAACCAGACCAAAGGGTCAGAATCCAAACAGCATGCTCCAAACATGTAAACACAGACAGGACAGAGGAGCACAAGGGAAGGAATAAACACACAAAACCATGTGATCTCATGAAAAAACACAGAACATGAGTGTCAGGGTACTGTCACCACAATAAACATAACTGACAAGGTTACAGAATCCTGACACTTCCTGGGTGAATCTCCTGATAACATGTCCAGGTCAATTTAGACTAAAATTTAAATACAAAAATAAGAAATTATATGTTGCATAAAACAAACCACATTTTAGGACCAATAAGATGACTATTCCTCAAAATTAAGAATATTTTCCCTAATTCTCAATTTCCTTAATTCATACTGGCTATTAGATTACAGTAAAAAAGAAAAATGAAATACACTGGGAATAATTAAATAAATGAACACCAACTTAACACAAAATTAATCATATTTTTGTAATAGAATAAATTAAAGGCAGTACAAAAAGGCCAACTATTATGTGTAATTACTTTCACATTACAGTAGTGCAAATTACATTATTATTTCATCAGTAATGAGAATGAAAATTGAGAATGATAATTATCATGAAAACAATGCCATAAATCTTAATTGTCCGAGGCTTAATTTTCGTTCATTTTGAAAAAAAAAATCTTATTTTTTTACCTTTTCCTTTTGGTGTATTATCTGGACATAGACTGATCTCTCGGTGAAATTAGAAATAGTAGGGTGACTATTCTTTGGCTTAAAACTGTCTGTACTTACCTAAATTGTAAACACTTCCCCAAGTGGACAAAGCAGTAAGTGTTGTTGGACGTATGGTCAGTTGTGAGCTCCGTTTTCCGGATGAAATGTCCACAGAAGGGCACCAAAGGAGAGTTGTTTTCAGCTGTACAGGCTGTAATACTATGAATATTTTATAAACTGTATCCCCCAACACAAACCACAAAAATAAACCAAACCATCAGTGGAGTAAAAATTTTATGTTAGAGAGATAAAATGCAACCTCTGAATAGTGCTCATCACTGATTATGCGAAAGCGATTACTTGCTGGTTTATGTGGTACCTGAATCCTGGTCTCCCTCACTGCAGATGCAATGCGCTTCTGCTTGCACCACATGGGAAGGTAATCACATCATGTTGCATATATCATGGCAATGTTGTGATGTGATGTGATTCAGTTGCTGATGTGATTGTGTACCACCAAGCTACTTAACTACCTTAACCATTAAGACTTCCTTGATCAACCATATTCACCACCAGCAAGGCTTTGCTACTCAACCAGCCAAGCCAGTATCAAACTAGCATTAAGCACCATAAACCAGCCTGGACCAGCATTGCCATTCAAACTGGTCTAGAAAGTTGTTTTACCAGGTTCTACAACATTTCCTAAACATTTCCTATTTTTGGATTAACATTATTGTGCTACAACACATGGTACTGTATGGTACTGCACAAGGTCCCAAAACTATTTGTCAATTCTTCATTTGATTTTTTTTTTTTCTTTTCTTTTTTTTTTCTGGTTGGACACAGAGAACTGCTTAAGTAAGAATTCTATTGTCCTTTGTTTGAAAAGACCAATAAATCTTTGGAATCCCATCTAAACCAATGAGTCAGCGAATCCCAAGCCGTGTGTTTTGTTGATTCAGGCATGAATCTGAGGAATCAAATTTACTTCAGGCCCTCTGATGGGAGGTTTGAGGAATAGATTTGTACAAGCTTTATAATACACATAAAAACCTACCTGACAAATAACAACTGACAAGTAATAATTCAGTAAGCCAGATGGAATTGAAAATTATGCCAAATTCAAAGCTTTTTGCATACATGCTTTCAGCCGTCACATAAGTACAGTCAAGCCTTGTGCTGAGTTTAGGCAGGTGTGTATTTGGCTCAAGTGTGTGTGTGTGTGCGTGTGCGTGTGCGTGTGTGTGTGTGTGTGTGTGTGTGTGTGTGTGTGTGTGTGTGTGTGTGTGTGTGTGTGTGTGTAGATGGCTCATGCGTGTGTGTTGGGCTGAATGTGTAAGCCACAGACTGGCTGAACGATCAGTTTGAGCACAGTGTCTGAATTGGATTCAAAGGTGAGTGGGCAGTGATTGCCTTCATGCCATGTTCAGTGAGAAGCCCAATCCAGCAGCTGAATCTGAACACATGAAAAGGAGTGGAATTGTGTTTCTCTACAGGCTATGAAGAGTGTGTTTCTGTTTGTGTAGAGAGGTACAATATGGATTGTAGGGCCAGCTGAATAAGCATCCTGGGGAAGGCAACAAACTCTCATGCATCATGGGTTTCAGGATACTGAGTCAATGCACATTTGTACTCATACACACACACACACACACACACACACACACACACATACACACACACACACACCTGCAGAAACACATGCACTTATGCACACAAACTGCCTCCAAGACCCAACATGTCCTCTCTGAAATGTGTCAAAGTTTCAAGGACCTTTTACAAATGTCAAAGGTACTATCAGACTGTGTGTGTGTGTGTGTGTGTGTGTGTGTGTGTGTGTGTGTGTGTGTATGTGTGTGTGTGTGCTCTCTCATGTGTATGAGATTAATGACTGCTCAAACTGCCTCTCCAATAACATCCAGCAACATCTGTTAGGCGAACCTTTCACAAATTTCATGCTAACCAGAATATTTCCGTTTCAGAGCAATGCAACATATTTTGCACCCACTACCTCCTCCAATGGCTTGTCTTGACTTTTCATCAATGATAGCACAGTATTTATAGTGAATTTAAAATTATAAGCCCCCGATAGGTGAATCAATTAATATTGGTTTAAAATATAAAAACAAATAATCTCTCCAACAGCATCAGATATGTTATGAAGTCATAGCTTGACATTATTCAGTAATCAAACATTGTGTACTACATATAGAATTACACACACCCGTATGTGTGTGTGTGTGTGTGTGTAAAGCTCCACTGACCTGAAAAAAAGATGGCAAGTCTAATGTAACTTGGAGACGTCATTGATATAGCCCTAGTCACTGCCACAGTTACTGTACAACCATTATATAAAATGCATTATCCTGCTGTCCACAGATGATCGTGATTGTTCGCACTTCACTGCTTCTGAATAAAGCAACAGGCACTCCTACACGCTGACAGCAGAAGCATTTTGGGTAATAAGCTATACCGCTCAAACTAAATGCTGCTCTCTAAACCTTCAACAGCAGCTCAGAAAGTAGGTCCAAAAGGAGCAATTTGTAGATCCAGGTGGCTTTCTTATCTTCAAATTATTTTTTTATTATTATATTTAGCAACAAAAAAAGTCCCCAGAGACTTTTTGTAATTAAATTTATTGCCCAGACATTGCTGTTTCATAGCTCAGTTACATTACATAAACTTTGTTTCAGATGTTCCTTGGAAGAAATAAATAGACAAAAAATAGACAGAAATAAGACAATAGTTGTCATGCAGTATGACTATAGGGCTATAAAATTAATGAAAATGTATGTGTTTTGCTATTTCTAAACTACAGATTTCTACAACAAGCAGGAGTACATTTGTTCTCTCTGCAGTCAGAGTAAGAGCTGTGTCTCTGCTGCCTCTCTCAGGTGAGAATTTGTAACTACAGGCAATCCTTTACCCTCCTAGTCCTCTTTTCCCATCTCTCCCACACTTCTCCTTTATCTCTCTCCCCTCTTCCCCTCTCCATCTGTCTTCCATTTTCGCTCTCCAGCCCATCCGGGTCTTTACCTTTCTGCTGTTCTTTTATACAGAGAGAGCCTGGGGTTTGCCCTCCTACTGTTCACTCTCAGAATGTAAGCAGAGAATCTACCCACTGCAGCGAGACAGACCGAGAGGGAGATACAGGAGAAAAAGACAGAAGAAAGGGCACTGAAAAGAGAGAGTTTGCATTAAAATAAAAGAGCAATATAAAAGAGAGACAGAAAAAGAGATACAAGTACAGAACATGTCTATGTTTGTTACCCACCTTGTTGCCTGCTTCAGCAGAGTCTTGGTAAAATGACTAAAAACTAGCAACAGCCAAAGATTACAGTTATTCTGCATCAGTGTTACAAACTGCTTCTCTCTTTCCCTCTCTTCCTCATCACTATATTTCCAGCTTACTCAAACAAACTCAAATAAAGCTCCATTTGTCAGTATCTCTACTTGCTTCATATTAACACCTCTGTGCTAATCTATACAACACTGTAATCATTTTATGACAATCTATGATGGGCTAAGAATTGTGCAGGCAGACTCTAGGGCTCACATATGTTGCTGCACTGAGATCTGCTCTGGTTTTTAGCTTGATGAAAGGCATCTGTTATGTCTTTTTTGATGCTTTGACAGTGATAGTTGCAGCTGTTTGCCCTTTAAAAGCTGTTTCACTTCAGCAGATTTGAAGAGTCACATTTTTCCTTTCCTGTACCATGAAAATTCCTTCCTGACTTGAGCTTGTTTTTATTTTTTTATTATTATTATGATTATTTATTCCCAACTGTGAGTGTCTGAAATGTATGATGGCAAGGGAAGAATCATTTTTATTCATGGGGAAAATTATACCTGATTGGACAATTCCGTAATATTCATCAGGAATGTGCTACTTGATTTGTCAGAGAAACTATAAATCAACCCTAACCCTCACCCAAACACATAAGCTAGCTCTTTCCTCATACTCATTAATGACTTTGCCCCTGCCATCCTATGTTTCGTAAATCCACATCCCGACACGGCAACATTGGCTCAACCAATGAAATGAGTTTGGGACATGGTTCCTCCATTTGACCTGTTTAAAATCATATTTTTCCCATTCTGTTTGGTGATGCTAGTGATGCAAATATTGTGACAGTGTGATACCTTGAATCACATCCCTGGTCTGCAAAAGGAAGAGCCAATCAAAAACTTTGCAAAACACACATACGCATCTCAGTGTTTAGATTATTAAACTCATTTCCCATAAGCCGGTGTGTCATCAGATATATTAGTTTTATTATGAAAAACAACACATTAGCAATTAGCGGCTCAGTGCTAATGATAAGAAGCAAATCTGTATATTATTCAGTCAGCTGAAGCTGTGTTTGTTTACCAGGGTTGTGCTATAATTTGTCTGCATTATGCTGTTCATTTTTCATTGCTAGGGGGACCATGAGGCTAATAAAAAAGAGAACAGAAAGAAAGATATTTATGAGTGACAGTGAGAGAACGAGTGAGAAAGAGAGGGAGACAATGATACACACAGAGTGGAAAGGGAGAGAAAATGGAAAGACAGCCAGATGGAGGGAAGAGCCAAAAATGAAAGATAAGAGAGAGGGAGGGAGAAATAGAGGACAGAAGTATGGAGGGAGGGTGACAGAGAGGACAGTTATTCCACATCAGTCACTAATCCCTTAACGGTGTGTAATTACCAGTTTAATTAGCAGTCCTGATTGGCTGAGTCTGACCTCCTGCATTGTTTCTTGCATCATAAAAATGCTCATGGAGCTCATTGTCTACTCAGAAGCTTTCTGATGAGTCTCTGATGGCCCATTTACGTGATGCATTTGTTACCCGATGCATATAACCCTATTATCCAAAGCATCAAGCTACAGTATTACCCTATGGACGGGCCTGTGTCACAGTATGTAATGTATATTTGATCAAGGATGCTTCTTGGTCGGTAAAACAGTACGTTCTTTAGGTATGCATGCGAGTAGTATGAACAGATTCTGGACATACTTCATCCGTAATTGTATACATTATCATGTGACCTGAATATATGACATAATAACAACAACCGTGAAAATAATCTACTCTGGTTTTGTTAAGGCAAGTAAAATGTATGCACAAGCAACAAGCTTCTCTGTAAATATAGCACATACAAGCTGGATTTCCATCTAAATATTTAGCATTTTTTAAGCGCACATTTTCTAAAAATTAGATAAAAGAAAATTTGGATTGTTGCGCGTTTTCATCCACATGTGTATTACCTTGAGGGAGCCAACTTGTTGTAATGAAGCAGCTGAATGACCTCCTTTGGGGATTTTTATTAGCAAGATTGGAGCAATTGCATATAGTTTTATTAAATGCTGGCTGGAAACCCCACATAATAAGTGTAATATCTGATATAATTAGATATTTGAGTTTAGAACAGCAAGAAGAAAGAACTGTTCTCGCCGGAATGTGAGGACCCACTTTAACGACCAGCTGTGGGTAAAACACTTCATGACTATGTTTGAAGAATTGTGTGTCAAGTTTAGACCTTTCATTGGGCCAGTTACTTCAAGCTGTCGCACACAAATAACACGTGCAGAAATGGTCAAAGCACATCATCGTTTTGCGAATGAACTGTTTCCATCACCTTAATGCTCATTTTAATTAAAGCAAAACTTTAGAAAATCCACCTCTGCCTTGGGCATTAAAGGTGCTTTAAGCGATTTTTTCATGGAGAAGTATGCAAAAAAAAAAAAATCATACTCCTCTAAAGATATTAATGAAATAAGTGTCCTGAGATATCTCACAATTCTCGGTGACAGCAGTTGACTTTGTAAACAGCAAACAAAAATGTGTCCGCGGACCACAGACATTGATGCTTTTCACCTGTCAATCATTTTGCTCATTCTCTGTTGTATTTGAAGTGGAACATTGAGGCTATGATTCATATTGTTTGTCAGTTGAGGGTGCTATTGTGCAACTGTTGAATTTAACAGCCACAGAAACAAACAATGCTGCTCTTTTGCTCAGTTTTGGTCTCAAAATTATCTTTGGAGGGCAGGGTTTTGGAATGAGGGGGCGTGACTAATTCAACAGCTCAGTCACATTAAAGCTTCAGAATGCTTACACCACCTTTAAATATTAAGCAAATATGGAGAGTTTATTCGCATTTGAAGTGTTGGATGGAAACCCAGCTACAGTTGAGAAGAACCTTCTGACTTGTGGTTCACTACCATTTTATTTTTAAATCCAGCATTTTGAACATGATGTGGCTTCAGCTCCCAAGGGATTTTAGGACTGTAAAGTGTCCAGCTGTATTCGCACTTCAGAATCTCACCGGATATAGTAGATAACCTGGATATTTCTCACTAACTGTTATATGAATACTGAGGATTCGGTCATACTTCTGCAATGGCAAGTATGGATATTTGGTCACAGCGAACATATGTCATTTTGCTTCTGAAGTTAATGTATCTTGTTTTAATGATGTATAGATGTTTTTACTGGAGAACAAGTCAGAAATACTTAGTAAGAAAATGTTTTTCTTTATTCTTGCTGTTCTAAACTCAATTATGTTTGCTTTCACTATGTTCAATGTTTCCAGTGAGAGATGCATTGATGCCCTTATGCAAGGGACTTTTGAAATGCATCTGAAATATTGACAAATTATGAAATCTGAAATACTGATATGATGCTTAACAAGCCGATAACGTATAAGGTCGTCTAAACACCTTAAACTGTTTTTCTTTGCAGGGGTAAGGTCTTAAATGGCTTAAGCATCAATTTTACACATATGTTTGCCTATTACTCAGATTTCATGTTGCAAGAAAACACATTTCTTATCAATTTATCCAATGTGTACAAGTATTGTGTGCATGACTGTTCATGTTTTGATATCAACAGCAGAGAATAACCCAGTTATTTAAAATCATTCTTGTGTTGTCTGACTTTTTGAATAAGATGATTGAAGTCATAATCATAATCAGTATATTGATGTGCAGTTAAACACTTATTGTACAGACTTAACAGAGCTTAAAATGTCACAAAGATTCCTGGTCCCCGTGAGTCAGAGTTGAGTGTGTTTGACTGTAAAGTTATTGTACTTGCTCATTATGAGGAGACTGACATGGCATATTGCCGCCCATTATCTGCATTACATAAGCAGGTCAGTGCTCAGTTGTGCTGATGCATACCTAATCTTCTGAGTGTTTATGTGTGTGTGCAGGGGCGGACTGGCCAAAGGGAGTACCAAGCATTTTACAGTGGGCCGCAGGGTAATTTGGGCTGGCCTGCTGCTGCGCAAGTTCCGGCCCAACATACCCGCACAGACCTCATAACAAGCAACAATTTACTAAACTCTGCTTAGACAAGCCAATACAATGGCTTTTATTCTGAAGTTATATAATGGCATTTATTTTGAAAATATCCGTATGCACATTGGTCAAATTGTTACCTCCTGTGGATCTCATTATTTGACATACAAATCACAAAAATTATGACAACCAAAAACAACATATTAAGTATAAAATGAGCTCTGAATAATCACAAAATGACAAATAACTGCAGGTTACAACTAATACAATAACAGCATCGTAAATAAAATCGGCAAACAGAAAAACTATGAGCAGTACATAGTCATTTGCATAATTTATTCATACCGCAAAGCATTTCTGGGAGCTGAAGCACGGCTTGCTGAATAATGTTCACACCAGATAAACATGCAGAAAATAACTCATGAAAAATATTACTTTGTAGCTATTTGAGTCTTTGAGGCTTACTTTGATTAAGGGATAGCAGAAACAGCACTTGTCAAAGCACTGGGCTTTTCACTTTTTCTCAAGAATAATCTGGGAAAGGAATTAAAACACTGCAGATATAAAGATGCAAAAAAAAACTCACTATTTTCAGAGTGAAAATATGAGCAATTGATCTACACTTTAAGAGGTGTTTATTTTTATTTTTATTTATTTTTTTTACATATATTTATATTTGAATATATGTACATATTCTGTCCGAATTTGTTTTCATTTATTTATTTTTTAATAAACATTAAAAAAAAATTGACATGAAATTTTAAGCATTGTCATCAGTGTCCTGATGTGTGACACTTTCTTCATCTAACTATTTTAAACAAAATCTTTATGATATTGTATAGCTATATATACATGTATAATATATTATTATTATACTTGTTGTTTCCATAACACTGGTGGGGCCTGTTGTCATGACTAGCAGTCAATAGAATGTTCATTATTCTTTTCTTTTTTTTTCCAACAAAAAATTTAAATTGAGGAGGAAAATTAAATCAGTGAGCTGGTGTGTTGTGGTGTAGTGTGTTGCAGGCCAGGTTTGGTGGGCCGCCCTTGGCCAGAAGGTCCTGGGCCACATTTGATTCCCAGTCTGCCCCTGTGTGTGTGTGCCCTATAAGACAGCTACATGGACATTCCTAAACCTCTCTGCCAGATGTGTAATGCCCCATCCCTCCAAACACTCTTCCACTCATATGTCAAGATACACACACACAGACACACACATTTTCTCTTGCTTTATCACTTTCTGTTCCCAGAGCACCCAATGCAAAGCACACAGCACACTCCTCTCTCTGAAAAGATGCAAACCCAGTGGGGTTACACTGGTCTTTAAGGAATATCTTCACAGCAAAACACACACAGGCAGACAGTCTGGGTATCAGGGTAAACATTCACAGCATACATCATATTAATTATCATTAACCTGCAGAAAACATTTCGTAGCATACCGTAGAAAGACAGTAACATTTGAAGGTGATTTATGGAGATAAAATGACATGTTCTATATTCTCCATTACAAAAACTGTCAATTATCTGAATTACGATTCATCTATGTGGGTGTAAGTTAGAAAACACACACTGAAACATCTGTTTGTTTATTGATTTTAGTAATCAAATGAGAGAGAAAGCACAAGAGAGAGAGAGAGAGAGAGAGAGAGAGAGATAGTGATGGAGAGAAAGAGAGAGAGAGACTGCTTTGGCAATTTCATTATCCACAGACTCACAGAGTAATTTAGCCACATATCTAAAATCCCTCCCTTCCTGCATCCCTCCATGTCTCTCTCTCCCCCTCTCTCTCTCTCTCCCTTGCAGTAACCCTGTGTCATATGCATCCATTTTTGGCTCACTAGGTTAAGGAAGGACTCTGCAAAATAATAATAATAATAATAATCAAATTCTAAGAGTTTCTTCTCTGTTTGAATTTGTCTTGGTCAGTGAATCGTTCTTGCTGATTAATCTTTAATGTTGTGTGTGATTTTTTTTTTTCAATGATAATGCTTTCTCCTATCTCAGTTTAGTGTGCATAAGTAAGCCATTTGTCAGTTGGTGGGAAAAAGTATAAAATCTGTAGTGCTATGAAAACCTTGTCTGTTTGAGCATCCCAGCCAGCTCAACATAGCAACATTGGTTCAACCAATGATGTGAGTTTGGGGTGGGACACTCCGTATGTCAGACCAATGGCAGATGGAGGGGGTGTTCTGAAAGCAGTCCTTATTATTGTTAGTTTGGTGCTACTAGTGGCACATAAATAACACACTTCAAAATTGCAGATTGAGAGGGGTTCAAAAGGCTTTAGATTGGAAAACAATACCTTTTGAGTTCAGTTGATTTCATTTGAAAAGACTACAAGGCTCACAAAAAAAGTCTGAAAGTCTGCCTCTCTCTTGCTTTTTTTTTTTGCTTTTCTCCAGAAGATATTTTGTCTCATGTATTCATTTTATTCTCAGATGACACACCAAAATACATACTTTCCACATCATAAAAAAAAAACAATTTCTCATGTGCTTTATATAATTTCTCATTTCTTTTCATTTCCTCTAACAAATCTTTCACTATTCCCAATCTACTTAAAAGTCTATTATTGTAACTCTCTGTCTCAATCCTTCTTTTTGATGCTGTTCGTTTGTTATTCCACCCTTCTCGATTTCACAAAGACTCAATATCATAAGAGATGGGGAATTGGACTCATCCACACACACACACACACACACACTTAATGCACATGGTAAGGGAAGACTTTAATGATGTGTCTGGTTCTATTAGCTATACTGCCATCTTAATATTCAATGAGTTCATTATTCACCCTCCTGTGACTCAAGGGCCTCTTATCTTTCTGCTTTTCTCTGCATGTTAATCTCTCCACACCTCCTGACTGACCAACAGGGCTCTTTTTTGGAGAATCCTGCAGCAAGCTCTCACTTCTGATCTCTCACAAACTTCAACTAACAAAAGAAAACTTGCCAGAGTAAAAATAACAATGACGATAACTATCATTTGAACTTGGGGGAAATCATGATTTAACCATGTGTGAGAAAATGCTATTTATTTTTATATGTTGTCTCGACAAAGCCAACAGTTATTCTAAATACTTTGATTGGGGTTTGAAAAGTCCTTCAGACTGTTCTGAATTGGTTTGCTTTTTTTCTAACTGATGTTGTCTGTACTAAAAATATTTAACTGTTGTTATTCACTGCCATGCAGACATAACTTTGTAACATATGTCTGCTTAGGTGTACTGTGGGTTAAATGCTGCTCTGTAGTATCCTGAAGGAATTCCAGTCAATGCTCTGCATTTGTTAAATTGACTAAAACCTGAAATTTCTAGAACTGAGAGGGACATGTTCCTCCCAGTTGTAATGGTTGCTACTCCCCTGTTTAAATTCCTCAGCAGGCTGAGGAGTGGGCCTCCCATTGGGAGCGCAGTGACAGACTCTCGTTGAAAGCCGCAGCAGCATGCTGAGGGATAGCTACAGTCTAAACCCTCACGCGTGCATGAGAATACAGTTTTCGCCTCACCACTCTGCCTCTGTAATCAGCTCACATCAGGAGCCTATAGTCACACGTTTGATGAGCTGCTCCTTCATCCTGTTTGTGCCGACAGGTAAAACCCAGGTGACCATGGAACCCACTAGGAGTCTGTCTGGGACTGCTGATCAAAGGGGCCGCGATGGGATCCCTGGATCATAGTCGACATCTGGAGGCCAATAACTCTAGGATTAGGATGAGAATCAATCTTTCTCTAGATTTCATCTCTACCTTTTTTTCCTCTTTTACAATCTCACTTTCTTCTTTACCCCCGCCTCTTCCACATCTTTTCTATTTCTAAATGAATGCGTTCTCTTTCTTTTTGTGGTGTTGTTTTGAACAGGCATTGTGGGACTGCACGTTCTCTCAGGCTGATAATGTGCAGAGTTAACCCTTTCGCACATATGATCAAACCGGTGTGATTACAATAGGCTAAGTTCAGACGCGTACGATCAAACTGGTTTGATCTGCATTTATGATGCAAAACTGACATTATGACCAAAACGGTTGTCATAATGAATCAGCTGCTCAAATAGTCTTTTCAAAAGCACAATATTTTTATTTTTATATGCTGCAAACTTTCAAATAATCACTAAATAAAAGTATAAAGCCGTTACTGTCGGAGTGCACTGTTTATATGCAGCGCTGCGGCCTGTTTTCTGATGTCAAAGAATATACAAATGACAATACAAACACAGAATCCCATCTTGCATTGCAATAAAAATATGTCTGTGCACATAGCTGGCAAGTGCATTAGAAATCACATCTTATCTATCATAATCAATAATTATAAAAATGTAAAAACCACATTATATGTTTGATAATACAGTATATAAACTAACCTTCAGTGCACCAGCTGTGATCTAATCAGTCTTCCATTGCATTTGCTGTGAAGTGAAGGTAAGATTTATTTTAATTAGAGCTTGCATGAAAGAACTCACACTGGGAGATCCGTCAGTACAGGAGAATCTCACGTGCAAAAAGGTTAAAGTAGCTCATTAATCCCATTTTCCCATTGTACAAGCTTCTGATAAACATAGTGCAATTAAATCAGACTGCACACCATTTCAACAAGATGTTTTGACTTCGTTTTTGACTGATGCTATTTATTTGTGGTAGTTGCTAAGTCAAGCATCACTATTAAAAAAATCTGTAACCCTCTCAAATTTAGGCATATAACACATCCAACACTGTTTGTGCTATCCATTTGTATGAATTATACCTGAAATCGTGCAGCTTGTTGAGGAGAGCTATTAAGAACTAACTATAAACTAACATTTTTCAGACAGTAAAACTATTTGAAAATGCTAAAGGTGTTTGCTACTGTAACTGCAGTGCTAGGCTGTATGTGTTTTAGTAACACAATTTCCTTTTTAAGACATGAATAATGTATAAATTAATTTATTCAAAATTCAATTCAAACTGTGCTAAAATCACCATCACAGAACTGTGGAAAAAGGTTTGTGGATAAATTCTCTCCATAGTATCCATAGTAATCTTGAACACATGCACACATGTGAGATTGCTCCAATCCTTCCCTACTGTTACTCTGAAACAAAGATGCTTGTTAGCACTCACAGAGATAAGTCTGCGTATTTTTTTATGTGTGTGAGAAACTTTCTCTCTAACACTGATGTGGCATGGCACTGAAAGCCTGCAGCAGTTTTCTGGCCAGTGGTTATATCCCGCAGCTTCACACTGGCTTAGACAAGCAGAACAACACAAAGAGCTCTACAAAGGAACACACTCACACACAAAAACAAAGGAGAGAAAGCAAATGTGAGCTCTCAACAAAGTAACCAAATTTAGGGATTAGAGGATGAGGGCAAAAGCACTCCACGGAGGAATTCTAACAAATCCAGATGGCAAAGAGTGGAATAAAACAGACAGCTGTTTCCCAAAACTCAATTAAATCAAAGTGGTCTGAGCTCATCACAGTATTACTGCACTCCACAAAGTCAAAGACCCAACTAAACAAGACTTTAGTTATTTCATATTGTTGAACAAATTAAAAGCTAGTATAGGCCATTTCAAGAACGTAAACAAAAAAAAAAAAAGGAATTAGAACTGTCCAAACGTATTTACAGATCTTTAAAACATAGTCTGTTTTTCAAGGTAAGTAATTTTTCTATAAACAAGTATCATGAAAGTCAGCTGAAATTTCCAAAATGGTTGGTCAAGATTACGATAAAAGAACATATTTCAAATAAGCAGTAAAATCTGACAACACTGTGTGGCAGGGTGAGCAAGAGATGGACACAGACTGTGGTGTCAGGCCTCAGAGAGATATTTATTTAAAAAGTCCAAAACAAAGGGGAATTTGAGAACTTTGCGGTGGAAAGGGCTTTGTGAAGGAAAAGTAGCGAAGACAGGGGAAGGTCCAGGTGATAGTGGGTGTGGTCATGGTGGTCACAACGCACTATCCTCCATGGTCAGAGATGCATAGAGCAGTGGCTTCACTCGAGTGGCCCGGCTTCCCTGGGCCTTGGCACTTGAGGGGAATAGCGGCCCAGCATCCTGTTCCATCAGCCGCGACACGTGCACCAATCCCTGGTGTCGCACCTTACTCACACAGGACCCTCCCCTTTTCATTGTATTCAGGTGAGCGCCATCATGCACCACCAAATGGGGAAAAGTCATTGCGGGTGACGATCCACGGTAGGGGCGTGACGTTCCGTCACAACTTGTATAATAAATTGTGCATCTTTAACTAAAATTACGCTATAAAATGCAATTTTACCTTCTTGTATAGCTAAAGCACATTCTCGAGTTGAGCAACAGGAGATTTCTGTATCTAAAACGCGATTGGCTATTTTAAATGATGACCGATGGCTGCCATTGGGCGTTCCAATTTCTCCCATTAATTTTAATTGATGTGACCCGTCTCTGCTTAATAGTCTCTGTTTTGACAAGCAGGAAATGTTCATGGAACAATGATGTCACCAACGAACAGTCCTTAAAATGGTCTATACATGAGCGAACCATGAAGAAGACCTTTGAGCATGTGTAAACACTTTCTCTACCATATAAAAGATCTTTAAAAAATTATTTCTTTACTTATTAAGAGAATTAAGAATTATATTTTTTTATTAATATACAGTGTTTCAAAATTAGATTAATAGACCTTTTTCACAGTAGTGCCATGTTTGATTTTTGAGGAATTAAAAGTCTCTTCAATGGAGGTATTGAAATTTCTTGTAAAGAAGTTTTTTATTTTTTTTTCAATGAGCAGAGTGATCCAAAACTGTAAAACTCTCACAGTATCATTGTCATTACTGTCAAAAATTAAATATAGCACTACAGTGAATAAGACCCTTTGTGAAAAATTATTAATTCATTTAAATGTGTGCCTTTTTCTTAATTAGCCTGTTTTAATTAGCAACTATCCATCCATCCATCCATCCATCCATCTTCAACCGCTTATCCGAAGTCGGGTCGCGGGGGAAGCAGTTCCAGCAGGGGGCCCCAAACTTCCCTATCCCGAGCCACATTAACCAGCTCTGACTGGGGGACCCCGAGGCGTTCCCAGGCCAGTGTGGAGATGTAATCTCTCCACCTAGTCCTGGGTCTTCCCCGAGGCCTCCTCCCAGCTGGACGTGCCTGAAACACCTCCCTAGGGAGGCGCCCAGGGGGCATCCTTACCAGATGCCCAAACCACCTCAACTGACTCCTTTCCACGCAAAGGAGCAGCGGCTCTACTCCGAGTTCCTCACGGATGACTGAGCTCCTCACCCTATCTCTAAGGGAGAAGCCCGCCACCCTTCTGAGGAAGCCCATTTCGGCCGCTTGTACTCGCGACCTAGTTCTTTCGGTCATGACCCAACCTTCATGACCATAGGTGAGGGTAGGAACAAAAATTGACCGGTAGATCGAGAGCTTTGCCTTCCGGCTCATCTCTCTCTTCGTGACAACGGTGCGATAGAGTGAGTGCAATACCGCCCCCGCTGCCCCGATTCTCCGGCCAACCTCTCGCTCCATTGTCACCTCACTCGTGAACAAGACCCCGAGGTACTTGAACTCCTTCACTTGGGGCAATACCTCCTTCCCTACCCGGAGTACGCACTCCATCGGTTTCCTGCTGAGAACCATGGCAACTATAATAATAATAATATATCTTATATTGCTAGACTAAATCTGTCGAAACTTTACCCACTTGCAAGGTGCATGGATTAACTCTACAGGTATGAAGCAATTTTTAATTAATTGTTTTTTGTAAACTCACAGACTTACGGTATATTGAAGGCAGAAGGTAGAGTGGGTCGGCCACCAATCGCAGAGTTGGTGGTTCGTATCCCGGCCCATACGACTCCACGTGCTGAAGTGTCCTTGGGCAAGACACTGAACCCCAAGTTGCTCCCGATGGCAGGCTAGCACCTTGCATGGCAGCTCTGCCGCCATTGGTGTATGAATGTGTGTGTGAATGGGTGAATGAGTCAATAGTGTAAAGCGCTTTGAATACCGAGAAGGTTAAAAAGGTGCTATATAACTGCAGGCCATTTACCATTTAGATATATATAAGGACTAGAATATCACAGAGACTTGGGTAGGGCTCTTTTGACTTGCCCCAGAGAGCAACCACCTAGCAACCCCCCAGAACACCCTTAGCAATATGCTAGCAACCACTCAGAACACATTTGCAACCATAATTGCAAAGATAATTTTCTTCATAAAAAGTAAAAATCTACTATAAATGTTTGATATGTTATTTTACAGATTGTGTAAGTCAAAAACATACAGTTTTTAATGGAATTCCCTCTTCACATCTCTCATTCCTTTAAATTACCCCTCATCTCTTTCCTGGCTATCCACTCTCTTCATTTCGTATTCCCTTTTCACTCTATATCTCTAGTGGCTCTGAATTCCTCTCCCTTTTCCAGTCAGCCGTGGTTCTGTTCAGATCCTCATAAACTCGACCTGAGCAGTCAGTGCAGTGACCTGTGCTTAAAAGGGGACACCTGGATCTTCTCCCCTGTGCACATGCCATCATCTGGTCTGCATCAGAGCTGCGTTGGCCTGCTGGGTTTAAACAACACCTGCCCCGACAGCTGTATCTGACCGCCATGCATAAACAATTGTCACACGTGTAAGAATCAGGCACACATGTACAGTGCATAAATGTGCACACACAAACACAGAGACACATGACCAAGGTGTCAGAATGCACATGTACATTGTGTGTGCATCACAACATGCAAAGCAGAGTCACACCAGAGTTTGTGAACAGGTGTTTGTATGAGTGTTTGTGCTACACTGCGTCTCTTGCAGAATTCATTCAACTGTGTTCTTCTATTTTGTCATCTCGGCATGGAGTTCAAGGATATGGCTATGTGATATACAGTAGAATGTGACTTGTCCCTGGAAGAATGGCTGTTACATGCCGAGACTTATTGACAACGAGGCCAGTATCTTGAATTTTACGGATCAGTGGGTTCTCTTTACTGTGGCATTTCTTACTTATCATTTCTAGCAGTTATCAACAACAAAACAGGCAAAAAGTGAATGCATTTCGATTCACTATATGTGTAAGCGTATGTGTGTGGGTCTGCTCTGCTTTACAGCCATACTGCATACCGCTTTAGAGTCTCTTCATCTCTGAACACATGAATAAAAAAATAACTGCAGATTTATTTATTTTTAATCTGAATGCAAGTATAGGTATATCTATCTTATGTTAAATGCAAATAAAAATCAGAGCTTTCACTCGTGAGTGTGTGTGTGTGTGTGTGTGTGTGTGTGTGAGTGAGTTTATCAATTGCCTTGCTCATATACTGATGTTTTAGCAAACGTTGGGGGAAAAATACAATCTTCAAAATCTGATGACAATAAGTACACAGAATATGTACTAATCACAGATTCCAAGAAAATTAGCACTGAAATGATTCCGCTAACAATCTGATATTATATCTGACAGCAAAGGCCCAAAATATTTCTGATTACAGCTAAAGAGTGGGAGAGAGAAAGAGAAAGAGATAGCTGAACAGTACTCATCTAAGAAGCCAAGAGAAAGAAAACGTCTTGGTTACGTGGAACGTAACCCTGGTTCCCTGAATGGGAACGAGATGCTGCGTAATCCCTATGGGACATGTTTGAGTGTCACATGGTCTGAAGCACTTATACGATCACGGCAATTTATTGGCTGATGGCGCTTAAGAGACGCCCCTAGGGAGCTATGTCACGGGCTCCATAAAAGTGCTCGCTTTCATGCTGTCGAATAACATTTTCTGCAGAAAGGCAAGAGCCTATGCAGCTGCTAGGGAGCAGTGTAATTATAGTTAACTAATTAAGTAAGTTAATTTTTGTTAACTAAAATATTAAAAAAAACTTTAATTATTGGAAAAAAATTAAACTAAACTAAAATACTTTTTCATAGCTCCAAAACTAACTAAAATAAAATAAAAATTATCTCAAATTCATTTTAGTTTTAGTTTTTTAGATATATACTAGGGTGAATTTGGGCAAAGTGGGACACCTTTTGAAAATGTTACTTTTCTTGACACTGAATTATGATCCAAATGCCACAAAACCTAACGTTATAACTTTGAAGAAAGCTTAGTATGTGTTCTACCTTAATCAAAAGCATTCCCTTTTTTGCCAGACCTCGCGCTGTGTAATCACTATGGGAATGATGTACATTCATGCCATGCAGTACAGTAGCTGCCAACTACTTAAGCCTGAGTGGCAATCGTATAGATGCGAACAAGTTAGTTAAAGCATCCAAATAAAAAGGAATTATGAGGTTAATCATGTTCCAACAGCGAAAACCTGGGAAGCAGGTGTCAAACTCTTATCCAGATTATAGAATCTAACAAATGTATGTAGAGAGGACCTCCCTGCTGCCATAAAATATCCTCCAAAGACGCATCTCTAGCCATAGCTCATGAGGAAGCCATGCTCCTCTTAGAATGGGGTTGAATAGCAGAAGGCGAAGGTCAAGCTTGTGCTTCGGAAGCACTTGAAATGGAATCATTAAACCAATGAGAGAGTCTTTGCTTGGGTACAGAAACACCCTTTTTCTGTTCACCAAAGCACACAAATAACTGTTCTGACTTGCGCCACTGGCTACTACGGTCAACATAAATTTGCAGCGGCAAAATTGGGCAAAGCATATGCAACCTTTCATGCTCCTCCAACTCAAATGGGGGAGGATAGAAGGCCTGAAAAATAATAGTCTTTGAGTGAAAAGATGTTGAAATAACCTTGGGCAAATAGACCAAATGAGGTGTAGGATTATCGACGAACAAAGCCATCAAATGAACACAACAACACATATCAGAGAGATCCCCCACTGAGCCATTAGTGAGTCATAAAACTCATCCATGTTGCCTAAACTGCTATTAATACCATCGCTGCAAAGAGGCCCTGGGTGCAGGGGTCACAAGCAATAAAAGACAGAGAACACACTCCCTGGAATTCCCAAGAAAGACTCTAAACATATTTGCTACACATAGACTCATCAGATCACAAGACATCGTGATAAGTATCCTGCGAACAGCAGCTAAAAGGGAATCCGTGAACCCAGTACTTGTGATATAACCCTATAAAATATACACCACATATAGCCTTGCTAGATAATTCTGAAAATTACTCTATGGCCTGTGATCACTCTTATATCTGACAAAGTAATGATTATAACTGATGTACCTTTAAAATGTGTGTAGTGATTTGAAATCACTTCTAACTAACAGATCAATGATTAGAATCTTTATCTTGTATGGTAACTTTAAGGCTTAACTTGATAATATACCCCCGACAATCAGGTTTCTCATGACATGTAATGTTTAATCCATGTTGTAAAACCAATGTATTAACCAGTATGATTTGTAACCAGGAATTTTCATGTTTTGTTACTTGTTACGTTCCAGCTGTGGAACGAACTCTGGTCTACGGTGTGTGTGTCCATGATGCTGACAGCTGCACCACTGGAGGGGGTTGAACCCAAATGCAGAGGAATAAGGAACAGTGAGACCCCAAAAATCTTGTTTTATCTTTTGCGCTTTACTTCAGAGGGAAAAACAAAACATTACAGTTACTTACACGTATAATGTTCATGAAAGAATGTCATATTTAGTATGTAAATGCTTGCTTGATTATGTAGAGAATGTTGATGACAATGAATGTCATGATTCTTGTACCATATTCAAGATATAAAAGTGCATGATTAAACATGCACTATTTTGAACTTTGTAAGAATCCTCCACAAAGGATCATAAATCAATTTTTGAAAAGGACAGCCCAATCGACCATGTGATTCCAGAAAGTTACTTCTGATTGGCTCAGGACACCTTTGGGGTACGGCCAATTTCAATTTAAAATGTTCCTACCCAAGGAAGAATGTTCTCTCTCTTCCCTTTTCTCTTGATCCTTCTCTATTCGGAACTGTCGCTTGCTTCCGTGCCATTTAGAGTCCAAGGAAAACTCTAAAGTCCAGAGGAAGCCTCTCACTCTCTGCTCTATGGTTCACACACCCAATGGAAGTCTCGAGTCTTCCTTGCAGAAGGCCTCCTTTCAAAGCCCACCTCATCATCCATCGAGACAAAGAGCCAAAGAACTAAGCAACACAAAGAGCACCACGCAAGGAAACACAACGACACGCAAGTACATCTCCAGACTTTTTCTCAAAGTGCTGGTGTATTAGTTAAATACTTTGGGTAATCCGATTGCAAATCGATTTAGACTCCAGGGATAAATGGTTCTTAAGGCATTGTCTACAGACTCCATAAAGTAAATTTTCTCTGCATTGATCATTTATTTCACATTCTGTCACTTTACTCACTGTTGGTTCCCGTTTCATTTTGTATGTGTTAGATTAGTTTTATTTTAGAATAGCAATACATTTAGTCTGTATTCAAAGATAATTTGACTGTGGTATATTTTGATAAATAATCTCATCCCTGTTTTTAAAAGATTTTGCTTCAAAGCTGTACCTCAATATGTGTAATATTATTTTCAATAAGCCATGAGGATAATATTACGCCAATAAGTGAATTAATATAATTTCTTTATTAAAGCTAATTCCTAACAATAGAAATTGTGAGCGGAAACTTTATTCAGACAAATAATCAAATTATTTGTCCATTTATCTAATTTATAATGGTTGTCAAACACAACTAATTCCATTATAAATTTCCTTGCATAATAATGTAGAATAAGGACAGTTTAATTGAATTCCATGCCCACATATACCAAATTTCCTACATATAATGGTGGAGGTGCACGGGCACATTAATCCGTACTGTGTACATTTATACAACCAAATTTCCTAAAGAGGTCTTAAATCATTGAATAACCTTGCGCAAAATCCATACATAATGGATTGATCGACAGGGCATGCAAATTGCCAACTCTTCTAAATGATGCCAATACCACTAGCAGGGCTGTTTTAAGAGTCAAAAACTTCAGTTGAGCACCTCTAAAACAACAGATAAATCCCATAAAGGAACGTGGACAGGATGAAAAGGTCTATGCCTACATACCCAGTGCATAAAACGGAAGACAAGAGAATGTCTACAGGCAGAGACTCCATTGATAAGCACATGCTCAGCCACTATAGCAGCAACATAGGCAACCCCAGCCGCTTGATGCTGCTGCAAAAATTCCAGCACTACCCCGACAGAGAAGTGAACTGAATATTTACGTTGCACTGTACACCAAGAAGCAAAAATACACCAGCTGAATAAAGCCTCCTAGTGGATGGAGCTCTTGCATTTAGAATGGTATCAACCACAGTGGGGGATAACCCATCATTTAAAAGAGCGCCCCATTGAGGGGCCATACCCATAACTTCCGGCCGGGGTGCCAAATGATGCCCTGTGCAGCAGACTAATCAGTAGAAAACCACAAAGGCATACTATCGGCCAGTGATGCGCCAACACATTGATGCCTGCAGTTGCCTCTAAGCAAACAGGTCCACTTTGTAACGAGGCAGATGAGGAAAGAGGATCTTACTGCAGCTTTTAAGGAAAAAACAAAAGATGAACAGGGTTACTCAGAATATAACGAAAAAACAACAACACAGGAACAAATAAAACATCCACGATGGGAAAACAGGAACAGGAACAGGATCAGGATCAAAACACGGGTGGTCTAAATACATACAACAACTGACAACGAATGATAAAACAACAGGGCTGAAATACACAAAGGATAATGATTAAATAAAACACAGGTGAGGCTGGCAACGCTGGCTCTGGGACTGATGAGGCTGGCAACGCTGGCTCTGGGATGGATTAGACTTCCAGCTCGTTGGCGGTGGCAGGCGTGGGCATTGGCTCGATGGCCGTGGCAGGCATGGAGGGGCGAGCCATGGAAGGCTGGGGGGTGACCACTGTGGGAGGAGATGTAAAGTCCTCTTCCACTACACCCACAGTGAACGGCGAGATGCTAACTCACAGAGTCTCCTCCACGAACTCGAGGAGTGTCCAGTGAGGATACGCTGGAGGCAATAGCTCCTGTAGTGAACTGCTGAGACCCGCCCTGAAGAAAACCACCAAGGAAAATTCTGGGTAGTCCACTACATTTTCCATCTCTAGGAACTCACGAACGTGATCCTCAACTGGGATCACCCTTGCCTGAGGAGGAGAATTTTGACGGCTGCTAGATCCATTATTGGTCAGTTGTTCTGTAACGAGGCAGATGAGGAAAGAGGGATCTAACTGCAGCTTTTAAGGAAAAAACTATAGATGAACAGGGTTACTCAGAATATAACAAAAAAACAACAACACAGGAACAAATAAAACATCCACGTTGGGAAACCATGAACAGGAACAGGAACAGGATCAGGAACAGGAACAGGATCAGGATCAGGATCAGGAACAGGAACAGGATCAAAACATGGGTGGTCTAAATACATACAACAACTGACAACAAATGATAAAACAACAGGGCTTAAATACACAAAGGATAATGACTAAATGAAACACAGGTGAGGGACAATGGGGCACAGCTGGAGGTGATCAGTGCAGGGAATTATGGGAAGTGTAGTCCGGGAACAGATGACAGGGGAGAAACACAGGCCAGACAACAGTGAGTCGTGACACACTTTCACTGTGCCGAGATTTTTACCAAAATTTGAGGATGTGATGTCCACTCTCCAGGCACCAAACCCTGTCTGGACAGGAGATCCACCCCCAAATTCAACCAGCCTGGAACATGTTTGGCTCGTAGAGACAGCACATTGTCCCGTGCCGCAGAAGAACGTGCCAGCCTCAGCATGGCATGAGAGCGCACTCCTGCCTGGCAATTGATGTAGGACACCACAGTCCTGTTGTCCCACCGGATGAGGACATGGCTGTCCTCAATCTCCGGGAGGAAAAACTTTATAGACAGCAGCGCTGTGAAAATCTCCAGGCAGTTTATGTGCCAGTATTGCAACTGGCCTGTCCAAACACCATATGCTGGACAGCCCTTGAATACTGAACCCCAACCCGTGGAGGAAGTGCCTGTCGTTATCACCTTGCGGCAACACACCTGTCCCAACAGAACCTCGACATCAGAAGGCGGGTCCGTTTCCATGGTAACAGAGTTTGGTTGCACCCATGTGTCACTTAGAATAGATGGATCGCATGCATCAGTGGTTGAAGTCTCTTTGTGGAGTTCATCCAGCACTGAAAATGTATTACATACAACATGCCCAGGGGAATGACAGCAGAAGCAGCCATCATCAACCCCAAAAGCCTGTGAATTGTTCTCACAGGTAGAATGTGTCCCACTCTGAACATCGTTAGACACTGGCATAGTGACAGAAACACAAGCTGGAGACAGGCAGGCCTGCATCGCCTGTGAGTCCAGCTCCACACCTATAAAAAGTGTCTGTTGCCCTGGCAACAGGACACTCTTGTCTAGGTTTACATGCAGCTCTAGATTGCTCAAATGGCTGAGAACGGCATTTCGATGCTGGGCAGCCAAAGTCTCCATGTGGGCAAACACCAACCAATTGTAGAGATAATTAAAAATGCCGATGCCTTGAAGCCTCAAGGGTTTCAATGCTGCATCCAAGCATTTTGTAAAAATGCGTAGTACCAGTGCAAGTTCAAATGGAAGGACGCAAAATTGGTATGCTTTGCCCCCGAAAGCAAATATGAGAAAACGCCTGTGCTTTGGTGAATGAATATGGAATTTTTTTTTATAAGCATCCTTCAAATCTATTGTCACAAACCAAGCCCCTGGCTGCAATTGTGACATTATTTGTTTCTGCATCAACATTCTGAATTGACATTTCATTAGACTGAAATTCAAACGTCTCAAATAAGCGTCTCTTAAGCATCATCAGCCAATAAATTGGTGGTATTGTTAGGGCTTCTGACCACGTGACACTTAGATGTGTACCATAGTGATTATGCAGCTCAAGTTCCTATGAAAGGGAACCTCTTTATAAAGTCAAGAGAAACACAGTGTGAAAGATCCCCTGGTTTAGCTACAGAAAAATTAAAGAATGAGAGAGAGAGATAGAGAGAAAGAGAGAGAGAGAGAGAGAGAGGCTGATTTGAGACATCAGAAATGGTCCTACTGCAGAGACCATGGACTGTGACATTGTGAGTTGCCATAGAAACGGCGACAGGCGCATTTGTGTGTAGAATGAAATGAATGCACACGTCTGAACTGCACTAGAATTAGCAATAAATATCTTGCAAATGTATTCCACCCGTAACTTTACACAGCGATGTTGTTTGCTAATGTGCCTGGCTAATCTCATAATAAATCTAGCTGTACATTACCCTATCATAATCATATGACAGGATTTACATCAATCTAAAAAGGTTCAAGTTTAACACCACAGTGAAAAGCATCATCTGTCCATTTTCTGCATATTAGCTTAAGATAGTTACAAATAGCATTTGTTATATTCGCAAGATTATGTGTGTATGACAAAATTGCAGGTCACAATTTATTTTAAATTTGTTCACTGGTTTTAATCATCTGTTGGCTTTTTGCAGTTCATTTACATAGTCCTGCATTGTGACAAATTTGCACAACTATTCAATAGTAGTACATAATACTTTAATAGAGGTAATAAAAACTGTATGTAGAATAATTTTGTTATTATAGATTGCTTTAATTAAATTAAAATTTTAAATTAAAATGCAACCCCACTGCACTGCAAAGGCAAAATAAAGTAACCACAAATTTTGTTAAAATCAAGTTATCGTAAATCTTGTCTTGCTATGACTTGCCAGATTCAGCGAAAATGCTTTCAGGCATTTGTTTTCTTTCATTTACATTTTTAGTTTTTTTTTTTATGAAACAAAACAAGATCTTTGTTCAAATGGGGTTCCATAAATTTGTATGTAATGAACAGGGCCAATTCAAGCTAGATTTCCCTTTTCTTACCCTTTATTTTTCTGTCAGAAGACACATTAGGGAGACAGACCTGTTCCGGTTGCTGCCGGCATGCTGAATGAGTCTGTTTGTTTGTAGCTTGTTAGCCTGTTTAGCTTATTCCTCTGAGCTCATCATTTTATTTTACTACATGTTTTGTTTTTTTACCCACTTTTCTACTGATTAAACTGTGAGTAAATTACAGCTCGGACAATTTACAAGTGCTGGCTAATTCTAAATGTAGATTTTCTCATTGTTATTCAAGTTGGCACTAACGATGTCCAGCTTTGCCATTCAAAGTTCATTTAAGATAATGTTAAAGAGGTGTGTGAACTTGCAAAAAATTATGTGACACATTATAATATGCTCTGGACTCCTCCCTGCTTGTCATGGTGAGGAGGTTTAGAGTAGATTAGTGTCACTGAATAGCTGGATGTCTGAGTTTAGTCCAGAGAATAGCATAGGATTTATAGAAAATTGGAAGAGCTTTTGGGGTAGACCTGATCTGCTAAAGAGAGATGACTCCATCCCTCCAGGGAAGGTGTCACTCTCCTCTCTAGTAATTTGGCTCATAGTCTTAATAGTGATAGCATTTGACTAACTGGGGCCCAGTTCAGGAAGTAGAAAAACTGGCTAAACCTTGACATCACACAGGTCACATAAACAACAACACATAGAGACTGTATCATCTAGATATCACATAGAGACTGTGTCTGTTCCCCAAACTACCAAACACAAAGCCCTCCCTAAATCATTTAGAAAAAATCAGATAATGTCACTCAATCTACACCATGCTATCATTCAGGTAGAACTATTCTTTTGACCACTAAAGATAGCTTCACTAAAAATCTTCCAGATTTAACTCATATACTCAGTTAGCCAAAAAGTTTAGAAGAACTTGAAGTAATATCAGAAAATATAAATACAGTCTTCTCTAGCACTCTTGATAGTGTTGCCCCCCTTCGATTAAAGAAAATTAAAGAAAAATCCCCACACCATGATACAGTTATCACACTCATGCTATCAAGATAGCAGCTTGGAAAATGGAGTGCTAGAGTGTCTGTTTCCGAGGGGAGTTCCCGAGTACCAGAGTGGGAGGATTACCGTGAAGCAAAAAGTGCTTTGTCGAATCGACTCTTAATTATCTGGACAACCTGGGGGTGGAGTCTCCACTCTCCCCTGAGTGTCACCTGCCACAACAGCACATACGCTGTAGCGTTGAGGCTACCCGGGAAGTTAGTGGCCCACAGCGACCTTAGCCGCTGCTGACTCCAGAGAAGGAGATGGCGGGCGAGTTGCGACATGTGACGAGAACGTAAGCTGCCATGGCAATTTAGATTTGCTACCATCACCGTGTTGTCCGTCTGGACCAATAAGTTCTTGCCCTGGATCCACGGCAATAGCCTCTGCAGGATGAGCAGTACTGCAAGCAACTCGAGGCATTTGATGTATCAACACAGCCACAGTCCAATCCAGGAGCCAGTGGCTTCATGCCCATTTCACACGGCGCCCCAGCCTAACTTGGAGGTGTCTGTCATAACCACGACGTGCTTGGACACTAGCTGTAGAGGGACTCCTGCTTGAAGAAACACAAGGTCTGTCCAAGCACTGAACAAGAGGTGGCAGACCTGCATGATGGCCACGCGATGTGTGTCACGGCACATGCCGACCTCGGGACTCAAGTCTGAAGCCAGGTCCCTGTGTGCACACAGAAACTCTCACGAATGAGCTAGAATCAGCCAGTCATCGAGGTAGTTAAGTATGTGGATGCCCACTTCCCTTATGGCACAAGAGCTGCCTATGAAACTTTTGTGAAGACGCAAGGGGACAGGGACAGGCCAAAGGGGAGGAAGTTGTACTGATATGCCCGGCCGTCGAAAGCAAATTGTAGAAAGGGTCTGTGTCGAGGTAGAACCGAGACATGAAAGTATGCATCCATCAGGTCTACCGCCACGAACCAATCTTGATGCCTGACGCATGCCAAAATGCGCTTCTGAGGGGTGTGCCGGGTGGCTCCGCCAGGTGGCGGCGCATTTTGGGCACAAGTGCACCTCAACCACCTTATCCACCTGAGGAATCATGGTATAACCCTCAGCTGCCCCGCCATCAAGTATAGTGAGAGCGGACGAGCTGAGGGATCGGGTTCGGACAAGTAAAAGGTGTCCCCCACGACCTTGTCTGCTCGTCGTGCATCTCCGAGAAGAAAGGGACCAGGGGGTGGGAACCAATAATCAAGCCTCAAGTGTTCAGGGGTGGGTGGAGTTTTCCACTCCAGCTTGACAATCGCGGCGACCCAGGCAAGCATGGCGGTCAGCTCCACGTCGGCTTCAGACTGGGCCAGCACACCCGAACGCGCTAGCACAGTCGAGTCCTCGCCATCTGACATAACCAAGGTGGTCTCCGATGCAGCAATCAAAATCTCGTCCATCTCATGAGCTCCGAAAGAGACATTAGGCTCTCTCATCCCAGAACTGGAGCAGAACAAACGAGCCTGCTGGGGAATGAGCGATCTGCTGGGGATTACCCGGCAGAACCGAATCCATTGGTTCCCCAAAATCTGCGTATTATCGTTATTTTTCTTAAGAGTGTGGAAATGGTGATCGTTTTGCTGATAGTAAGTAATAATTTCTCCATACCTTTTAATCACCTTGCCATAACTTTAAAGTTAGTATTCAATTTGAATATACACAAGCAAGAATGAGATTTGAAAGGTGCAGTGGAGGGCAAGATTTTCAGTGAAATTTAATTTAGGTCGTTTCCTCAAACAAAGCTATTGTGTAACTTTAGAAGACTTGATGAAGAATGTAGCACAAGAATCAAATGGACCCTATTTTATGTTATGGTTTTATAGGATTTTGTCCTTTTTGGAACTTAACACCACCTGGTCACCATTAGGGGTGTAAATCGTAAATTTCATCATGATATAATCTTATATTGTTTCTCTTTGCCAGCAATCCGATGTTTGCCGATACCACTAAGTCTTTAATTCGATTAGATTCAGGGGCCTGCGATCCATATTACAATATTACAGCATGAGCCTATTTTACACAATTTGAATATTTTATTGAGCTCTCTGAAAAGTGAAAATCCAGTATACACATTGGGACATACACAACAAAATAAGGTACTTCATTTAAACTAAATAATATGAAAAATAAATTCACATACATCGATCGTTTGAAGACAGCTCATTGCCTTGAGTCATCTCTCCAACAGTTAAGCAGGTCTTTCAATGCAAAGTACCTCATATCTGCATTATCATGTCAACGGAGCTCACACAGGAAGAGCAGACTTTACGATTCAAATACTCCTCACACATCCATGTCCCACATGAGAAGCATATTTAGCATTTATGAAGTCAGATGAATATCAGAAGGTTGCTGCATCACCTGATGGATATGCATCCAGGCGTGGCTGGCATTTGAGTATCAAAATAAAAATGCATCTAAAAATATATATGCATCGATCTTTACGAGTTGCATCGATGACACCACATCGTTGGTTATTTAATCAATGCATCGATCCAGATAGATGGATTGTTACACACCTAGTCAACATATGCATTCCTTGAACAAAAAAGAGCAGCGTGAATATTCTTCAAACAGTCTCCTCTTGTTTTCTGCTAAAGAAAGTCATACAAAGGGGTAAAGTGATATAAACACTCAACTTTAAGATCAGAATTCAAAGGAAAGATTATCTAACAGTACAGAAACACAAATGTAAACACATATACACACACATACACATACACACACAAAGTAAAAAGAAGAACAGCTGTCCAATAATTTTTAAGCAAAAATGACAAAGGCTCTTTTATCAAGCCACAGGAAAGCTAATAGCATTACTAAGGGACAAATGGGCCTGCTGGATTCAGCTCAGAGCTTGAAAAACGCTAAAGGTCTCATGATTTCAGTTCACTATCTCTCTGTTATTCTTTTTTCCTGAGTGCTTATGGAACGGTCTTAGAATTTTCAGACTGCTCAGTGTGTTTAGAAACCAGTATGACACTGTATAGAAAAAACTAATGCCTAGCGATTGGTAGAGGAGAGATACGATCCAACAGATTCAGTTGAATATAGATGAAGCAAATGAGGGCAGGGGGTTTTCATGAGTAGTATCTTAAAAAGTTCTGAGCCTTATGTACATTGTATGGAGCAGATCTAATCTTGCACTTTTTCTTAATAGTTTGGCTCAAATATGTCAAAGGCCTAAGTAAAGCCAAAATTATATTTAAAACAAATCCATTTTGCCACAATTTTGTTTTGCCAAGTTTGGATTTGAAGTCTAAATCTAGAGATCTACCTTCAAGCAAAGCTTACTTACAACCCTGCTCTAACACACCTGTCTGTAATTTACACTGAACCCAAAAACCTTGATTAGCTGATTCAGGCATGTTTAATTGCAGTTGGAATTAAACTGCAGGAATGAGAGATCTCCATGGGAGATCATCAAAAAGATGGGTAGATGGATGGATGGATGGATGGATGGATGGAGCACCAGCACTATGCCTGTAGCTATGCAGAGAAAACAGATCTATTACCTAACATGGAATTTTTGCTATTTTCTATGAATACGAAAAGGAAGCCATAAAGAGACTGATGAGCATGTGAAAAGCAGATTCAGAAGAGTGTCAAAATGGCCATTATTATGAATACCATTGTTGTTGTAACCATGACAACAAATGGCATCATGCTGCAAAATTATACTAATGAAATGATGGGCATAAAACACAGGAGGCATCACTGTGAATATGGAATATGACTGTCTATATTTCCTGTGGTTACAGGGGGCTATGGTTCTGGGAGGTCTGCTCAGAGTTCCAGTTCTGTTGTGTTTTCAGAGTCGCCGCACTGTGGCTTCCACCAGTCAGGCAAAAAAGATCACAGGAGTAATTGATTGACAGCTTCTCTCAGAGAGGTGCCCATGCACACTAATGAAGAGCATGGCAAGAGAAAAGAGAGAGTGAAATTAAATAGAGGGAGAGAAAGGGAAAAGAAGCTAAGCAATTCATGGATTAGTCAGAGTGGAGAGTTCTTGGGGTGCACCAGTGAGGAAATTAATACAAATTTGACATTATAAACATCAAATGTCATACTATGAGGGAGGCAAACTTATTCACAAAGAGTAAATTAAGTATTTTTATTTTCAGAAAGTGAAGCCCTATTTTTTAAAACGATTCTGTTTATTTTGCCTTTTCAGTAATCTGATTAAGTATTTTCTGTTCATATTTCTGATTTCTGCTTTTTAGAAAGTGAACATCTACAGCGAGTTAGTGCTGAGCCGATCAGTAAATATTTGGCAGTAATGTAATTCAGAGGAAAGTGTATGCAGCGAAAGATTCAGACAGATCGCACTGTTCATTTGGCAACAGTAGGTCAAAAGATTTTCAGTGGAAATCAGTGTGTGCTTACCTAAAATTTAACCACAGCCCCCAATGGCCAAAGCTGGAAGTGTTGTTTAAAATATGGGCACATGTGAGGTCTAGTTAATGGGTGAAATATCTCCAGAGTGGCACCAAAAGTGAGTTGCTTTATTTGTAAATGATACAGTGAAAAGGAATGTATATTTGAATTCCCATAAATCGTAACCCAAACACCAAACCTAACCATCAGTGGAGTAAAAATGTAATCTTGGAGGGAAAATGCAACATCTGAATCTGGCTCACCATTGTTTATGTAAATGTGGTTTCAATGGAACCAGGAAGATGAGTCACTGAGACTGCAACAGTAGTGCCACATCATGTGATCACATTTTAATTGATGCAAAAATGTTAGATGGGAGATGCTATTTGTCAGTAACTCGGCAGAATGTTGTCAAAGTCAGGGTAACGTAACATTTGGTGGTAACATGTCGATTTACCATGTTATAATGCTGCAGGATTTAAGGAAGGAGATCTCCATTATAGCTCATTGGCATCACAGCAATGCAGTTCCCCATTTTTACACTGTCAACTCTGGCAGAAGCAGCTTCTGTAATGCCTTTGCACTATAAAAATGGATCATAACATATGGCAGCATCACATCCCGTACAGAATTCCAACAGCTTGGACAGACGGCAGTAAAGTTAGACATTACTATTTTTTTCAAGACTTTGGAGGGAGCTGGGAAGCCATACATGCTTCTTTAGGTAACATTCAAGAAGAGAAAAGACAAAGAGCTTTCGGTGGGGGATGTAGGCTTGTTTAGTTTTACCGTGGCAGTCAGGGCACACTGACATTTCCTTTAGATGTGCACTTTTTCAGAAGGCCCGCAGGGGACTCATGGTTGCCCGCGACGACCGCCACCATGGAAGGCAAAGCTGAACGCTGACACTAACAACAGGAGACAGAGCAGGCAGCGTGACGTAACCTATTACACTTTAATACCTGTCTAAAACAATATCCCTCTCAATCACACACACACACACACACATTCATTCACTCTCACACTAAGACTGCAAGCTTAGATTATGTACACACAAACACATCCTTGTCCTTCTCTGCATCACAAACACCAAGACTTACACACTCATATAAGCAAACTCTTTGCTGTCGCAACCCCCAAATATGCCATGTCAGTTCTTGCAGAGTAGTTGCAGAGGGTGCATTACTCTGGAAGATTGTGGGTTATACAGGGTGGAGAAGGCCTGACTCTGTGCACAGAGAGGCCTGGATGATTACGTGTGCAGGAATTACCCTCTGTATGTGTCTCTGGGACACACATGTTCTGCTAAATCAATATTGTATACTAGAGAAGTACATGTGCACTAAATAATGAGCCATTTATAAGCCATGCTCGAGTGAGTAATTACTGAATGTAATACATTAATAATGGCACATCACCAAATGTCACCCTGGCTCAATGCTCAATAGCACTTAATGACAATCATTTACAACCACTTTAGTTTGAATACTGTAAAGCAAAGAAATGTATTTATTTTATAAAGTATGCATCATGGTTTTCTTTGTTGTATTGTGTATTACCTTTAATTCATGCTGATTTAAATAAAAAGCATTACATTACAATAATTTTTACTCATAATAGTAATCGGACATTGCAGTAATCATAATTTAGTGTGGAAATGTGCTTATTAGTCATGTGTTTATACAATATGTCCCATTGCAACAAATCTTAATGCTCCTAAATAATAGGCTTCATTATCTTTATACTATTTGTTTTCTTTTATGTGACCAATACATGTTTTGTGAGATTCAACCTATACTTTTGACTGCTTCTTGCCTGTAATGAGGATCAGAAACTTGTAGTGTGTCTAGATCAGAAGCACACTATTCTGATCACATTTTTTCACCTTTCCCTTCTTCCATGTCATGCCAAGGGCAGATGCTCTGCAGTCTTTGGTTCCCCGAGACCTTTTCTCTCTAATCCAGCAATTAACATACATTAATTAATGATAAAAGGGAGGCCAAAGCAGAGAGCCTTGAAGATGCAGCACTGCCTCGTAAGTATTCAGTTCTTCTCTCAAGGTCGCCAAGGTCATTAGACTCTTTTAGATCTTTGAGCTGAGGAACACTAGAAGAAAGGAACTTTGATAAGCTTGCTTCATCTCTCTCTCTCCCTCTCTCTCTCTCTCTCTCTCTCTCTCTCTCAATTTTCAATTTCAATTTTAAAGTACTTTATTGGCATGATTGTGTTTACATACAATATTGCCAAAGCATTAATACACAAAACAGATAATGACAAGACAACTAACAATAAAGACAGAATTAAAATAAGGTGCCAGGTAATGAATCTAATCAAATAAAAACTATAATAACAATATACACAATATAATATAAAATAAAATAAGCATTTAACAGGACATTATGAACATAAAAGTACTGTGACTGAAGTACATTAAGGCTGTGATTGGTTTCTTAGGAGGTGCATCTCAAAAATGAATTTTGCTGCAACCGATGCATGATGGTCCTCCCCCAGTAATACCAGCATCTGATCTGTTTCTGCTGAACTGGGAAACTTTGGCATCTCTCTCTCTCTCTCTCTCTCTCTCTCTCTCTTTCTCTCTCTCTCTCTCTTTCACACCCTTATCTCATTCTTCCTCTGTCCCTTTCTCAATTTCCATTTAGCATCTTTGAAGGTTGTCCTAGATGATTTTCATAACACACTCCAACTCAAGCCCTAATGCAATCAAAAAAGATCAATTTATCATTTTTTGCTGTCATATCTTTTTTCTATTCCTTGAATTTTTCTGAAAATGAAGTTCTTTTGTTCAAACAAATGGCAAAATAAATAATAGATGGTGTTACAAAAAGCAGCAAAAAAAGAAATATATATATATATAAAGAAATAGCGAGTATATTTGCATGATGTAAGTGATTATATCCATTTAAAATCAGAAATATTTGTAAATAAATGTTTCCTTGCTTTCACATACTCAAATATGATACCAGAAAGAGTTTAACTCTCTCTCTCTCTCTCTCTCTCTCACACACACACACACGCACACACACACACACACACACACACACACACACACACACACACACACACACACACACACACACACAAACACGCACTCTCTCTCTCTCTCTTTCTGTCACTCTGTCTGTCTCTCTCTCTCACACACACATGGCTCCATTCACTTAACTAGAGGATACAGTTTGGTTAGATCAATAAAATAAAAAGGAGCTTAATGACCTCTTCTGCCCCCTGGTGTTCAAAAAACATCTGACTGCTGAACACTCACTGAAAAGAGAGATGTACAGTAGGTTTAAAAGGGAGGTTCACTATTTTTCGTGTTCTTTCAAATGTGGAGATGTCCTTAAACCACTTAATGGATACCAAACATCCATATTTATTGGCTTAATTTAAACGCATTTAACTGGAAGAAAACAAAATGTTGACCAGGTTCATCTGGAGTTCAGTCCAGATTTGTCTCTGCACTAATTAAATTTTATAAGCCAAATATTCCAACACTCACAAACTCATAAGTCTCCTCAGTTACCCTTCATTCTTTGAGCTTGTCAAAGGAAATATTGCAAAAAATGGGAAAATGTGACTTGCCCGACAGCTGCAGCCAAAAGCCTTTCACTGCATTTTATCTGCATGTTTTTATCCACGGAAAATTTGCACTTTTTTCCAAAATCATCTAAATTGTATTAATATGAATGTATTCTGTTGATGTTTGAATTTTTTTATGGTGTCACAAAGGATTAAATATCTATTTCCAATGTATCCAAGAAGCAGAAATATTTGGATTTACACATTTTTTACAATAATGTTTCATGTTATTTTATCATATTACTGCCAAATTGTAATTTTCATGCGTTTCAATTTCTGATTTAAATAAGTTTTTGTTAACTTTTGAAAGATAAACACATTTTGGTATGTTGAGGGCCAATTGATGCCTAATGTAAATTCTGGGTGCTGAAGCAAATCCATTGAGAATCATTGATGTAGGCATTTGTCATTTCTTTTTTTTTTGTTTTTTTTTTTTGGTCTGTCTTTTATTAACCAGAATAAAACTACACCCAGGCATTAATAACTTTAATATGCAAATTAATTTATCTCATTCTTTTCACTGATTGTATTCGCTCAAATATGAATAACTCATCTGCGTCTAAAAATAAAAAGCTAAATTTGGGTCTAACAATAAAAACTATATGTAAAATTATTTACATAACCAGTTGTCATCAGTATGACTGATGCTTGCTTAGAGAGTCTTTAATGTGCAAGGTTTAAAAACTTGTTTATATTTAATCTGATTCTCAAAATTTTTATTAATTTAACAAAAAAAATATGAAATAAAACTATTGTCAAACTGTAGTGATACCACTGTGATCATACAGTCACACTAATCAAGAGTTTGCTTCTATTTTAAATGTTCTATTGCTGTTATCTACATCTGCAGTTGTTCTCTTTTGCCAGTAGATGGCACCAACAGATAAAAGAGAAGAAAGCTGCTGTCACGACTGTCACGTAAGGGGTGGAATCTCTGCTAAAAAGAGGCCATAAGAACCCCTCTAACCCCACCTCTAAAAGTTCCCTCTTTCTTTGTCTTCCTCCTCCCTAGTCCTCAGTAATTTGTTGAGCTGATCAAATGTGCAAATGTAGCATAATTAAAAAAATTCCTCTATAATAATTTGAAAACAAAAGATTAAAAGTGAAGGGGGATTTTATTAAGTATGTACTACAACAAATATAATGTGTTTTAATTGCCAAAATACTTCCTATAGGAAGTGTAGTGTAAAATAATTAATTTTACAAAATTTCTAAATAATAAATTGTAGTCTTAATAAAATTTAAATATTTAATCTTTACAACTCCATTCTTACAGTCAAAATATATAAATGAGCATTGCTTTTCCACCGTACATAAATTAAGAAAAAACAACAAGGGAGCAAAAGGATGATATACTGTAGATCCATTACATTTTGGCATCGGTTAAAGAACATACAGTGTCAAGAACACATCACCTTTTTATCCATACAAGTCCACTTCAAAAAGCAGCCATCCAAAGTACTCCGTAATATTAATCCCAAATCAGGTATAACAATACATTCATTAAATGTATTGTTACATTTAATGTAATACCCTATTTAAGGGTCAAATGACATGTCATGTGGCAACCTCAAGTAGGCCTTTAAGCACTGAAGAAATGACATATAGTATCTGGACACACTTCCTTTGGTGGGACAGCATAACAAGTTTGTGGAGGTGACACATCTTTAAACTATCAAAGTTAAAACTCTAAGAATAGTAACCCAGTGATCTGTTCTTCTAGTTTAACTTAATGTATATTTTTTGAAGGTGCACTCAGCAATATTTCTGTTTGTATTTGGGGATATCTAGCAGTGTAGATGCAGCATCATGCAAGAGCAAACTTTTACAGTTACAGGTGCCATTGTAAAAATGTGCTAATCGCAATCTGCATAATAGTCAAGGCATTTGAATACAAGGGATTAATGGGTAAAAGTGAACATTATTCGGCTGGTCATATGAACTCAACATGGTGGCACTCATGAATGTGCATCCAGCACCATATGAACAATAATACAGCTTTATCTTTGACTAGAGGTTTCATCTCATGTCAGTGTACAAAAATACTATACATTTCTTTCTGTTTGAAGTTTCAGCAGTTAACAACAATCCAAAAAATATTTTTAAAAAGACTGTACACCTTTAATATGGATGATATTTATTTCAGGTGTTCTTAGCATTATCTCAGGTTTTAAATAAACAGAGATAGGAACATCACTGAGAACACTATAATAGAAGAAGCCAAGACATTTTATTTGTATAGCACTTTTTACAACACACATTGTTTCAAAACAGCTTTACAGAAAATCATGCTTAAACAGTAAAATGAAGGTAATATCTATGAAGTAAATTACAGAATTTACTGCTGCTGATTACTGTAAACAGAAATATTTGGTGATGTGTACAAATGTTCTCCACATTTCTTTAGATGCTTAGGCCAAACTTAAATGTAACTTAAAAATATACACACGCATTAGATAACAAATGTCTAACCTAGCGGCATCTGCAAACATGATCCTAGACCTTTTCTCAAAACAATTGTCTTGGCCATTTTTGCTGTTACTTTAAAGCAACTTGTTTCCTGTGCTGTATAAGAGTAACCACTGGTATAGGCTAGTGCGTCACATCAACTGCATGGCAACATATTACACTAACATTTGACACCCAAAATCTCCAATTACTTTTATCTTAATTTTGAAAAGAATATTCTTAGTCTAATCCTTGTTTTATCATTTAAGACCTAACAAACTTCTTTTTGTGAAATGTTTGTGCTAGAGCATTTACTGATACAATTCTTCTTAATAAATGTCACGTTGTTTGATATTTTGTTATCTAAAAATGTCTTTTCACAGCCAAGTTAAGCCTGCTCTGCGCCAGCTCAAAATTCTGTGCAAAGACGCTGAAAAAAAAGGACTAAATTAAGCCTGTTCTGACCCACCTCAGCACCTGGTATCAAATGCAGTTCTGATGCTGCTTTGGTTCTGTGTAAATGTGCCATCAGAGCAGCCTTCAACTTTGTTGTTGTCATGACAGAGCATATTTCATCATTTAGTTTCATATTAATTTTATATTTTATTTCATTTCATATTTCAATATTTACAAGTTTGAAACATTTATCTCATAACATTATTTGTGCTGTGTGAATGCACATTGGTTCCTTTATTGAGCAAAGGGCATTTTCACTTCCTCTGCCCTTTCCAAAAATAATGGATTTTGCCAAAAGTCCATTTTATAATCCCATTTTTAATCAGTACCACTTAATACACCCTTAGGACATGAGTGAGAGCAGTTGATACTCCATCTCCCCCATAATGCCACAGCTCTCCTCATGAAGCCCTCCCTGACAGTGCTATTCCATAGGGGTCTATTCCCATCTCACAAAATCCATCACCTCATGGTCCTCAAGCCTCTACAGACTCATTTGATCCGATTTCTTTCCCAGTTACACCTGTCTTTCCCCCCAGATGAAAAAAAAAAAGAAGATTTGGTGATTTCCACAAAACAAACATTGTGTTAGTATGTATACTGGCTTTAGCATTTAATTATGCATTTTACAATGAATGAATGAATGAAGCTTCTGTTTTTCACATGTAATCAGTCTGCAATCCAACATATACAAACCACTTTCAGAAATGCTGATGTTCAGGGCCGTTTTATGGGTATTTTCTGTTGTCGTGTGCAATGACACCGACCATAAGGGCGCCTGTGCAGCTCTGCATCTCCGTTATTTAATAGCTGTTTAGGTCCAAAACGAGTCGCGCGCACAGGCCTGTTGGCTTCTGTCAGCGTCAAAGCATAAACGATGTTCAGGATAACATTTAAAGAAAGGAGTGACCGACGCAGTTATTTCATAAATGAATGGTTTGTGTAGTGAGAATGGTTGATAATGGCGCGTTTTGGTCTGGTCGTGATGCACCACACAACGCTCACGTGCAGTCTGCTGCGTTTTCGTCACGAGGCAGGGCAAAGTGCCTCTAATAATATGTGAGCAGATACAAATTTGTGAAAGAAAAACTGATTTGATATCAGTGCCATGAGTCGTTTTAGTTCGATATGCATTTAGCTCACATCACTCAAAATTACACATATAATCACCGTTTTCTTTGTTTCTATTTTATATATATATATATATATATATATATATATATATATATATATATATATATATATATATATATATAAACCTCGTTAAACACGCTCACGAGCTCCTCTTGACAGATGACTGTTCGCGCTCCGCACTTTCTATTTTTGTCCCCGTGGCGCTGTTTCTGCTCTTACTACCATTTTTTGATTACGGGCGGGAATAAAGCAAACCACAGAACACTCTCCTCTGCTTTGTCCCTCACTTTGATATTTATGTAACCCTGCCCGCTCCTTAAAGTAGTCGTAAAGTCGTGCCTGCTCGTGCGCTACTCGTCATTGCGAGCTTAAACGCTCTAAAGAAGAGGAAGGATAAAAAGAGAAGGAAGAAGAATAAAAAGATGTACAATGTAAGGGGAGGGGTGCGAATCAGAATATTATGGATTGATACAAATAGTCGCTCGCGCCAACCCTCAGCCAGAGTTGAATTAATGTGTTACTATTTTTGGAACGCCTGTGTTTCCAGGGGAAACCTAATGACGCAATGACGTCAATGCAGGTCAACAGCAGACTGGAGGAATTGAGCACTTCCATTAGATTTTGCAGTATTTTCCAGAAACGCGGAAAGGAGAAAATGGATTAGTTTTAAAATGTACTTAAAATCAAGATTGCCATCAGTAAATATAAAAGATCAGGGAGTTGAAAAAAATGCGCGCCCCAAAAAAGATGAGCACATTCGAATTTATTGGAATTATCATTACAAAAAGCAAAAGAAAAAAAAAAGATCTCGAAGCATCGCTCGCACGGTAAGTCTGACATGTATTTTCTTTTAACGGTCACGGATCCGCGTTGTCTCGTGTCGCCCGCTTGTAACAGGGCTTGGTAAAAGCATTGGAAATGTATTTTTGAGTGTATGACTGACAATCCTAATGCATGTCCTGTCTCCATCTCTGAACTCAACACATGAGAAAACACCCTGTTTTAGCTGGTCTCTGTTGAGCGTGTAGGTGAGCAGCGGTTATAAGCGTCTATAAATGAGCTATAACGCGCGTGCTTCGCCCTGCGTCCCTTTGCGCTCTTTTACAAAAAGCATTTACAGCCACTACAACTGTTGAAATGGGCATCGTTTTGTAGAGCTGACTCATTATTGACTGTAATAATCAAAAATTACTTTCAAATGTGTAATTACATTTTTCAAATGCTGACTCGTGACTGAATAGGATATATTGCTTTAACTTCGTGGTATGGATGAGGCGTAAAGCCCTACGAGTTTGCCTGGGAAAATACTATTTTAAACACAGACTCAGAAGTGGTTTAGCTATACTGAATTTATATTAAGACCGCAAATGTGTGGGCCAATGGCATGTATAGAATTAAAATAATTAGACAGCCATATTTAAATCCATTGACCATAACGCGATTTGTAGCTACAACTATACCAAACCAACCGGGGAATCGCAAAAGCAATAGCAACAAGTACTACAAGAATTGTGTTATAAAGGTTCAAATTGTGTGCCAACAGAACAAAATGTAATCATTAAAATCTTCTTGCACACATGAATGCAAAGCATACATCCTGACAGAAAATGTATAGGCTACACACACACACACACACACAGTGAGCCACAAATTTACACACTTCTAAAACGCACACACCCCTAAAACAACTACACCCAAACACATATACACACAAAGAAGAAGAGAGAATGAATGAGTCTGCACGCACACCTAAACACAAAAGTGATTCAAAACTCTCGTGGAAAATATTCAATTTTTGTTCAGTGTACAATGTTATGTTCCAGATTACAAGTAGATGTGCTTGATGTATTATTGTTGTGTCGAAAACCTCTTCATTTCCTCTTTTTTTACTGTGGGTGTGTGCAGCACAGGGCGTTCACCGCGGCGGGTGAGATTCAGCACCATGGACAGCGCCCGTTTAATTAAGGCGCCTCCTTTAATCACCCCGAATACAGCACAACCGACGATTCTTGACGTTTTTGATTTTCTCGATATCTACATATAAGCTTTCTCATCTGGTAATGATTGTCATTTACAGACGAGACATGTTATATGTGGACATAGAGGAAAAATGGGTGTTCAATTATTTGATGTGTTGGATAAACCTACAGAGGCCGATTTGATTTTATTGGCTGATCTGGGAGACAAAAAGTCGTGGCCGAGGCGCAAGCAGCAAGGGAAGGGGAGCGCGCATGGGAGGGCGACACTTTTTACACATATGACGCATTTAGTGAGGTAAGCTTAACAGATGCCTACGTCATCTACTCCGCTGGACCACAACCGTCTTTGGCCAAGTCAGAGAACGCAATACTGTTAAGGGGTCGGGTTATAAAGGGCGTTTCACATCCAAAACCTGATGGTCTCAAGGTGTATTTTGGCTAAATTATAGTGATCAAATTATATTTGAATTTGCGCAAATGGGAATATGACTGACGTATGTGGGCTCTAGGAACTGGCCGAGGTTGCTCACACTGTGCGCGTGGAATAGATGCGTAGCTGGTTTAAGTAAACTAACCTGTGACGCGTTAAGGCTGCACGTCATAAATTACACGGATACAAATTGGTCTAATGTATGTCTGTTTTAGCATAATAGAACTCTTGCGCCACAATCAAAGAGCAAAATAAGTAATTATACTCACCCTGCGATAGTCATTTACATTAAGTTTAAATTAAGGTCTTTCGTTGCGTGAATATGTGATCATATACTGATTGGGTGAAGGAGGAAAAATAAGTATGTATGTGTGTGTACAATAACAGTATAAATATGTAAAAAAAAAAAAAAAAAAAACTTCTTAATGAAAGTGGGCTGCCATTCAATTTTTTTTCTCCCTCCTCTATCTCTCTCTCTCTCTCTCTCTCTCTCTCTCTTTTTCTCTCTTTCTGTTCAGATAGAGAAGCTGAATTCCAGGTCCCTGTCTTGTCCTTTTCAGGTCTTTTTGCGGTCTGGGCTTGCTGTTCCTTGAACTAGTAGCCAGGAAGCCCTTACCCCAAAAAGTATCTGCAGAGGACCACAACATCTTAACAAACAAATCAAGCTCAAGACCTTATCCTCATACCAGACTATTAAAAACACATGCTTTTGCATGTCATACTCCTTACTGATATAGATGTTTATCTGTTTGCTTTTTTTTTTTTCTTTTTTTTTTTTTTACATATTTTTTTCAAGTTAAACAAGCTTTAGGATCCAATAATTGAATTTTAATGGTAAATTTAGCTTAATGATTTCTAAAACAACCATAAACCTCATAGCACAGTATTTTGCATGGATCCAACTATTTTCTTAAAGTGGATTTACTGAATTTACACCTTGTAATTTGACCTCCTGTCTCAGCTGAACTAAATAATATGATGACTGAAAGATAACTTCTGTGGAGAGATCTGTGGCTCAACCGTCTGCAAAAATGATGCAGAAGATTAGATGACAAAACATGTAGCAATTTGAATCTGAAAACAACCAGATTCTAACCTTTACACTGGCTGATATGGCCAGGTTAGATTATAATAATGTATCTTTCTTTGAAAGGCTTAAAATATGAAGCACAAAATAAATAAAATATCCTATTAGAAAACTTAATCCTATTAGGATTTTTTTTTTTAAAGAACAGGATGCATTTTAAATAGTTAACAGGCTATATAGTGCTAGTGTGTCTATGCAAAAAAAAACTGTTTTCTTGTTTAGCCTATAAAAATCAAGTATAGATTGAAAAATATTGTATTGATACAATCCTCAAGAACAGATAAATATAGTAAAAGAACAGATCACACAGTCTATAACCTTCCTCCCTTCAACTAGACTGTTTTATACATTTTCAAACCCATAAAGTGTGATTCTTTCAATGCATCAGATCTGTATTAATAAAGTATTGAAAAGACAAGAAACATGTTTAAGAAAAGGCTTAAATGGGGCATAAAACCCAATATGAATGGCAAACAGTCTCCGTTTTGGCATGGCATGTGTAAGATATGAGAGTTGGGTTTTCAGCCAGGTCCATGGTTATCTTGCTATAGTGCTTTACCTCCCCAAGCATTTATCCCCATAACTTCCTCCCCATTCACCAGTACAAGCTGAGTGCTATGGTCATGTGACTCTACTGTCCACAGGCCTTCCCATTTTCTCTGTTCTTTTCTGTAAAATGCTAAGCTCATGTACTTCAAAACACGAGAGACCATATGCTTAATAAAACACATAAATAAGGTTTCCCCGAATTAATATTTGTTTCAATTTGAGCAATAAATATGTCTTACAGGTCTGTGCTTAGGAATAGAATGAAGTCAAAGAAACCCGTCCAGTAAAGACGTGGTTTATAACATTACATCAAATTGAAAGCTTAGTGAATGTAATCTGCAAATCAAAGTATTTCCTGTCTTTGTTATTATTATTATTATTATTATTATTATTAAATGCATAATCTATCCTGTACTAATGACAATGTGAGATTGGGTTAGTCATTTTCAATTACAATCCAAAAACATGGCACGCAATTTGTGTCAACATGTTGCCTAGGGATATAGAGCAGTGCTCTGCAGATTCTATCAGCATAGGACGCACTTTTGTTGAACCACTTTCTGGTGGTCCTATTGATGTCGCTACTGTAGACCAACATTGTTTAAGGAGCTAAAGGTGTGACTCCTGGTTTTGCAAATAAAGGTTTAAATGTAATAGATTATTTATTTATTCTTGATGCACTCTTCTAGACACATTTCACATGTAACCATCATAACTGTCTAGAGTACCTTCAAATGTTATATGACTTATTTTTGTCATTAAAAAATGTTTTGTGTATTTGAATGTTGTGTGAATCCTTTCTGCATCCACAATTTCCTATAGCTGCGGGGGCCTCACAGTGTGAAGTAATCTTAACAATTTATAAGATAATTCTAAAATAACAGTTATGTGAAAAAGTATTTGCCCCTATAGATATTCACCTATATCACCCAAGTGAAAAACAAACTGCCCCTTAAACTTAATAGCTGGTTGTGCACCTTTAGCAGCAAGATCAGTCTTTCACAATGCTGTGGTGGAATTTTGGCCCATTCTTATTTGCAGAACTGCTTTAGTTCAGCCAGGGGTGGACTGGCCATAGGGAGAACCACCACGAAACGGGGCCGTGCGGGCCAGCGCGTTATGCCGAATGGGCCACAACAGGCTGAAGATGGCGCAAAACGGTGCCACGATATGCCTAAGGGGGCTACAATATGCAGAAAAGGACAGCGACAACCCCAGTATCTTTCTGATAGTTAAATTATGAACAGTGAAATTTATTGATGTGAGAGAGGCCTGCAGTTCCTTGGATGATGTCCTTGGCTTTTTGTGACTTCCTGGATGAGTCATCACTGTGCTCTTGGAGGAATTTTGGAAGGTCGGCCACTTCTGTGAAGGTTCAATACTGTGCCAAATTTTCGCCATTTGGAGATAATGGCTCTCATTGTTGTTCTTTGGAGTCCCAGAGCCTTTGAAATAGCTTTGCAACCCATCCCAGACTGATGTATTTCAATCACATTTTTCCTCCTCATTTCTGGAACTTTTTTCGACCTTGGCATAGTGTGCTACTTGGTGAAACCTATTAGCCAACTTCATGCAGCTGAAAAAGTTCTATTTAGGTGTTGATTTGATGGAACTGGGCTGACAGTGTCTAGTCTAGTTGAACCCCAGCTCCAGCTGAACCCCATTATGAATGCAGTTTTATAGGATTTATTATAATCCAATAAAGGGCAAATACTTTTTTATTCAGGCCCAGTTGGTATTGGATAATTTTTTTTGCTTCAATAAATAACATTATCATTTAAAAACTGTATTTTGTATTTACTCAGATTGCCTTCGTTTAATGTTAGATTTTGTTCGATTTTTTTAAACAATTTACACAACAAAAGAAGAAATCAGGATGGGGACAATTACTTTTTCACAGCACTGTAAATTTGTTTCAAATGAGCACATATGTTCAGTTACCTAAATACAGGTTAATGTTAAAAATAAATCCCTGCCAATTTCTGTGTTCAAACAACACAAGGCATCCAAATTCCAGTTCATGCCTGACACATCAGGAGTTTGCCCAGGATAACGATCCACCCTGTAAGTTCATCGGAACAAAAACACAATGCAGTGCCAGATGACCAAAAGCCCCCTGGATTTCTTTGTACCTGTATTCCTAATTTGTGCCTTTTATCCTAACTATACGGCTAAAGAATCACACTTGTAACCCTTTATTCAAATGTTCTGCTGTATGAATGCATTGTACTTTATGTCATGACTAGAGCACAAAAGCACAAATAAGTGCAGACGTGCAAAAGGCAAGCAGATTCTGCTTGTGGTCTCAATAGTGATAATGCTTCTTTTCTTCTATAGAAGTGCTTCAACAATGACTATGTTACATGTTAAAAATAATTGCATGTAAAAAATGAAAAATGACTTAAGTGTGCCAAATACTTTAACCAACAGAATGCAGTTTAATGTTCTTTCAGATAAACCGTTTTGAAGCCACCAAATTCTTAAGGATATCAGGCCCTAAATACTTCAAACAAAATCAGGCAAATCAACCTCAAAATTCAAAAACTACACATGTTCAAAGTTATGTCAAAACCAGAGCATTAACCATAAGAATGAGCTTTTGCACTCATAATTGTGTTCTTATATCCTGGCCTTCTTATAACAGATATAGAGAGAAGTTTGGCATACAGTATATTGGAAAATGTATTGTGATCTACATTTTTATGAGGGAATATCCATATTTCTGGTGGTTTTTATGCTTCAGGAAAAAAATATTGACCTAAATTAATTTCTCTTGAACAGTCTAGAATTGTTTTGAATAAATGTGTATGTTTAAGTACAATTAAATTACTTTTTACTTTAATATGACTTTTTGACAACACCGTTCCAAAGCAGCTTTACAAGTAATCTATTAGTTATTTTTTGTGTGTGTCTAATTTTAGGAATATACCAGTTCCCCTACTGTCACTCTCTTGACATTGTGTCAAAGGAAGTGACACAAGGGGTCTTCTCGGATGCCAAATCGTACCTCTGAAACTGAGAAAAGGCCAATGTCAAGTTGGCAGACAGAATTTGCATGCCCCGCCCCGGACATACAGGTATAAAGGGAAGCGGGGCACCGAATGGCAGTCAGAATTTTTCTTCGGAGCCGAATGGTTGTGCAGCAAGCAGCTGAATCTCACTCCTGTTCCACTCACCTCTACCAGCGAGAAGGGTGTCTGTTGGATCCGTACGGAGCATTTCCAGCTGGCGTATCTCTCTCTGCACACTGTGCAGTTCACGGCCCTGGGCGCTTCGACAGCACTTCTTCCTGTTTAAAAGAGTGTTCTCCTCCTAAAAGAGCTATATATATTCTCTAAAAGAGTCTGCGTTTTCCCACTCACAAAAAAGAGCAATACACAGCGGCGTTGAACTTTTCGGCGTTTGAAACTTTTCAGGACGCGTTTTGTTCAAGATGCCTTTTCCACCCCTGTGATGTTCCTGGATGCGGGCGATTTCTCTCCAAGAACAATGGCCACAGACGCTGCTTCTTGTGCCTGGGTAGCGATCACACTGATGCAGCGTTCGTGGATGGTTCATGTTCTCACTGCGAGAACATGACCATGGCAACGTTGCGGTAGTGGCTCTCCTTCCTGAAGGTGAATGCCACTTCAGCCACCCCCCGTGTCGCTCCTTCTTCCCACGGGATTGAGGATGACCCGGCTGGCGATGAAGGCGATATGGGGATAACGATGGGCTCGGTTTCGCCGGGTAAATCCCCACGAACCACCTGCCCCCCAACACACTCGTGTGCATCTGTCCATTTTCGGGATGAGTGCAACTCGCCGCATGGCCAGCCGGCATTCTCCCTCGAGCCCCCGGGCTTGGATGATGACATCACCACTGCATCGGAGAGCGTCCAGGCATCTGACGCGGAAGACTCGACTGGGCTGCCGCCTTCGGGCCAGCACGCCCAGTCTGAGGCGAACGTGCAGATGGCCGACATGCTTTCCCGGGATTCCGTGAGCGTGGGCTTGGACTGGAAACCTCCCTCCTCACCACAGCCTTCACGGGTTGACGACTGGTACCTTGGCGCCCGGTGCCGCTCACAGCATACCGCGGTGCCACCCATCCAGCCTTCCCCACCTGCTCGCCAAGGGCATCCCCCTCAGCCCCAGCGTCGAGCACCTCGCAGGCGGCATACGCCCCCCGTCTCCAGAACCCCTTCCTGGACCAGAAAAGCTCCGAAGCATTCCTGAGATGGGCAATCCAGGCAGTCGGATGTTCACTCCGGCGATGGTACCAAGACCACACTGTCCCCAGGTGGAGGGCCGGGAGATTAACCTTGTTTTCCTTATGTTCATTTGCGATTTCCCCACTCCCTGGGTCATCCAGCCGGTGTGCGCTGTTCTCACGGCACCCCGGCCTTACAACTCTCCAGTCCTGGTTCCCCGGACGCAGCTCTCTCGCCTCCGGCCCCGCGACTGCTCAGCCCCGGCAGCCCAGTGCTGATGAGTGGGAGGTGCATGGAGCAAGGTAAGTGCTTTGAGTCTTTTCTCAGTACCCGAGCCTCGGGAAGCTCTTTTGCCTCCCGGTGCATTATTACCTGCTCCCCCCCGCGGAGAAGCCCTGCCCGGTACGTCAAATATGATCGTCCCATTAGTGCCCCTCTCACAGAGTTTGGATGCGTGGCTCTCACTTCGCAATCCGTCGCGCTGGTTGGCCAGGACCATCCGACTCGGCTACGCGATTCAGTTCGCCTGGCTCCCACCTCGTTTCAGTGGTATTCGCTCCACTCTAGTGCACGGCCAATAAGCCAGTGCCTTACGAGCAGAGATTTTCACCCTGCTCCTCAAGGACGCGATAGAGCCCGTCCCTCCAGCCGAGATGAAGAAGGGTTTCTACAGCCCTTACTTCATCGTACCCAAGAAAAGCGGCAGGTTGCGACCAATCTTGGACTTGCGAGTTCTCAACCGGGATTTGCACAAACTCCTGTGCAAAATGCTCATGCAGAAAAAGATTCTCACCTGCGTGTTCAACAGCCAGGCGTATCAGTACAAGGTCCTCCCCTTCGGCCTGTCCCTGTCCCCTTGCATCTTCACGAAGGTGGCAGAGGCCGCTCTTGCCCCCTAAGGGAAGTGGGCATCCGCATACTCAATTACCTCAACGACTGGCTCATCCTGGTCCACTCTCAAGAATTACTATGCGCTCACAGGGTCCAGGTGCTCAGGCACCTCAGCTGTTTAGGGCTTCAGGACAACTGGGAAAAGAGCAAGCTCGCCCTCGTTCAGAGCATCTCTTTTCTCGGCATGGAGTTAGACTCAGTCTCGATGACAGTGCCACTCACCAACGAGCGCGCCCAGTCAGTGCTCAGGTGCCTTGCTCACTTCGAGCCCAGCACAGCGGTTCCTCTAAAACAATTCCAGAGGCTCCTGGGGCATATGGCATCCTCAGCCACGGTCGTGCCACTCGGGTTGATGCTTATGAGACCGCAACAGCACTGGCTACAGATTTGAGTCCCGAGATGGGCATGGCACAACGGTACGCATCGTGTGATAATCACCCCCTCCTGCCGTCAGACTTTCAACCCTTGGACAGACCTCTGCTTTCTGCAGGCCAGAGTTCCCCTGCAGCAGGTGTCCAGACGTGTCGTGGTAACCACTGACGCCTCTCGACAGGGTTGGGGCGCCATGTGCAATGGGCGCTCTGCCGCTGGCACCTGGAAAGAACCCCGGCAGCATTGGCACATCAATTGCCTAGAGTTGATTGATGTAATCTTTGCCCTATGGAGGTTTCTACCACTAATCCGAGGCAAGCACATTCTGATCCCTTCAGACAGCACTGTGCTGGCACACAGCTGACCCCGGGAGCTGCGCAAGTATGCATTTCCCCTAGTGAGACTTCTTGCATCGATGCTGTGCAAGATCAGGGAGGACGAGGAACAGGTCATCTTGGTGGCCCCATACTGACCCACCCGCACCTGGTTTTCGGATCTCACACTCCTCATGACAGCCCCTCCCTGGAAAATCCCCCTGAGGAAGGACCTTCTTTCTCAGGGTCGAGGCACCCTCTGGCATCCGCACCCAGACCCTTGGAATCTCCACGTCTGGCTCCTGGATGGGATGCGGAAGATCTAATAGATCTACCACCAGCTGTCATAGACATGATCAATCAAGCCAGAGCTCCCTCAACCAGGCAACTTTATGCCCTGAAGTCGCGCTTGTTCGCTAACTGGTGTTCTTCCCAAGTCGAAGACCCACAGAGATGCGCAGTTCGGTCAGTGCTTCTATTCCTGCAGGAGAGGCTGGAGGGGAGGCTGTCCCCCTACAGGTGCCTCTAACACGCAAAAGCCTGCTTTGCACCTGTTCCAAAAGTCACGTAACACAGTCAGTGCATGCCGTTTTTATATGGACCCCTTGTGTCACTTCCTTTGAGACAACATCGAGAGAGTGACAGAAGGGGAACGTCATGGTTACTATTGTAACCTCCGTTCCCTGAGGGAGGGAACGAGACGTTGTGTCCCTCCTGCCACAGCACTAGACCTAGCACTTTAAATGGTCATGCTTCATCTTTCGACACAAGGTCTCGTTCCCTCACTCAGGGAACGGAGGTTACAATAGTAACCATGAAGATTGTTATTTCAGATTGCATTAGTTACATATTTTAGCTGCATTGTGCTGAGTTGTATTACATACAGGAAATGTTCCACAAGTATATAAGTGTTTATCTGACAACGAGACCATCCATATGCATATGCACATGTGCACAGACACACATGGTTACTTAGCTAAATAAGTACAATGCATGACTGCTATTTTTTTTTATTATTTTTTTTTATTATTTAACATTAAATACATTTATTACTGACTAACCTTATCTCTACCAAAGTTTCTTTATTACAATTTTTCTAATTGGGGAAGTCTCCAGAAACCCCCAAAGGCTGGTTTTATAAGAGCTCATTTCTGGGGATAATTTTACCTGCAGTCCTACTATGAGCACAAGTTTTGAATAATTCTCACACTATATTCATCTCATCACAATCTCACACAGAAAGGTACTCATATTTGAAGAGTTCCAAATATCCTGCTGTGTTCACGCAGCAGAGGATTTCCAGATAGGACCCCCTCACTCCCCACTTCCAGCAGTCTGCATGCTTTTAGATCATTCATTTGGGCCAAAGCATTTTGAAAGCCCACATGCACACATGGAGACTTCTGTTAAAAAAAAATTCTATGGAATTTTTCACTGAAAAGTCATAGAATAGCCATATCTACGCTGACTGAACAGAATCAAAGCAAACACCTAGAAGAACTCTCAAAATGACATGACTCACAAACCCACATCATTTATGAAAAAACCAAACAATACAATGTAAAGTCAAGTCAAGTCACTGTTTTCTGTGGAAGAGGACAAAATGAATCACTTTGAGGCCCGACTGTATTCTACGGTGCAATGATCACTTAAAAAAGTAAACCATTGTTGGCTCAACAAAAGTAATGCATGAAAATAAATGCTTCTGCTCAGAAACATACATATTAATACAAATTTTTGCTTTACGTAATTTTCATTTACGTGTTCAGCGCAAAATAACAATTTTAAGGTGAACTTAAATATACATAAAACTAAGGTTTTAACTCAAATGATCAAGATCATGTACAGAACTGACATTGTGGGGAATAAATTTGCACTTAAATAAATTAAACATGTTTGTTTAGTAAAATAGAACTTATGTTGGGCATTTATTTAGTTAAGAATTTGAGATTTTAGCTCTTTTAGTATCATTAATGTTGTTTTACTGTAATAGCTGTTTCGTGTAAAGTTACCATTAGAGTGATTAGTGTTCCCTTTGATGAAGTGGAATCTTGTTCAATCTATGTAATTATTTTTTGCAATGCTGAAGTGCTGAAGTGCTGCTTTCAGTGCACTTCTATGGGGAATCAAGTTTAATGACGGACCTCAGTCATTATTATCTCTAGAGTCCCTTTAATTAAGTAGAAACGATTATACAAACGTTCATTTGAAACAACTTGCTATTAGTTGTTAAATCTTTTATATCTAACAAAGGTTTTCTAGTTGTGCTGAAATAAAATGAACAGAAGTTGTATTTACTTAAATGCAAAAATGCTAAAATCTAAACTTTCTAAAATAAAGTTGCTTTTAAAGCATAAATTCATGCTGTTTGCAAATCTGCTGATCCCTAGAAAAGCAGTACAACTAAAACCAACATTCAGCTATAGCAAGGAATGTGAAGCTTATGAAATCCAACACACAGAATTTCCAGGAACTTACAGCGGAAGCCTCAGGGAATTACATCACAGACATACATACACTAATTCACATACATGCACAAAGTTTACACACAGAGCAAACATGCATGCATTCACCCATAGTCAGAGTACTCATGGGAAGTATTAAAAGTATTCCAGTCTACACACCAGTTTTATTCGGAAAACCCATATGATCATTGTCTTTTCCAGATGTTTCTGACAAACCTTTAAAAAATCTACTGGCCATGATTGACTCATATTTAAGGTGATAAATAAGAAAACTTTGAATAATATAAAAATGAATCAATGTCTTTTTAATTATGAAGTCTGCATGCAATGACATAAAGAGTCACAAACAACACACTCCTGCAGATATAATGCTCATAAAGAGCTTGGTGTGCCTACTTGTTGCAGTTTTGATTTGTAATATGTTATTCACAAAGCACTTCATGCGACTGCATTATTCACTTCATGCGTTGCATTATTACCTGCTCCCCCCCGCCGAGAAGCCCTGCCCGGTACGTCAAATATGATCGTCCCATTAGTGCCCCTCTCACAGAGTTTGGATGCGTGGCTCTCACTTCGCAATCCGTCGCGCTGGTTGGCCAGGACCATCCGACTCGGCTACGCGATTCAGTTCGCCTGGCTCCCACCTCGTTTCAGTGGTATTCGCTCCACTCTAGTGCACGGCCAATAAGCCAGTGCCTTACGAGCAGAGATTTTCACCCTGCTCCTCAAGGACGCGATAGAGCCCGTCCCTCCAGCCGAGATGAAGAAGGGTTTCTACAGCCCTTACTTCATCGTACCCAAGAAAAGCGGCAGGTTGCGACCAATCTTGGACTTGCGAGTTCTCAACCGGGATTTGCACAAACTCCTGTGCAAAATGCTCATGCAGAAAAAGATTCTCACCTGCGTGTTCGACAGCCAGGCGTATCAGTACAAGGTCCTCCCCTTCGGCCTGTCCCTGTCCCCTTGCATCTTCACGAAGGTGGCAGAGGCCGCTCTTGCCCCCTAAGGGAAGTGGGCATCCGCATACTCAATTACCTCGACGACTGGCTCATCCTGGTCCACTCTCAAGAATTACTATGCGCTCACAGGGTCCAGGTGCTCAGGCACCTCAGCTGTTTAGGGCTTCAGGACAACTGGGAAAAGAGCAAGCTCGCCCTCGTTCAGAGCATCTCTTTTCTCGGCATGGAGTTAGACTCAGTCTCGATGACAGTGCCACTCACCAACGAGCGCGCCCAGTCAGTGCTCAGGTGCCTTGCTCACTTCGAGCCCGGCACAGCGGTTCCTCTAAAACAATTCCAGAGGCTCCTGGGGCATATGGCATCCTCAGCCACGGTCGTGCCACTCGGGTTGATGCTTATGAGACCGCAACAGCACTGGCTACAGATTTGAGTCCCGAGATGGGCATGGCACAACGGTACGCATCGTGTGATAATCACCCCCTCCTGCCGTCAGACTTTCAACCCTTGGACAGACCTCTGCTTTCTGCAGGCCAGAGTTCCCCTGCAGCAGGTGTCCAGACGTGTTGTGGTAACCACTGACGCCTCTCGACAGGGTTGGGGCGCCATGTGCAATGGGCGCTCTGCCGCTGGCACCTGGAAAGGACCCCGGCAGCATTGGCACATCAATTGCCTAGAGTTGATTGATGTAATCTTTGCCCTATGGTTTCTTCCACTAATCCGAGGCAAGCACGTTCTGATCCCTTCAGACAGCACTGTGCTGGCACACAGCTGACCCCGGGAGCTGCGCAAGTATGCATTTCCCCCAGTGAGACTTCTTGCATCGATGCTGTGCAAGATCAGGGAGGACGAGGAACAGGTCATCTTGGTGGCCCCATACTGACCCACCCGCACCTGGTTTTCGGATCTCACACTCCTCATGACAGCCCCTCCCTGGAAAATCCCCCTGAGGAAGGACCTTCTTTCTCAGGGTCGAGGCACCCTCTGGCATCCGCACCCAGACCCTTGGAATCTCCACGTCTGGCTCCTGGATGGGATGCGGAAGATCTAATAGATCTACCACCAGCTGTCATAGACATGATCAATCAAGCCAGAGCTCCCTCAACCAGGCAACTTTATGCCCTGAAGTCGCGCTTGTTCGCTAACTGGTGTTCTTCCCAAGTCGAAGACCCACAGAGATGCGCAGTTCGGTCAGTGCTTCTATTCCTGCAGGAGAGGCTGCAGGGGAGGCTGTCCCCCTACAGGTGCCTCTAACACGCAAAAGCCTGCTTTGCACCTGTTCCAAATGTCACGTAACACAGTCAGTGCATGCCGTTTTTATATGGACCCCTTGTGTCACTTCCTTTGAGACAACATCGAGAGAGTGACAGAAGGGGAACGTCATGGTTACTATTGTAACCTCCGTTCCCTGAGGGAGGGAACGAGACGTTGTGTCCCTCCTGCCACAGCACTAGACCTAGCACTGTAAATGGTCATGCTTCATCTTTCGACACAAGGTCTCGTTCCCTCACTCAGGGAATGGAGGTTACAATAGTAACCATGAAGATTGTTATTTCAGATTGCATTAGTTACATATTTTAGCTGCATTGTGCTGAGTTGTATTACATACAGGAAATGTTCCACAAGTATTTAAGTGTTTATCTGACAACGAGACCATCCATATGCATATGCACATGTGCACAGACACACATGGTTACTTAGCTAAATAAGTACAATGCATGACTGCTATTTTTTTTTTTTTTTTTTTTTTTATTATTTAACATTAAATACATTTATTACTGACTAACCTTATCTCTACCAAAATTTCTTTAATTACAATTTTTCTAATTGGGGAAGTCTCCAGAAACCCCCAAAGGCTGGTTTTATAAGAGCTAATTTCTGGAGATAATTTTACCTGCAGTCCTACTATGAGCGCAAGTTTTGAATAATTCTCACACTATATTCATCTCATCACAATCTCACACAGAAAGGTACTCATATTTGAAGAGTTCCAAATATCCTGCTGTGTTCACGCAGCAGAGGATTTCCAGATAGGACCCCCTCACTCCCCACTTCCAGCAGTCTGCATGCTTTTAGATCATTCATTTGGGCCAAAGCATTTTGAAAGCCCACATGCACACATGGAGACTTCTGTTAAAAAAAAATTCTATGGAATTTTTCACTGAAAAGTCATAGAATAGCCATATCTACGCTGACTGAACAGAATCAAAGCAAACACCTAGAAGAACTCTCAAAATGACATGACTCACAAACCCACATCATTTATGAAAAAACCAAATCTATGTAGTTCAATCTATGTAATTATTTTTTGCAATGCTGAAGTGCTGAAGTGCTGCTTTCAGTGCACTTCTATGGGGAATCAAGTTTAATGACGGACCTCAGTCATTATTATCTCTAGAGTCCCTTTAATTAAGTAGAAACGATTATACAAACGTTCATTTGAAACAACTTGCTATTAGTTGTTAAATCTTTTATATCTAACAAAGGTTTTCTAGTTGTGCTGAAATAAAATGAACAGAAGTTGTATTTACTTAAATGCAAAAATGCTAAAATCTAAACTTTCTAAAATAAAGTTGCTTTTAAAGCATAAATTCATGCTGTTTGCAAATCTGCTGATCCCTAGAAAAGCAGTACAACTAAAACCAACATTCAGCTATAGCAAGGAATGTGAAGCTTATGAAATCCAACACACAGAATTTCCAGGAACTTACAGCGGAAGCCTCAGGGAATTACATCACAGACATACATACACTAATTCACATACATGCACAAAGTTTACACACAGAGCAAACATGCATGCATTCACCCATAGTCAGAGTACTCATGGGAAGTATTAAAAGTATTCCAGTCTACACACCAGTTTTATTCGGAAAACCCATATGATCATTGTCTTTTCCAGATGTTTCTGACAAACCTTTAAAAAATCTACTGGCCATGATTGACTCATATTTAAGGTGATAAATAAGAAAACTTTGAATAATATAAAAATGAATCAATGTCTTTTTAATTATGAAGTCTGCATGCAATGACATAAAGAGTCACAAACAACACACTCCTGCAGATATAATGCTCATAAAGAGCTTGGTGTGCCTACTTGTTGCAGTTTTGATTTGTAATATGTTATTCACAAAGCACTTCATGCAACAATTAAATTGTTTTTGGAATGTTGTGTAACAGTTCTGTACCTAATTTTTGACTTTCTAGCTGTCTTTATTTGTTACTGTTCAGAATCTGGGAATAAATTAATACATTTACTATTTTTTGTGTTCTTTTCTGTCCAATATGTGTTTTGATACCCACTCAAGGGAGACTCCAAAACATGTCCTGAAAAACACAGATGACACTCTGTGAAGGTCTGGGCATAAGCAGATAGCCAAAAAGACTCCTTATAACACATATAAATATGGGGCTGTTGTAATGTTTTGATGAATTTATTATGTTGACGTATTAATCACATCTTTACAGAATGTGTTCTTACCTGGAATACCTGGGTATGTTGTATCGGACCAGAACTTGTGGAAGGGGTCTTCTACTGGCTCCAACCCCATGGTGGACAATATGGGAACAAGACCAGACTGATGCAGGGTGATTCACTGGGCAAATGAGTCAGTCACTAACTGATATAAAAAAGGAGAATCCTGCTTGAGTTTCTCAATGTGCACATTAACACACTAGAGGTAAGCAATTCACTCACATTTACACACACTCATGTGTACATTGACATGAAACATCACAACATGACATATATATATATATATATATATAGTACTTCACTAAGAACTTAAGGAAGGTTTTGAATAAAGATCAACATAAAATAAAGATACTCCAATACTACACACAACAAAACAAGCATTCATATCATTCTGCAATACAATGTATTCCATTGCAGAAAGATGCAACCTTCTCTGATCTTTTGCTCAATCTTAATGGCATTCCTGGTGGCCCTTACCATCAGCCGACCCACAGCAACTGTGGATATGATCCGGTTCATGGCCCGAACCACCGTGGGCAGAATTAAACAAATCAAAGATGAGGTAAGGAGCATGCAGCCTGAAGCTCGTATTCACACAAGCTCTGATTCATTCTGAAAAATGCTGAAGAAATGTTGGGGTTTTCTTGGAAGAGGTTTAGTCAAGCATGTTTCACTGGTAGAAAGCAATGCATCACAGTTGAGTCGCTCTAACTGGTGAGTACAACAGCAGTAAAATTATCTCATCGATCATAATGTAAAACAGAGCAAGTATAGATGTGACCCAGTTAAGCCAAATCTAAGTTTTACATGTTTTCATATAAATGTTTACAGCCTTCCAATAAAATGAGTACCAAATCAAATATTAATCTCTCATCTAAACACTTGCGTCATGCTTTGTCATAAACTGACAAAATTTGTGACTTTACGTAACAGTACAAGGAGAGGAAAGGAGGAGGCGGGAACAGGCTGAACAGTAAACATAAACTTTAATGATTTAAATGAACTTAACACAACATCAAACATAAGGACTGCAACATGGCCGCGTGCATCACTCTCTCTCAATCATTTATAAAATGAGTCGATGTAAACACATAATATGTTTTTTATTAATAAAACACACTATATTTTACAATGTTGAGCATGTTTGTTATTGGTGTTTAAACAAATGAACATCATGTTACTGTTGTAACCTCCATTCCCCGAGGGGGAAGGGGTCTTCCTGGGACGCCGAACATATCTCTGAACCTGAGAAAAAGCCAATGTCAAGTTGGCAGACAGAATTTGCATGCCCCGCCCCGGACATACGGGTATAAAGGGAAGCGGGGCAGCAAATACCAGTCAGGATTTTGCACTGAGGAGCCAAATATAAGGTATGGCCATTTACAGTGCTAGGTCTAGAGCTGTGGCAGAAGGGACACAACATCTCGTTCCCTCCCTCGGGGAATGGAGGTTACAACAGTAACCGTGACGTTTTCCTTCTGTCACTCACTCGACGTTGTGTCGAATGAAGTGACACAAGGGGTCCCATATAAAAGCGCCACACACTGACCGTGTTACATGGATGAAACAGGTGCAAAGCAGGCTATTGCGTGCTAGAGGCACCTGTACCGGCTGCACATAACCCTTCCCAATGCCCCCTGAGATATTTCTCACACAGACCTTGAGGGGGGAAACAGGTGCTACTATATCACTAGCATGGGATCAAGCCTCGTCATCCACGGCCTTCTTTCTCACTATGTCTTTCACATAGGATGGTAATGCAGCTTTGGCCTATCTTAAGTTGGGGATGGCTGTCTTTCCCCGGGGGGATCAGGAAATAGCATGTTGGGAGGCAGAAGAGCATCCCAAGGCTTGGATACTAAGAGAAGACTCGAAGCACTTACCTTACTCCATGCACCCAGCAGGAGGTGGGTTAGAGACTGAGGAAGAGGCCTAGAGAGGTGTCTTCAGAGCTTGTCAGCGCTGGCTTGCCGGGGCTGCAGTGCGGGGCCAGAAGCGAGGGAGCTGCGTCCGGAGAGTCTGCTAATTTTCTATTCTTTCAGGAGAGAAAGACCCTGTGGAGGCCACACCCTGCCCAGTCTAGGTGGTAGGTCCAGCCTAATGAGGGGGGACTCTACAGGCATGGCGACTGGGGCAGCGGGGCTGCCGGAGGGAAACACGGGTCTGCTGACAGGGGGACCATACCATGCAAAATACATCATAGGAGTTAGCCTGAAGAGGGAACTATGCCCGTGGAGCCCGACCCCAGTACAGAGCACCTGACAAAACACGGGACAAGACCGACTCAACCCTTAGATTGTAAAATCTGACAAAGGAATTGGGTGTTGACAAGCCTGCTGCTCAACAGATGTCTGCTAGGGAGGGCCATGGGCCAGTGCCCACGAGGATGCCACACTTCTCATGGAGTTTGCTCGAACCCGGATGGGGGCGTGCATGGCATGGGTGTGATGGGCTAAGGAAATAGCATCAACGACCCAGTGAGCTAACCTCTGTTTGGAGACGGCTTTCCCTTTCCGCCATCCGCCAAAGCAGACAAAGATCTGCTCAGAACATCTAAAGCTCTGTGTGCGGTCCAAAGAGGTACGCAAAGCATGCACCGGACACAGCAACGAAAGGGTAGCACTTGCAGGTTCACGACCTGGTCCCTGAAAGGGTTCGTAGGAACCTTGGACAAGTAGCCTGGTCGGGGTCTCAGGATAATGTGAGAATGTGCCGGACCAAACTCCAGGCAGGTGTCTCTGACAGAGAACACTTGCAGGTCCCCAACCCACTTGATGGAGGCTAACGCGATCAGGAGGGCTGTCTTCAGGGATAGGGCCTTGAGCTCAACTGAATCAAGCGGCTCGAAGGGGGGTCTCTGGAGGCCCAGGAGGACCACTGAGAGATCCCAGGAGGGGAATAGGCTAGGCCGGGGAGGATTCAGTCTCAGGGCGCCCTTTAGGAACCTGGTATTCAAATCATGCTTACCTAGGGACTTGCCATTTACTGTGTCATGGTGAGCTGCGATAGCAGCTACATACACCTTCAAGGTGGATGGGGGACAGCCTCCCCTCCAGCCTTTCCTGCAGGAATAGAAGCACTGACCAAACTGCGCATCTCTGTGGGTCTTCGGCTCGTGAAGAACCCCAATTTGTGAACAGGCGCCATTTTAGGGCGTAAAGTTGCCTGGTGGACGCGTCTGCCATCGCGTTGTGGTTGCCAGGGATATGAGTGGTGTCTATCTAGCTGTCGAACACAGGTGAGAATATGTTTCTGCATGAGCATTTTGAACGGGAGTTTGTGCTAGGCCCGGTTGAGAACTCGCTGGTCCAAGATTGGTCGCAACCCGCCGCTTTTCTTGGGTATGATAAAGTAAGGGCTGTAGAAATCCTTCTCCATCTCGGCTGGAGGGACAGGCTCTATCGCGTCCTTGAGGAGCAGGGTCGTGATCTCTGATCTCTGCTCGCCGTGCACAGAATTGGAGCGAATACCACTGAAACGAGGTGGGAGCCGGGCGAACTGAATCGCGTAGCCGAGTCGGATGGTCCTGTCCAAGCCCACACTCACGGCAGCCCGGGCAAGCATGTCGGCCATCTGCGTGTCCGCCTCAGACTGGGCGGGCTGGCCTGAAGGCTGCAGCCCAGTCGAGTCTTCCGCGTCAGACACCTGGATGCTCGCCGATGCAGTGGTGATGTCATCATGCAAGCCCAGGGGATCAAGAGTGAATGCCGGCTGACAGTGAGGCGAGTCGTACTCATCCCGAGCTCGGACGGAAGCGAGTGAGCGTGTTGGGGGGCGGGTGGTTCGTGGGGATTTACCTGGCGAAACCGAGCCCGTCATCATCCTCAAATAGCCTTCATCGGCAGCCGGGTCATCCTCAATCCCGTGGGAAGAAGGAGCGACGCAGGGGGTGGCTGAAGTGGCATTCACCTTCAGGAAGGAGAGCCGTGACCGCAACGCTGCCATGGTCATGTTTTCGTATTGAGTACATGAACCATCCACGAACGCTGCCTCAGTGTGATCACTGCCCAGGCACACGAGGCAGCGTCTGTGGCCGTCGTTCTTGGAGAGGAATCAACCGCATCCAGGAACAACACAGGGGCGAAATGGCATCCTGAAAAGGACGTTCAACGCCGCTGTGTATTGCTCTTTTTGTGAGTGGAAAACTCAGACTCTTTTAGAGAAAATACATTATTTTAGGAGGAGAACACTCTTTTAACAGGAAGAAAGCGCTGTCGAAGTGCCCAGGGGCGTAAACTGCACATCATGCAGAGAGAGAGAGACGCCAGCTGGAAATGCGCCGTAGGATCCAACAGCAATGCTTCTCGCTGACAGAGGTGTGTGGGACAGTAGTGAAGCTCTGCTTGCATATTGCACAACCATTCGGCTCCAAAGAAAAATTCTGACTGGCATTCGCTGCACCGCTTCCCTTTATACCCATATGTCCGGGGCGGGGCATGCAAATTCTGTCTGCCAACTTGACATTGGCCTTCTCTCAGGTTTAGAGGTACGTTCGGCGTCCCAGGAAGACCCCTTGTGTCACATCATTCGACACAATGTCGAGTTAGTGACAGAAGGGGAACTAATTATGCTGCTTTTAAGCTGTGAGCAAACACATGAAAAGAAAATTATATTTCTAGATAATAATTACAGCATTAAATCTTGTTTGAGCTCAAGAAGCTTCTAAAATAATTTAATTGAATGTGGTTATCAGCAGTTTTAATTTTTTTTTTTTACTGCATCCATCTTTGTGAGCATCAATCGGGCAGTGTCCTGCACTAGCTCCAGATGCTCATCAAATCCGTGTTTTCAAATACAAAGGATTGCTGTTAAATATAAAGAGACTAAATATTATCAAGTTGCATTTAATTTATGAATCTCTCTCTTTTATTTTTTTTATCATTCCTCATCCAGTTCATTCATCTAACTTTACTGAAGCTTTTCTGATGTTTTGAAGCAACTTCCAAAATGGGCACCAAATAGTGGTAGCACATGGTCCCAAATAACTCAACAAAAAAATTATAGATTGGCTCAAAATAAAAACAAAATGATACCAACAAATATAGAGTATTTCCTTTACATTTGTTTGGTTTTATTTCACTTTGTTAAACTTGTTGTGTTCCTGGTAAAAAATGACCAGTCATTGGGATTGGATTAGACTAAAACATATATTGGGACATCCCAATCCTTTAGGTGAGCACATATGTTGATGTATGTTTGCACACACAACACACACACAAACAAACAAACACACACACACTCTTACACACACACAATGTGCGTTGAGCGCCCTTTTGTGCATCGTCTTTCCATGTACACTATTTAAGGAATCTTTTAATCTACTTATCATATTATGTTGTGTTTGGGCTCATTTGAATCGGGTTAGTCTGCTGTAAGTTACGGTATGTCATTGTCTATGTTATATTTATGTTTCAGGAAGTAATATGGAAAAACTTGATGAAAAGCCACTCCTGATTATTATATTTATGTGTGTCAGTGGGAATTTCATACACTAATACTCACTGCATTCTACTAATCATTGCATTATACTAATTTAGACTTTTGCAACGATATATAACACATGGCTATCTCTTCTTTTTATTGTTTTACCAACTCTGAATAGGATTGTTGTGATGACAAATTTGAAAAATGATGAGAATGAAAAGTATAGTAGTAAGTAAAGTATAGCTATATGCATCGTAAAGTACAGATTCTAAGCTTTAAAATGACACCTGTTTTGTTCAGATAAAAAAGTGGTTATTAATTTATTATGTAATTATTATTATATTTTTTTTTCTCAGCAAGAAGTAAACCCCCCCCCCCCATTCCCCCCCCCCCCCCCGCCCCCCCCATATGCTCAAAAAAAGGAGTACAAAACCCTATTTCATAATTACTAACAAAATGTATTAGCATAAAATGAACACAACACAAGGTTTAATGGTATAAAATATAGTTTTAAGTATTCCTTTATTGTTCTGTTTTAGTAGCATTTGACTGTGGTTCAGATTTACCCTGTAAACATTTTCACAGGCCGTTTACTGATAGATATAATATTTCCAACCCATTCTCATACTAGCCAGCTTGTTACCTTGTTTAAATCATAAAAGTTTAAATCAACTAAATTCGCCACAATAATGTTCAATACGTAACAGAATTTCCAATGTTTAAGTTTGCAAGGCATAAAAACACATTTACACAAATATAAGATTTAGTGAAAATTCAGCATTTGGTAGTTCTGTCAATTGGCCTTAAACGTATTTCTGAAACCATTCTTATTGTTGGCCTCTGACTTGTAGCATAATTTAAACAACACAGTCAATTCAAGCCCATTTCTCACTTTATATCTGTCTCCCCAGCACTTCCAGATGGCTCCAGAGATTGACTTTGGGTTTTTTGACACCCCCATTGATGGTCTCACTTCTGTCTTAGTTCACCTGAGTAATTTGCAATTGAGGTTGCAAGTGCCAGCAGCTCAGCACCTGCAGCAGGTACAAGTAGACTTGGACACACTTCTCAGCACACTTGAGGGACTGGCCATATCACAGGGATGTCTCCTTTCCAACACTGAGACCACAGTGCACAAAGCTGAAACATCCTACCCCTTCACCTCCAACTACATACACCTCCTGGAGCTCCAGAGGTACCTGAAGAAGCTCTGCGTGAACATGGACAAGCTAAAATGGTGCTAAAATCTATAGTTCATTATGTCATTCACAGTACTTCATGGTTTTGTAGTTTGTGCCCTAGTGAAAGACAGTCTTGTACCTTTGTCTTTTTGACCCATTTAAAATGTGTAATGTTGTGATTCACTTCAGAGCTGGTTGGATTGGTTAATGCCTTACACCTTTTCAATGATTTTCTGAAATGTCTATGGAAGAAATGAATGGGGTAACATACTGCCGGAACCCAGGCGACAGAAAAAATGGGCGGGCACTGTTGCGCTCACATTCATTTGAACAGATGTGGTCTGGCTCTGCTAAACTGTCTTTGGTGAAAGTGAATTGTAAAAAATGTTAATCCTTCATGTTCATAAATATCTTCAACTTACTGAAATTCTGATATGGTTATTTGATTCTTTGTTTGTGTGACCCACTTTTCGTATCTTCTGAAGATATGAATTTAACCACTGCATCTATGGATTACACCCTGTCTAAACTGGACACGAGTGGCGTGGCACATCAAAAGAAATGGAACCCCATTATAATCAATGATGCTGTCTGAAGCATGTTACTGTACAGTGTTTATACTTAGAATTTATATATTTTTTAGTGGATTGAAAATAAAGACTTTTGAATTTAATTTTATTTTTTATTGTAACTTCAATTCTGTGCCACAAGGTGGCATTAAAAGCTCACATTTGCTCTCCAGTTTATTTGAAAATTTCCTGTAAGTGGGAACAGCTCTAATTATATAACCGCCAACATGAAAAATGTTCCACTTAGATCTGATGAATATAACATTTAATGAATTATGTCATAAATTGTGTTTATAATAACAATAATGCTAAAAAAAAAAAAGGCTTTTGTTTACTTGGAAAAAGTAATAAAATAAATAGAATATATATTGTTTTAAAATGTATAGCACATAGAAACCAATGGAATGGTAGTGTGTCATATAATGTCTGTGTGACAGCATGTGTGTGTGTGGCACTAGTAAAAACATAATTGTCCTCTTCACTTTAAAAGCAGTAGCAGCGGTGAAAATTAGCTTCTCATAAAGAATTAAAGAAAGCCACACTGTGCTGATAAGGTAGATATACTGTATCAAGTTGACCCCTCCCCCTCTATTGTTTCTCTATAGGCATGTATTGTTCAGGATTGGGGCCAGCGAGACAGGGCAGGGTCAACTTTCTTCCATGCAATGTTCAGCGGTTGCATCTCTTCTCTCTCATTCTTCCCACCCTTCTAGCCCTGTCTCAGATTGCATTGTACAAGTTTAGTCTACTTCCAGTGTGTGTGTGTGTGTGTTTTGCCCTCTGGGTAGACAGGGCATAATGCATTAAACATGTGCACATTGATCCTGTATAATCTGTCGGCATGCCAGCATCCACTGCTGATCCGAACCCAATATTGTGGCCCTTTAGCCCTCTCTTTCTCAGTATGTTCACATCATGCTCAATAAACTCTTATTGATGAATTACTTCCTCAATCACAGAAACTGTTTTGCTGAGAGCCTTATCATTCCCAGTGTGTGTTTCAGTTACAGTTAGGTCACTGCACTCCCTGTATCTGAGAACCATATTGTAATATAACATCATCATAACATTGACAACTATCCACTGGAAGAGCTGCACAGACATAATGAAAAGAAGCATCTCATGTAACCTCAAATGGAATTCAACTGAAAAATGTTCAAATGCATATGAGCACAACATGAGAACAAATACGCCTACACGCTAACCGTGCATATATGCACTTGCTAAAGCACCCACACAAAAACTAGTATTCTCAAACAGCCATATGGAAGTTTTTCAGCACTTAAGTCTCATGCTGCCTGCTATCAGAATTATCCTACTTTCCAATTCTGAAGTCGTAATTATGAGTACGGTATGTCACGTTCAAGTGCTTTGTTGTCAGAGAGAATAGGAATCATGGAGGATGGCAGGTTCATTCTTGCATATTTCTCCAGCTCTTATTTGAACACTGTAATACATGTTAGTTAGCTTGCTGATGACAATAATAAAATTAGCTCATATACATGCAATTTTCTCTGTGTAAAAAAATGTACAGTATGCATCAAATGGGCTATTTCTAGCTATAAGTGGCCGCTTAGGGCGCCTGAGCCACCAGTGTGCCCAGCAAAGCAAGGTCATTTTTTTTAAATATACTGCAAGAAAGACTCAGGCAGCTGTTATGATTACTGATCACTTAGAGCACTCATATGCTCAGAAACGACCCTGTGGTGTCACGAGTGCAGAGAAGACAGGACCAAAAAGCAAAGGTGAAACAGTTCAAAAGTATTTATTGATCAACAGAAACAGATCTTGTTCAAACACAAAGTCATGCTCAGGCAACGGTCTCCCCCAAATGCGGTCGGAGAAGAGGAATCCTCCTCCACGGGAATACTGGGCACCCAACTGGCGAGGGTGGAGGCCAATGAACACAGAAGGTACTCCACTTCTGAAACTAACCGCAACAAGCTCCAATTGCACAAAGAGCACAGTTAATCATAACAGTAACAGTTAGAAACACCACAGTAACAATTACACACACAACCTTCACGTTGACAAACACCACAATGATCCAAACATCGGATATGACACACATGGGGGTTTAAATTAGAGAAACAAACGAGGGGCAGGTGTCGCACGCAGCTGGCGGTTGTAATGGTCAGTGTTCCCATGAAAACAATCAGGGTTCCCATGGAAATGCTGATTCGGCATGCCAGCGGCACCTGAAACACATAAGGGCAAAAGGTAAACACGCTTTGACAAAACAAACAGGGGACGATGATGCTACGGTCCTCCACAGGCGAACACACAACCTCTAGTCTTCCATCTAGTACATGTTTACAAAATAATAATGAAAACAAAACAGTAGATAGAGCTGCAATTAACCTTTAAGGTATGAACAGCCCCTGACTTGACATGGCATCTTAAAACATTGCTGCTGGATGATAGCCAGCAAGGTGCTAGATCTCCATTCACACACATCTTCTAAATAAATATAAAAAGATGAAACACATTCATGTACTATGCTGTTATCAGTGTTGGGGAGTAATGGAATACATGTAATGGGATTACATATGTAAAATACAAAATATAAGTGACTGTATCCCACTACAGTTACAATTTAAATAATTGGTAATTAGGATACAGTTACATTCAAAAAGTATTTTGATTACTGAAGAGATTACTTTGCATTTTATTGTCATGTGTTTTATTTAATATTTAGTCCTTTCAGATGGAAAGCATTTATCCATATAAATGATGCGATCCAAAGTGCATCTGAACAGTGGTGAAACACTTTCTTATGATGTGTTACATTCATATACGCAGACAGAGAAGTACGTTTGAAGTAAGTTTGGAGCACTAGAAATAGAAATAAACCTTGTGTAAGCAAAAATGCTATTTCTAGCTATTTTACATCCACATGTTACCAGACACGATCATAAAAAGAAATAAAAAATTCACGTTGGATCATAATTTCTTTTTCTAGTAAGATCTTTGATATTAGGGCAAAAATCATATTCTTGATAATACGTTTTGTATTGTCTTCCAATAAAAATATCTAAAAATCCTTAAAACAAGATCAGTTTGATTGATCTTGTTTTAGAAGCAACACTGCATAAGATATTTAGGTTTTTAAAAGAATGTATTTTTAACATGTGTATTTTGTCTTACTGTACTGAGTTTTTATAGTCAAAACAAGTGAAAAAATCTACCAATGCTGAAGAAGTGATCCAAAGTATTTAGAATATGTTACTGACCTTGAGTAATCTAACAAAATATGTTACAAATTACATTTAACAGCATGTATTCTGTAATCTGTAGTGGAATAAATTTCAAAAGTATCCCTCCCAACCCTGGCTGTTATTGATTCTCATTGTGCACTGGCATGTTTGCATGTATGTGAGCATCTCCATCTGCCTTTGTAATCCCAAGGGAAATCTCTATTTATCTCCACTCTGATGAACTAATATTCACTAAACATGAGTCAGGTACTGTTTCAGAAAACACAGTTGCTTAAAGAAATATTTGCATACATTATATCTGTTTGCATGACTCACATCCATTTAAAGCTACATCCATCTTTCAGCTGAACCACCCAAGCAAGGCAAGCTGCCCATTAAAGGCATTTTTAGTGTCTTTTTGCTTTCATAATACAGACCGTTAGGGTTCATTGTTCCCTAGAGACAAAGGTACTTATCTATATCACAAACAGCTTTTACGCTCTCCTCCGGATGCTGGGGGTGGGTCGTGAACATAGAGACAGTCTGACAAAACAATATGAGCATAGGGGCCACTTGGGTACCATCTAGTGCATGAAATCTAGATGTGTGGTATGATATGATTTAATTAAAATCCATGACCAAATATTTAATCATGGATGCTTGTGTTTGATCAGGTTTAATGTGTGGTAGCCATGTACACAATGGATTAAGATTAAACAATGTAAGGTGTATCAGTTAAAAGTCTGAAAGAGATTGTTCTCTTTTATTACTTTAAGAGCAATAAAATGGATCACTCTCATTTTTCAGTGGTTGTCTGTACATTGAGAAGAGTAAACAGATACAGAATGTTTTGTCTTTTCATCTGTGCAGGAGGGCTGTGAGTTTATCTGATTTTAAGAATTGATTTCAAATACACCCTAAACCTTATTGTCGACCTCAAATGCACCCTAAACATTATAGTCCCCTTTAAATACACCGTAAACCCTATCGTCAGCCTCAAATGCAACCTAAACCCTTTAGTCCACCTAAAATAAACAGTAAACCCTATTGTCGACTTCAAATGTACCCTAAACCCTATTGATGACCTCAAATACACCCCTATTGTCAAACCTCAAATACACACAAAATGCATAGTCGACCTCAAATACCATATAAACCATATTTGACTTCAAATAATCCCCCTAAACTATTTTGTTGCCCTCAAATACAACCTTTACCCTATTTATGAACCTCAAACACATACTAAACCCTTCTGTTGACTCAAATACACCCTAGACCCTATTGTTGACCTCAAATGCACCCTAAACTCTATTGCCAACCACAGATATATTATAAAACCCATAGTGGACCTCAAATACACCCTAAACCCTTTTGTTGAGCTCAGGTACACCCTAAACCTATAGTCAACTTCAAATTAACCCTTTAGTTAACCTAATATACATACTTAACCTTATACCCTATATTCAACCTTAAATATATCACCAACACTACATTTAACCTAATGTGTTCTTAGATAGAAAACAACAAATATACCATCAACTTGGCAATCAACTTTAAAAACATCCAAATAACCTACAAAGTACCTCAAATCTTGGTCAATTTCAGAAACACTCAAACATTAAATGCTACAGTTCACTTTATTAAAACATTCTGTCCTCAAAAGCATAGCAGGTGCACAGACACCATTTCCTCAGAATTTCTGACTGAGAACAAGGAGCGCATCACTCGTGCCTCAAGAACTCTGAGTCTTGTAGTGCAGCTAGTGTTTGCATGTCTCGTTCCCTTCGTCTCAGAGAATCGAGGTTACATACATAACCGAGACGTTCCCTTATAACTCAGTCCACTTGACATTGCGTTTATTAACGCATATGGGGAACAGAATCCCATCACACTGCACTACACAACATAACATCCCAGAGAGGAAACATAGCGGCGCAGTCTCGTGGGAAGACGACCGACTTGAACATGCTGCAGTGAGTGATCCTTGCGATGGCCAGGAGGAGAGCGCTCATAACAACTATATGAACTATAGTCTTAGTGTTTGAGCCATGCCTGTTTTGGCATGAAACTGAACGCTATAAAAACAGGTGCACAGACAGCATTTCCTCAGAATTTCTGACTAAGTACAAGGAGTGCATCGCTCGTGCCTGAAGAACTTGTAGTGTGGCTAGCGTTCCCAATGTCTCGTTCTCTTACGACTCAGTCCATTTGACATTGCGTTTATTAATGCATATGGGGAACAGAATCCCATCATGCCGCACTACACGACATAAGTAACCAGAGAGGAAACATGGCGGTGCAGTCTCCGTGCAGTCAGACCGACATGAGCGTGCCCCAGTGACTGCTCTCTTTAGGATAGAGCAAAAGTGAAAAGGTAAAAATAGTTCTGCATATGTGTGTGTGTGTGTGTGTCTGTCCATGTGTGAGGTCAAACTGGCATTGAGACTTACTGGCTCCATCCAATTGGGCAAAGTTGGGCTTACAATCAGGAAATTATGTTTCCTTGGGATGGGACAATTCTGATTGTTTCTAAATTTAGCGAATTCCTTGGGATCAGAAAGGCAAAAATGTCCTAGAATTCTACCCCTCCCAGGACAACCACTGAGAATGGATTATTATTGACAATCTTTGACTGGGATCAGAGATAAGCCATTCTACTGACAAGAAGCCGAAGTATGGGAAAAAGTCAACTCAAATGCGTGACATGCCAATGTTTGTGGGTTGAAATGTGATGTACTGTTATTTTGATAGAGAGATAGAGATAGAGGATTGCTTAAAATTCTGGACTTTTTTAACATCAAGAATTTAGGTTGAAATTGATCATGTTTAAAATGTATTAAATATATTACATATTTAAAATTTACTGAGGTATATTTTTAAATATGTTATTTTAAAAAACATTTTTATGTTTAAATAAGTCATTTTATGATTATCTATTGAGTTTTTATTTCCCCATATTAATTGAGAGACTACAGTACTTAATGGAATATTTGTACTTCTAATAATTCATTTGTGTGTGTGTGTGTGTGTGTGTGTGTGTGTGTGTGTGTGTGTGTGTGTGTGTGTGTGTGTGTGTGATACTTAATTCCTTGACGTTGTTGCCTGGTGTACAGTGCTTGCTCTCTGCTCCCTAACAATCTGCTCAGTGAGGTGTGACCAGATATTGTGCATCCGAATCCGACACTAGACTACTGATGCAGCGGGAGAGAGGAAGAGAGAGAGAGAGAGAGACAGAGAGAGAGAGAGAGAGCCAGAGAGGGAGGAAGGGAGAGAGAGTGCAACCAAAAACAATTTCTCTCCCACACGCACAGGGAGACAGATCGCTCTCTCTCTTGCAGTGGAGTGCTGGTGGCTGCTCTGGATTCTCTATTTCCTCACCTCCTCTGGAGGAAAGGTGAGTCTCTCCTCTCGTTCTTGTAAGAAATGTGTTTTTACAGGGGCTTTAACCTCATTACAGGTGATGCTAAACTGGTGACCGAATCTCTTCTCCCTGGTTGATGAGGTATATATCAGGTTTAAATGTAAATATTAACAACATCAGCCAGTTATGGGTGTGTATGTGTGTGTAGGTACTTTTGGCGTGTGTCAGGACCATAAACATCTGTTATTGGTCTATTACAATGGATCATGCTCTTGTTCTTGAGCACTGCTCATTAAATGGATGTTTCTGTATCTTAGCTCTTCATACAGATACATATGTGCAGTGTGAGCAAAGCTCTGTTTTCGTCAGTCGCATTCTGCTCTTCTGGTAACCATGGCGAAGGCAGCCGGCGTAGCAGCCTGGGTTTGGAACTGTGCATTTGAGATAATCAGGTGATCCAGATGCTTTGAGCGAAAAGCCCACGAAAACATTAACGTGACAGGTCATTTATCATGTTTTCACAGCCAAGTATAATTGACTCCTTCCGAGGACTGGCATTCTGTGCGTGCCAAGGTGTTTATAAAAGTAAACAGGAGTTAAAAGCATGATGTGTAAGGGCTGCTGGAATGTTACAGTGATATTTCCATAGACTTCACTGTCAAAAATGTCAACAAGTTGCTTGGGCCACATGGATGCCATCTTAAAAAATTACTTAAAATCAATAGAGAATATGGATTAAAGGGACATACGTGTTTGAGGTTATCCTGATATATTGAAATGTACTATATATGAGGCATCCTTATGTGTAGACTAGAGTGATATTATTTACAGGGATTAAGAGAAACAAACATGGTTGACATCTGGATGCCAGCCATAAATAATCTAGTAGTAAATATGCCGAAATAGACTAAACATTAATGGGCTGATAGAGTTAGGCCTCCAGTGAGAAACTTGATAAGGTTGTGTTAATGAATATGGTGATAGCTGAGGACATGGAGAACCGATGTGGTGGAAAATGATTGTGTACATAGAGTCAACAATATTCAGTGTGACGGAATGGGGGGAGAAAAAATTGTGTAAAAAAACAGCCCCACTCAATGCTCTGTCAGCCAGGTCGACTGAGGTGATTTAGGGGGAGTTCTGTAAGACTGGACACTATATTTGGCTTGTTGTTATCATATCCAAATCATAATTCACATGTATGATGGGTGCCTAACCTACAAATGTTTTTATTTTAGTGCTGATGTAATTGAGAAAAGACTTTTCATGAAATCAACGTTCAATACACTAATTGGTCTAAAAACCACGACTGTAGTTCATGTTTAAGATCATTTCTAATTAAAATGCTATGAAGTGTAGGACTAAGTTTCTAATTCTATTTCAGTATATTGATGGTAAACCAGCCCAAGGAATTTCTAGGACTAAGCTGCCTTTTGATCATGGACCTCAGTGTTCATGCATTGGTTCATGGTTGGGTTCATTTGAGGTTAAGGTTAGGCTAATGGTATTTGCTGTCTCTAAAAACCTTTAGACTGAGTATAAAGGAAGACCCCCTTTACGGGCATCTGTGTATTACTATGGCTTCAGGTCATAAATATCCCCCTCCCCCACTGTGTCTATAAGACAAGAACCAGAAAGGCTCTGAGAATAAATCTTATTTTCAAGACATGAGCCAATGATTCCCACAGCCATCATGCACGTCTAGTCGTCTGTTAAAAAAACTGATACCATGACAAGTCAATCCGTCACTACTTAAGAAGATCCCCAGTGCTAGAAATTCTTTTAAATGTACAATAGAGAGGAAAACACTTTGACTCTGACTCTGATCTTGTAGTCTTCTCTTTATTCTCTAGTGGTTTTCATTCAAGTCCTACTGTGGAATCACCATGTATTGCCTCTCATTGTTTAACTTACTTATTTTCAGAAATGTAATTTACCAAAAATAATGATCGCATAAAGGCCGTGTTCGAAACCTGGAAAATGGTGCCTTTGCAGGCACTATACAGTATGTACTGTAGGTAGGAAGCATCAAGGCACTTTAGAACTCAGTGCCCTACTTATGGCAATATGTTAAAATACACCCTTGTTGCCCAATTTATACAATAGAAGAAGCCAAACGTTCTTCTTCTGGACAAACTTATGCACCCTAGGTTAACAAAGCCTGCTTGCGCACAACGTTGATTTAAAATTAATTAATCAACGAAAATAAATTAAGAACTTCCCATCCAAACCACCAACGATTAATTTTAACCAATCATCAATGCTCTTCGTCTAACGGAGTTCTCTTAGGTCAAGAATTTCAGAGATGTGCATAGAGAAATATCAACAAATGAACACCTTAGCAGAACATTTCTGTTAAGTCAATGACCAACTGAACAGCCAAATAGGAACACAGCTGCCTTTGGTTTTCAGACAATGCCTACATATGCTACTGCTGATTGCCTAGAGCTTTACACATTGAAGGTATTGAGTAAAGAGAAAAAAATTGTGAGAATGTTTGTATGATGATGGTAATCCATAATAAGGTGATTATAATAGTAAGAATGAAATACATCAAATTGGGTATTTGCAGGAAACAGATGCTGTAGTCAAGGGAGGACAACTTTCCAAATACAAAAACTCTACAAGGATTTTAGGCGAAGAATAAATGTGTGTTATTAAATCATGGGTCTTGACTTCTCTCTTTTTTCCCTTTTTCTGCTTGTGTGATTACATCCTGTGCTGGCAGGGCCTTTCTTTGCCAGGTACAGTGGAACAAAATGACAAAGAAATAGGGAAGGAAGAGAGATGGAGATAAATGTATAGAGACAAATAGAGAAAGAAAAAAGAAAAGAGTGGGGGGTCTAATAGTAAAGCTCAGAGCTATACAGTCATTTAGGTTTCATGCTTGGCTCAGGCTCGGACACATACACACACAGAAGCATTTGTGGTTGTGTTTAACAAGCTCCTGTGGGGTCTGACTTTCTGAAGCATTTAGAAAAGATTAAACCATTCTTCTGAAACAAAACGTTTAGGGAGTTGTGAAACCAAAAGGCAAAGGCAGAGAAAGCTAAATATCTGACGTCAATCAATGTTTTCATATATCTGACCTGCAGTAATGCAGTCTTTACTGGTGATGATGTGAGAGACAGGACTATTTTTGCTCAAAGCAGGTGGTGTGTGGTAATGAGTAAATAGTCTTGTCACTAATAACGGTAATGACTATGACTCAGCCAAACAGCTGATGCCCAACAGCACCCCCTGTTGAGAGATTACACAATTAAAACCCAGGTCTGAGGAATGTTCGCAGGCAAAATTTACAATATAAAATACATATAATACAGATCCACAACAAAAAACAGTGGTGTGCAGCTTCATTACATTTTATGTATGCGATTTCTATGCCACTAGTTTCTTATTTGATGCTTAAAGTGCCTAGGGCTATAACAGACACAAGTGTTAATTCTCAGGAGACCTGCTGTATTTCAGTGATATTTTTCAGATAGTAAGGAATGTTATGCAAGTCATTTAAAAAAAAAAATATATATATATATATATATATATATATATATATAGAGAGAGAGAGAGAGAGAGAGAGAGAGAGAGAGAGAGAGAGAGAGAGAGAGAAGGGATCTGGAGGCAGAGAGGAAAAGAAAATGTGTTTAAGGTCTCCTTAAACAGAGAGATTCCATCAAATTCAACTCCTCTCACTGAGGCTACAGGGCATAAGCCTTGCACTACAAAATTAGCCCACAGTTCCACAAAGAAACTGGGCCTCTATATGTCCTACACCACCCCCATATATACATATATACCCACAAAGAGACCTCTGCTCTCCCATTAGTATTCTAAGAGAGATCTCTCTCTCTCTCTCTCTCTCTCTCTCTCTCTCTCTCTCTCTCTCTCTCTCTCTTTCCATAATTGCTCAATCTATGGAGAGCTGAGGCCACCTCTCTAACAACAGGAAGCAAAGAGGTTGGTATGTGACTACTACACTCACAGGCAAATCCTCTCAGAGCCATATGAGATGCTTTTCACTAAGCTGAGCAAGACATAACATCATGTAAAATACATTTCACTGTCATTTCATATGGACTAGACAAGAGCAAGCACAGTATAGTTCAATATTAGGGCACTTACACACTATAGTTTACATTGCTTCGTTGAATGGATTACCCTTACAAAAAATATGGCCTTCTGGTAAACTACCCACTAATAACACTTCTTCAGAAAATGTTTGGGTGAATTCCGTTACAAAAAAAATCAACAGTTGCCACTCATTATTTTCATTTGCAAATGATCTTGTGATTTGCCACAAATGTTTGCCAGAAGTTTACAGCTCTTCACTGGTAGTGGCGAACCTGCAACAAACATTTGGCAACAATGAACAGTTTGCTGCAAAGCTTGATTTGCATGTGAAAATGAATGAGTGGTGAATTTGCAGCAAGGTTGTTTCAACTCTAGATTTTTTGTTGTTTAGGAATTCACCTAAAAATGAAAATTCTTTCATCATTTACGCAACTTCATGTTGTTACAAACATTTATAACTTCTATGGCCGAAGCTGGAAGTGTTGTTGAATATACTTTATGGGCACATGTGAGCTTCAGTTTCCAAGTGAAATGTCCACAGAGTGGCACCAAAATGGGAGTTGTAAAGAGAATTGTTTTTTGTGAAAATTATGTAATGCAGTCAATACATATTTTATTATTTCCACCCCCTTACCCAAACCTTAACCCTAAACCTAACCAGCAGTGGTGACAAAATGTAATCTTAGAGGAAAAATGCCACCCCCGAATAACACTCACTCTTGTTTATGTGAAAGTGATTACTTTCTAGATTTCATAAGACCAGGACCCATGTCTCTGAGGCTGCTCATGCAATGTGCTGTCAGTATCACCACAGGAATATCTAAACACGTTTGAATTGATGCGATATGGCGCTTGTCAGTACTCAGCAGAATGGGGTCAGGGCATCAGAACTTTCAGAAGCAACATCCCGTGTTCTTAAACAAAGACAGAATTTACATTTTAGAGTGAACTATCCATTTAATTTCAGTTGGGATGGTTGTGTCACAAGGATGTAGAGGAAAACATATGGAAAGCAAATGTTTGTCATGCAACCAAAAATTATGAAAATATTTAATCTTTTTTCTGCAAAGCATTCTGATGTAAGCATCTGTTGACCAATGAGAACCTCAGAGAGTTGGATCCAGTTTGGAAATTCAATTCACTATATTCCTGCTTGATTTTAAAATGAGCAGACTCTTTCCACACACTCAAAATGCACCTTACTCGTTCCTTTCCATCAAACGCTATGCCTATGCTTTCTCTAGTGTGTAGATGCCCAAAGTGAAAGAGAAGGCTTGTTGACAATTTATTTTTAAGTTAATTAAAAGGAACTGAATGGATGTCAATGTTTTTTTCATGTGCTGCAGAAGTCTGGTGGAACTGGTGGGCCATCCGCTGAAAGTCAGACACCATGTGAGCTGTGTGGTCCATGTCAACGTTTGAGAGGCAGAATGCTGCTTCTGCGTGGGACTCTTGTGGTTGGAGTTCTGTTCTTTTACTTCAGCTCTGTGAATGGGTTTTTCAGTGGGTTTGGGCCAAAACCAACAACTCAAACAGAGTCAGAGTCAAAAGGATGGGGCTTACCCTACGTGGGAAAACTTCCAAAACTTTCATCATTTGGTATGGAACCGTGGAGTCCTTTTGGTAAGGCTGCAGAGCCATTGGTCACCATGAAAATGGTGAATCCAACAAACCCAGAACCAACCACACAAAACTATACTCTGTCTACAGAGGAGTTAACCAGTCTAAAATACAAGTCAACCACAATCACAACTGAGGAAACTCCAAGTACCACCATCCACCTAGGCACCCTGCTACCTTTGAAATCAGCAAAACTGCCAACTAATGACCTACTCAGGAACAACTATCGACTGGATAGACCTGAGCCTACTTTTCAGTTTGATTCAAACTTTGATCTTGACCTCTGGCCTCCCAATAATTTCAAGAGCACAGATGAACCACCACAGTACACAATACAATCTCTTCAAACACCAACATCCACTGCTCAACGTAACAGCACCATGCAGACTATAGCGCTAAGACAAACAACAGAAACCAAGAGCCTGAACAGTGATCAAACTATACCCACAAATGCTAGATCAACAACATCAAGATCAACAACTTTATTACAAATTACAAATTTCACAACAACAGCAGCCCCTAAGACTGAACTGTCTACCGAACCTTTGACCAGCACTGACGTCAGCACTGAACAACACACATTGGGGACAACGCAATCTGCCTCTGAGTCATACTGGACACCTACTGAACCCACTGACAAATCTTTGGATGGGTTTCCATGGGTGCAACAAACTACAGGCCCAACCAAAGGGGGGATATTCCAAAGCATTGGCCGAGAATTCACTTCCATCCCGCCAGCAGGAGGTAAGTCAACTCCACCCTGTCTGTTCAGTTACACCCCGAGCAAATAATCTTGGGTTAGATAGTCAAAAATACTGACACCATTTGACCACTCCTGAATTGGAATGAGTGTATTTTGTTTAGTCATTTGTTTCATTTAACATTTATTTAAGGGAAATATAAGGGGAAAATAATTATTTTTATTTCCAAATTGGTAACTGAATACCACTTGCAGAATTTTGCATGCACATAATAAGGTGTGACAACAATGTAGCATACTACTGTTTAAAAAGATGTGTTGCATAATGCATATTGTTTAACATGGGGCTGATATGGCCAAAAATATATTCACTTTTTTTTTCATATCGTTCGATATCGATATTTTTCACGATGTACATTTCATACAATTAATGGCCCATGAAATGCATTTCATACAGTATGTTGGTTAGACCTCTAGAATGAACGTAAACAGAACTTGTTTGTTTACAAAAAAAAAATCCAAATGGGTAAGTTACCTTACCAATTAAGGAGTAAACTCAGTTTAGGATTTAATCCCACATAAGATGTGATCTCTTTTCAGCAGAGTCAAATGTCTGCTGAAAACGATGAAATTGGCAAAATTTCTTTATCTTCAGCAGACATTTGACTAAAGCTCAGTAGGCAGCAATAATGCACTATAAGATGGACTGCCCAGCACCAATAAACATCACATGAAGAAGAAAAAATATGTTCTTGTCTGTGCCAAAAAGTGACAGTGATTTGGATCATGAAAAAAATTCATAAATAGTACAGAGATAAACAGCATGAAGTTGATGTTGTGTTCAGTCAGTATTAGTACTGCATTGTAAACGCTGTGTTGTTTGATACACAATTATATAATTATATCCAGACAACTAACCACTACCTCGTTTCTTTCGTTAGTTGTGTGCAGGGTCAAAAAAAGGTTCAAGGAACAAAACCGAAAATGAACAGATTTATTTTTTGCAGAACATAACCGAAAAAGGGAGCAAATTAATTTTCAATTGTTCCTGAGTGAAAATGTAATTTTTAAATCAGCTGGTAACCGATTATAACCGGTTAGTTTTGTTACAATAATTTTTTTCAAGAAACCAAAGCCTAAAGGTTATAACAGTAAAGATTTGGAATTACACCACTTCCAGAAGCACAAACAAACATGTGCTTTGATCCTGAAGGAAACTGCTTCTTTGCATCATTGCCCATTGTGGATGTCACATTCTGTGAATGCAGACTTAACTAACATCAAAGTAAATTTAATACTTGTACATGCACAGCTAATCCAGATACATTAACAGCTTTCATTTGTACAATGTATTCACTTTTGTGAAAGGGCCTGTTAGATATTGACTTCTAATTGTTCAGCACTCCAGAAGGCAACAATTAATATACGATCACATAGGTCAGTGTGCATCTTTAGATCTCTGCTGATTTGAGGGTTTTCTCACAAAGAAAACAATATAAAAAGTACATTTATCAGTTCACTGAACTCTAACTGTTACCATTTGGAAAGAAGGCTGCAGAACTTTCAAACCGGAACAAAAAATACTGCTTTTGCTCAGAACGAACTGAAATTTAAAAAAAAAATCATTTACAGTCCCTGGTTGTGTGTATAACTTTGCTGAACTGTTATATTCAAAAGTTATAGACGACATTGAAGATTTTTCCCCCCAATAAATATCAATATCATTTGACATATTTTCACATACTATTTAAAAAAATACTTTGCAGTTTTCAGTGTATACAACGCTGTGCAGCATGCTTCTGTAGGACTGCATAGTGAACTATATTAATCATCATTTAAGGTCAAAGAGTGTTTGGACTACACCAAAGACACCATGCCCCAAAGACTGGAAGGCATGTTATAACCTTGATCCAAAGTCAACATTTAAAGTTATTTTATGCTTTAAGAAAGAAGGGTCAAAATTAGCACTAGATCTGTAAGATGTCAGCCAAACAAATGACAAATAAAAACAATATAAAATTCCTTGAAGGTAATCACGCACTAAAACTGGACATCTCTGTATATGTACCAACTTGTGCTGTATGTTAGGTGGCTAAGCTGTGTTTACGAGTGTTGGCATGGCTGTTTAGTATCTACAGCAAAGGGGACAGTAAGACAGGTGTGAGTGTGTGTAAAGGAAGCATGGGATTTGTACCAGAGAAGCAGCATTCTAGGTTGTATGTGATCAGTATTCCGATGGCAGAGTCAGCAGTCAGTGAATCCTCGGGGACGATGTTTTTCCGCACCGCCTGTTCGTGGATGCTGAGCATGCCTCTCTCAACATTTAGTCCCCTTTTCTCCATTCCCTCTATCATTCTCTCTCTCTGTAAGTAATAGACCTCTCTTGACATTTACTGGGTACCTTTTAGTAAACATACGGTAAGTGTCCTTTAGCTCCTTTAACCCTTCCTTTAGTTTTATGTTTTCTTTCAACCTCTCCTGGCTCCCAGAAATGTGTTTTTCAATGTCCTTCTGTTCTTTTCCTCTCCATCCAAACTCATGAATCTTTTCAGATGGCAAATCACGGCTGAGCCAAGAAACAGGAAACATAGAAAAAGAGAGTTGTACAGAGAGAAATGTTGAGTAAGAATAGAGCTGCTTCCATCCACACCGCCCACACCACAAAATATCCCCTCAAGGATAGCAAAATCTGAATTCACCTACATTGTAGCAACCACGACCAGCCAACGGGGAGGAAATGGGCTTCGTAAACAATCAAATTAATATCTAAATGAAAATGTAAAAATGTAAAAAGGTTTCGGTGAGAGTTAGGTTTAGAGGGTAAGAAAATATCATTAGCTCAGTATAAAAATAATAGAAGTCAATGGAAAGTTCCCACCATTATAGATAAACACATGTATATATGTATGTATGCGTGGGTGAGTGGGTGGGTGTGTGAGTACAAAACAGCAAATTATTGGCTAATGTTTGGGTCACCTTGTCTTCTGGAGGTGCAGGCAGCCACAAATTGCTTATCCCCCTCCTCAAAACACACTGGAACTAAGAGCAAGGTCAATTTCCACACTAGATCTGAGAGGAGGAGGGGAAAACAGAGAAGAGGGTAGGAAGAAAGGAAATAAAGAAACAAGTGTTGAAATAGTGATAGAGAGGGCTGTCTTGGTGAATCTTATGAAAACTGTCAGGGTCCTTTCAACCCAAAATTAAAAAAAAAAAAAAAAACTTGAAATTATAATTAGAATGCAAGAAAAGACCATTCTAGTCTTAAAAGAGTTTGGTACACATATTTAAAAAAAAAAAAAAAAAAAAAAAACAGGAGATATTTATCTCACTAGGTCATTCAAACGGCAGTGCAAACAGGTGACTGCTGTTAGGCTCGGCTACGATTGACTGAAAATATGATATTCTAGTATTTGAATACACTACAGAGCTCTTGGACTGCTTGAGACATTCTAGTTATGTCAGATGCAAATCAGACCATAAACTAAATGGTTGTCATGGTTACGACTCTCCGAGTAGTAGTGATGAGATTGTTGTCAGGGCAACACTGATTGAAAGCACGAAATTGTTGACTGTCTGTTTTGGATATGCACAACTATGCACAGGTATCCACAACTATGTCACTTTATCACAGGCACACACTACAAAATACTTCAGGGAGAACATTAGACACCTTTCACTTTGTGTGAATGGTGACTGAGGCTAACATCTCCTTTTGTGTTCCACGAAAGAAAGAAAGTCATATTGGTTTGAAACAACCAATAAGGATGAGTAAATGATGACAGAATTTTCATTTCAAATTTTTTCATTTTTGGGTGTGCTATCCCTTTAATATATTTACCTCACTGTAATTTCACGGAGGGCTAAGAATCTGTTTTCTATGGAGTGTCTAGACTATAGAGTTTGTGTGACTTAATATGAACCCAAAGGGAAGTTATAATAAATGATGGGGGTTTATTTCCAAAACTAGATCATTTTTTAATAAAACTCAGATCTGCTTTTGAATTCATTTCATAATCCCTCAAAACACACACACACACCCACACACACCCACACAGACAAATGCCCACACACTCTCAGACATACATTTAGCCTCATGAGGGAGATTCAGTTATGTATCTGACACTGTAAAGGGGACAAAATTATAAATTACTTTATTAATGGAGAGCAGGGAATGAAATGGGGAAGAGGAGAATAGAGAGATACTGGGGAGGAGTAGAGTGAAGAAAGAAGGTAGAGAGAGGAGAACAAGACAGAATGATGGAGGTAAAGAGGGATGCTTGGATGGAGAGGACATTCCTCATCATCTAATGAGAGTCAATGGTCTAGATGGCTTTGACAGAGAGTGATGGTGGATGTTTGATGCTTCATTGAAGCCAGCTGGTGGAAGATGCACACAACTCAATTTATAAGTGAGTCAGAATGTCTAAATCAGCCACGAAGAGACGCAGGAGAGGTTATACAACACACATATACACACACGTTCCATAAAATGGTGCAGAATTCATTGGTTTATTGCAAGAATTTCAAGAACAAAGTATGGTGTGTTGAAAATAAGTTCCAAATGTACTCTATTTGGAAAAAAAATTATAATATATATATATATATATATATATATATATATATATACTTAGCATGTCACCTTTGTTTTCTGCACTTCAGAAATAAAGTATTTTTTGTCATGTATTGCATTAAAAATATTGTTTAAAAATTATTCTAAACATGATAAGTGTCAAATTTAGAAGCAAACTTCTATAAGACAATAAAACTTGTTTTCAGACCAGCTGACTGAAGATAGTCCCGCTTATTTCATGGTTTCTTACTAAATTAATAATTAAATGTACATGGAATTTCAATTTGAGCTGAAATTATGTTATGTGAGAAGAAAGAGACCGAGACAGTTCTAATGATGCTATTGGTGTATATATATAAATGACCGTTTGACTGCTCATTATGCCGCTTATTACACTTGACATGAAAAATTGATTTGAGTTTACATTATTATATTAGCTTATTTGTAAACATTGCAGAGGTATGTGAGCAGAAAGAAAGATGACACACAATACTCACTTCCCCAGATGTACGGTCATTATTTTAAAATATCACACTAAATTTGTGAAAATCTCCACACTAAATATGGGCACATTGATGCTATACAACCTATAAGGATCCATATGCAGACATATGCCCAAACATCCACTGAGCTATACATTTGGGAATGTAAACATACAGGTGTGTGTGTGGTTCTGCAGATTTAATAGTTATTTCAATGGGCTCTATGGGAAAAACTGACCAGTGAACAGATATTAAACAGTTTGCCCTCATTGTGTCTGGGCTCTTTTCAGTCTTGGTATGGTGTCTGTGTTAATACTTCAAACGTGTGTGTTTGCAGTTTTATCACATAGAAAGCTTTGCTTTGAACTACTTTATACAATCCTGCTTGGTCACAAAGATAAGGTTTCTGTTTCTGATGTGTAATGAAGCCCTGTCATAATTTTGACAGCTGCACACACATTGTCATTGTTAAAGTCATCGTAATTTCACAATGAGATGTCAATCTCAATGCCACAAAGGCCTGGATCGGCTTCAGTGCATTGCAGAGATCCGTTTGACATAACTAGGTTAGGAAATATTCCTGCATCAACCCACTTTCAGTCATGAATACTCTCTTCAAGCCCTCTTACATTCAGTACCACATTCTCAGCGTTGTGTGCTCTGTTTTCTCAGCAGGCGGTGTATCACAGGAAGCAGATAAGGAAATGGGGAGGAGTGCTGATTTGACAACCCAAACGCAAAGTGGTGAGCAGACAACATCAGCAAGTGCAACGACTCTCAGGAGCACAGGTCATTAAAACTGTCTGACAGAATATGTGTCTCAATATAATCTACACCTGTGATAGTTATACTTTGATTGTATCTTGGGATATGAGCTAGTTTTTATAAGATATATATATATATATATAATAGAGAGACCTTCAACATGATGGAAAATCCAGATTATGCTTGTAGCTGTTTTGAAACGGAGTAGATGGTCTTTAGCTAGTCCACCAGCTGGTCATACAAGCTTAAGGTGGTCAAGCAAGTTTTCAGAATTACTGGACCAGCTAGAAACCAACTTCTGTGTTCCAAATCACAGCTATTAACCATAGCTGTTTTTACCAAAAGTGTTATTGTTATTTAAACTTATCTTCTTTCACATAACAAGTTATCAAAGTATGTTGGGTGAGGCAAATGTAATAGTGAGTCTGCATCATTATTATCAACATATAGAATCCCTACTGTAAACAACTAAGTAAACAGTAACTTTTTGTGTGTGTGTGTATATATTTATATTACATTAACACCACCTGTCTAATATTGTGTAGGTCACCCTCGTGCCGCCAAAACAGCACCAACCCACATCTCAGAATAGCATTCTGATATTATATTCTTCTCACCACAATTGTACAGAGCGGTTATATGAGTTACTGTAGACTTTGTCAGTTTGAACCAGTCTGACCATTCTCTGTTGACCTCTCTCATCAACAAGACATTTCCATCCGCAGAACTGATGCTCACTGGATGTTTTTTTGTTTTTTGCACCATTCGGGGTAAATTCTAGAGACTGTTGTGTGATAAAATCCCAGGAGATCAGCAGTTACAGAAATACTCAAACCAGCCCATCTTGCACCAACAATCATGCCATGTGATTATCTAATCAGCCAATCGTGTGGCAGCAGTGCAGTGCATAAAATCATGCAGATACGGGTCAGGAGCTTCAGGTAATGTTCACATCATCCACCAGAATGGGGAAAAAATGTGATTTCAGTGATTTGGACCGTGGCATGATTGTTGGTGCAAGATGGGCTGGTTTGAGTATTTCTGTAACTGCTGATCTATTGGGATTTTCACACACAACAATCTCTAGAATTTACTCTGAATGGTGTTGCCATGATAAGAGTCAATATAGTTACTGTCAGGATGCCCATGATTGTTCCTAGGCCACCCTTCTGGTGCTTGAGGTCAGGACTACTTACAATGGATGAATATATATTTATTGACAATTGAAGCAATCTGTTGATGCTGGCGGAATAGTTCTGTGTAGCCATGCTTGGACTGAGCAGGGAGACATTAGAACATGTACAATATCCTTGCTTTTTAATTGATGATAAATGGAAAAAAAAAAATTAAAAATATTTAACAAGTAGAAAAACAAGTACAATAGCAGAGTTACATACATTAGATGTTAGCCAGGATTTTTGATCAGACAAACATAAATGGATTTAGAACTCAAATAAACGGTGAAGCTGGGGATGCAGAAAGGTGTTAAATAGTGCAAGCAATGAATATGTAGCTGAGGAAATAAAAGTAAGGACACATTACTGTATATACAGACTGCTCTAATATGTGTCTGAATTGGATTGTTGGACATCATGTATCAGCTGAGCGTCATATGACAGCAAGATGACAAACGTGGCTGCCTGAACTGACGCAATAATTGACGTCATAACTTTGAGAGAACTTTTAGGAAGAACGTTAGCCAAATGTCTAAGAATGTCCCTAGTTAGCTCATATGCAAATGCAATAATTGACACAGCAGGTGATGGTTCAAACAGCAAGTTTATATCTGAGGTGTCTTCTCAGTTGGCTTTGGCCTGCTAGCTCTACTGCTAGCTGTCTCAAATCATCCTATTAAGAAGGGTGTCTTGCTTTAATCTCAGGGCCGCCACTGGCCAATTTGATGTGATATGCGTGATATGAGCGTGAAGTGTGTTCTGCAACTGCTTTCTGGTCATTAAAAAACATATAACGTGTGCGTAACGTTTCTGGTGCCCCCCTAGGGAGTTGGTGCCCTACGCAGACTGCGTAGTCTACTTATTGGGAGTGGCGGTACTGTTTAATCTTAAATTTAAGATTAAAATTTAGCTGAGACTTCAACTTTACTCCGTAAATTGTTTCAGATAAAACACTAAAAAATATCCTGCTGGCTAACATCACAAGTTAGCTAGTTTGACAGCACTTTTAATAACCAAATTGTCAAAAATGCTTCTGTAAAAAGCAAACTGTCTTTAACTGCTGCTGTGATTAAAGAAAATAGCCAGAGTGAAACTGTGACAGGAGAAAGTATTTTAATATTACAAGCATGCACAACCTTTAAGGACATATTGCAAATGGCCTAAACATAGTAATGTGGTGGATATTCTGTAAAAAGGACTCAAGAGACTGTGGTGCCTTTCTGTAAGTTTAATACACTTGCAAGCGTATTCAAACCATACAGAGAATTCACGCCCAGGTAATGAGCAATGAAACCCCCTAACTCTCTAGCATATATGGTTCCTAGGATGTACCTGGATTCCATCACCATGCATTTCTGAAAACAGACTGACGAACACATTATAATTTGTTTCTCTCTGTGGTTAGCCGCCCCTGCCCTTGTGACAGTTTTAAACTCGACAACACCATCTGTTTGAGTTACATGTCAGATAAGCACAAGGATGCGGGGGTTGTGCAAGGACATTCTTGTCTTCAGAAATGCAGGGTTTGCGAGTTCAGTCACAAACACAGTATGAGGGTATAAGTTTTCTTAATTCTTACTGTATATGATTATGAAGAAACATGTAAATGTTGTAAAATTTCAAGTAGCAAGTGAGCCAACTGTTCTGGTTCCATCAGTGAAATAAATAAAGCCAGCCTCTTCCTCCTTTGCGTGATATGACGAAGAGGAAGATGTGGCTGAGTGCATCCAGACCACCGTTCTGTTACCTGTCTGTAATTGCTTCCAGTGGGAGGAGGAACTAGATATAGGAGTGCTTTCATCGCAGAGTTGGCGCCTCCTACAAACAAACCGCCTGCTAAATTGCCTGAGAGAGTTGCGTTACACAACGTCTCTCAGTACAGCAGATCTATCAACATATGGCCGGAGTGTTAAGTGTGCCACTTTACGTCACATTCCCCTGTTGAGGTAGATCTTAGACCAAGCAGTGGCACTTCTGTGGCACCTAACCCACTTTCCTCCCCTTGCATTGAGCAGGCTAACCTAAATTCCAATAATAGATGGACAAAATATGCTTCAATTATCTAAAAACCAGGTTGGGAGAAGATGCAAGTGTTTATTGGCCATCTCATCAAATAAACTACATGCTGAGCTCTGACCCGCAAAACTGTAGATGACAGATTTCAAAATGTAAGAAGGTTTCAGAATCTAGCACACACATGCATTTTGCCCAAAATTTGAATGACCTGCTGGAAGGAGATGGATCAGATGGTCTTCCTTTCTCCTTCACTGCCCTCTTCTCTATGTCAGCATACCCACAGTCTCATCAATATGTATGGGATCGGCCAACCCTGCTGTCCACTTATCTATTATTAGAGAGGGGAAAGTGAGGGATGACAGATGAAATCTGAATGAGTACTTGCATGACGTGATGGCAGAGCACTGTGTTCCTAATTAAACAGAGGATGCTGGCATTATCGCATCAGGGAGTCAGGACAGGTTCTCGTCCTATAATACTTTGGTAATCAGCTGACAGAGATCTGGAAGTCTCGGTCTAGTAATCTATCTTAAAGGGATAGTTCACCTAAAAATGAACAGTCTGTAATCATTTACATATTCTCATGTTGTTCCAAACCTGCATGAATTTCTTTCTTCTTTGGAACAAAAAAGATGTTAGGCAAAATGATCAGGCTCAACTTTTTTCCATACAAAATGAAAGGAAATGTTGACTGAGGGCAACATTCTGCATACGATCTGCATTGATAGACTGCAGGCCAAGTTGTGAGCCAAAGTTGTTCTTGAGACTTGATTGTTTAGTGAAGTTAAAGCAATTCAGTTCATGTCTGAACAGACTTTGCGGGTAATCATGCCTTGAAGTCGTAAACTTTTTTCTAACCATAAATGTAGCCATAACAAGCCTGTTTTGACTCGCCCAGCGTGGCACCATCAACAATAGGCCCTACCTATCATTAGAGAGGGATTCGCATTAACCCCTTGTGGATCTATGGAGACATTTGCCTTTTGTCTGCTATCTGTCCCCTCCTGCTAAACTTCCTGCCAATACAATTACAATCCACTACCATAACAACATCAAATGGAAAGAGAAAACCACTTAAACTCAGGATTAATAATGTGAAAATTTGCTTTGAAGGGATAGTTTAACCAAAAATTGTAATACTGTCATCCATAACTCACCCTTATGACTTTCTTTTTTCACTACCTGGGTTTCCATCCAACTATTTTTTATGCACATTTAGAAATTGTGCATCAATGAAAATACTTCATTTGCAAATAAACTCACGATTCGCTTAAAGTTTCATTTTAATGCGCTAGGCAGAGTTTTGCTTTAGTTAAAATGAACATTTGGTGATGGAAACAGTTTATTTGCAAATTTGTGCATAAGTTCAATGCAATACTTACTGAGGCTAATATTCTGTCTAACATCTCCTTTTTTGTTCTATGAAAGAAAGTCATCCAGGTTTGGAACAACATGAGGGTAAATGATGACAGCATTTAAAGTATTGGATGAACTATCCCTTTAATTCATTCTATGTTCACATGTCTCTGTTTTCCAGAGGCAGTTGTGTCTATTTGTTGTGTTAGATTGTGTACGTAATTCCCCGGATTGAGTTTCATCCAATGTGGCAGCATTGTGACAGGGATCGGGTCACTGAGATTTGATTGATTCCTCATCTGAAGCTTTGGCTAACATCCAGACACTAGTCAAATGTTCCACACCCGTGAGACTGGAGGGCACAAGCGGGCAACAGGAAATAAAGAGGGAGGACGTGTGAAGCTCTTGCCACAACAATCGCTCTTATCAGTGCCTGGCATTCACGTGACCCTCTTCCTGTGTCTGCCCATACACTTTCTCCTCACACACCCATCAGTTAATCAAACACAGTAATTATTCCAGACAGCTAGTCACTTATATGCATTCCAGAGCTCATTTGAATGAGATTGTCATTTGATGGTGAACAATATTTTCAGATACCACATTTTTTAAACTTTTTATGGACCTAACTCTTAGTAATGCCATCTTACGTTTTTGATGGGAATTAAATAATAAGCAAACACATCTTGGATGGATTTTCCTAAATCAGGATTTTTATTTTAAACATTTTAAAAATGTTTTTAAAATGTCTTGTGCAAACATTGATTTAGAGCTAATTTAGCACATCATGTAAAAGTGGTGTCTTGTTTTAGCACACATTCAAATGTGAGCACAGAATAACACAAATATTAAAGCTAAATAACCAGTTAAACATTTTTTTACTGAAAACAAACTAAGTCAATAATACATTCAAATGCATCAAAGTTTGGTTGATTTTACTTTTTTTGACAAACAGAAGTACTTCACGTTAGCCTAAACTTAATGTAAGTGGTTAAACCACCATCTTGGAGTTAAGTTAAAGGTCTAATAAGTGCTTCTCTGTGGTTTCTGCTGTGGTAGTCTTGATTAAAGAGAAATGTTTAATGAGCAGTTTGCAGCCGTTACACACATGCCACCATTAATCAAGGATGGATAAGTCTGATTATCTACCCTCACCACCAGAATAAACACTAGATAGCTTTTCTGACATTCTAATGGAGGCCAATACTCACCACTGACTGGGCTCAGTGAGTACATATTTAGCCAAAGTGGTGGTCATCAGCCAATGCCGAAACCAGTGCAAAAAATACCAAACCCACCTTTGGGAGTGACCCATGTCTATGCGTAGGCTTTCTTTTTTAAAAGGAGGAAGGTCATAAACAAAGCTGTATATTTGGCTCTGGGTGTAACAGGAAGTTGTCAGTCACTACAAACATGTAAAAGACTACAGAATTAACCCAAAATGTGGCAGGATCTCACCAGCACCAAAAGAAAAAAGAAAAAAGCATCAAAATCTAGACATGATGTATTTACCATTCATAGTGTGGGGGTGAGTTGACGTAACCCAAAAATGGAAATTCCGCCATTATTCCAAACCTGCAAGATATTCTGTCTCCAATTTCAATTGTTATTTTTGGGTGGAATCTCACTTTAAACAATGAGAACAATCTGCTCACCTTTTGTCTTTTGTGGGTTGTGACGATGCTGGAAGAGTACCAGTGGCTTCATGGTGCCATTCGTCTTTAAAGCTCCAAGGTTTCTTTCTCAGGGGTACAGTAAACTCACCAGTTCTTTTAGGAATCCTGATAGTTGCATCTTAGATGAGTTATGACTCTGATCTGCTCTGTAAAGGCTTTAATTAGATGTGTCAGTTCCTCAAGTGCTGATGCACTTTACATCTCCACACTGTTATGCACAGCATGCAGAGATATGGCTGTGTAAGCTAATATTATCCATCTTGGATGGATTTGCACATCAATTGCAAGTGCATATCAAGGCAATCCTCCAAGTGCTTGGGGATTTAATTATTTTGGAAACACAGTGTGTCTTATTACAGTTTACAGTGGTGCATTAGATGCCACAAACAAACCTGTGTGGGTTTTCATAATGTGTACATATTTTGATGATGATGTTAGTTCATACAAGGTTTCGTTTTTGGACTACTGTATACACCACTTCAAAATAGAAAAGGTTGTTAGGCATTTTCCAGAATTGGACAATGACATAAGATTTCTGTCACATGGAGCTAAACAAGTCCTTCCAAGTCTGTTAGGCTATGCAGACCTAATGTATTTAACACTCCTCAACATCAGAGCCAAGCCATATTATCCAAAATCTAAAACAGCAACCTCCTCCCACAGCATTCTGCAAAACATGCGATACAATCACAACTGCATTTATATGGAAACAACAGATGTTATATCTCTGCCTTGGCATCACACCCTGCTGCATCTAAATCATGGCTTCTCTCTTCCATTTCCAATTGTTCCATTTTGCTACCTCTCTGAAAAATATTGTAGCTGCTGATTTAAAAATGGGATTAAATCATTAGACTGATAAATGCTTTCAAGATTTGGGAATATTCTCCATAACCATGGCTTTCTGCTGTACAACATACTCAAATGGGCAGTCCCCTTAAACATGCCCTCTAGTGGTGATGTCCATTGTAGAAAAATGAATAATAGGTTGTCAGAGTTGTTGGTGACAGTAATGATGGTTGGGGGGGTTGATATAGCCCCTTCAAGATTTAAATAAACCTTTATATCCAAAATGGTTTCTGCTAATGAACTAGTTTTCACAGATATCTGAGAAATTTTGCATGCACCTTAACACATCTCTGCTTTTATTAATACTGCCATCCATATACTCTTGTATTTTAGAAATGCCCACAACACTGTCTGAGGACTGGCTGATAGACCTTACCCAAGAATCTGCACTCCCGGACTGCAACGCAGAACATTCTGGAATCTGCAGTGACACATGGCCCACCACTACTCTGAGCAACAGTAGCAGCAAAAATGACAGCGCAACCACCATCTCCACCAACTTATCTCACAGCCCCATCACGTTTCAAGCCCCACATTTGTTTGTGGCACTGTATTCTGATTGGAACAGTGCCCTGGCAACATGGGGTTCGGCATGGGAAGCGCACATTTATGGACTGGGCACTGTGTTCTGTCTAGTTGCCTTGGCCTCCACCCTGAACCTTCTCTGCCTGCCCCTTCAGTACCCATCAGGTTGTGGGTACTTCGCTCTGGTCAGCCTCTGCCTTGTGGCTGCTGGCTGCACGAGGGCTTTTGCCCTAGTTTATGATGCCTACGGATACCAGGAACGCATAGCATCCACCGAGGCCTCACTGTTACTATACGAGGCACCATTCCCCTGCATGACAGCCGCCTTCGGCTTAGTGTTCCTACTTCTGTCAATGCGCTCCCGTATGCAGCTTTCTTATGCAGCCTTTCAAAGACCCTGCTTTCTAGCCTGCTTAGTGCTTCTGCACTTTGTTGCTGCATTTGGCCCTGCTGCATTACTCCATGTTGACCAACAAGGAAAAACACATTACCAGTTTCTGTGCTTGATTTCCCGAGGTGCCTTTGTGGGTCTGGCGACTTTCCTGTCCACTGCATATTTCGTGTTCTACTGCTATGTTCGTGCTGACTCGAAGCATATTTATCATCTGAACAACACATCGCCAACACCGGCTGAACGTTACAATCGTTGCCCATTTGCGGAGAGCCGAGATTGGGACCGCGCAGCAGCAGCGGTGCTTCTCTCAGCTGTCTTCTCATTGGCTTGCACAGGGCTGCAGCTCTATGCTATGCTGCACGCCCTTGGCCTCACTGGAAGCATTGATGCCTTTCGGCCTTGGCCATGGTGGACATTTCAGTTCAGTTGCCGAGTTTGTGAGGCTGTGGTCTGCATCACATTGGTGCTAGTAGTTTCTCAGCCAGTGTACTGCTCTGATCACCTTCCTCAACCAGGCAGTTGCTGGTCTGAACTTCTTGGAGCAAAGTCACCAATTATTCCTGGGAGCTACCAATGGACTCTATCCCAGCAGGAGAAGCTGGCCATCTGCGATCCAATTGGGCATGGAGAAACGGAGTACCTTCCCTTGTACACACTGGTGGATGATCGTCTAGGCAGCTTGAATGGCCTTGACCTTCTATACCATAGTAACCGGGCATTGACCTATCGGGACCTTGACATAGACCTTTCCAACACTCAACCCAACACTGGTGCCCCCTCCATGGGATCATCCTGTACCAGTGACTCCACTGCAGATCTGCACCCTCCATCACCAATAAATCTGCGCCGAAGCATCGATGAGGCACTATTTAGTGAGTCTCTTTTTCCCATGAGTCTCTTTAGCCCCTTACGACCCTTCACCTCTAGTGACCATTCCCTGGATGGTAGGGAGACCAGCTCCAGTGGTGTCCAAACCCTCAGAGACACTCATATGCCTGATCCATGCCTATACAGAACATCCTCCTGTGTGGAGGTGCTACCACAGGCCCCGCTCTCTTCTCAAGCCCAACAGGATGGTCCTCCATTGGGTTTTCCTCCATCCCCATCTCCATCACTGTCATCATCCACTTGTTGCTCAACACCAGAGCACTGGCGAGGCAGCTCTAGTTCCTGCTCCCTCTACAGACAGTCTCTGGTGGGCTCCTCACTAGTTTTGTGCTCTACTCCAGAGGGACAACATCTGCCACCATCTACACTTAGTGGTGGCTCAAACCACACTGCAACATCTAGCCACCAAGAGGGCAGCTTACAGAGAACCTATAGAACATTAAACTCACAGGAGAGTCTGGACCAGCAGTCAGAGTTTGACCAGTCCATCCAAGAAGAATTTATCAGTGTGTGCAGACAGATTGATGCTCTTAGCATCTGCAGTGAGACTATTGACCTCTAGAGGGAGATCTCAGCTTTCATATACAAAAGAATGAAACGACAGAAGCCAAAAGACTGTGATTTTATGATTAGCAAGTAATGGACAGATCAGGTGATTTGATGAGTCTGTTTGCCAAGGTGTCAAAACAGATTTGCTCTGTACTAAATAAAAACATACAGGCAAATATTTTGTGGACTAGAACTTTGCCAGAAATTTCACTTTGTAAGGATGTTTTTTGGAGCTGAGGCAAGTCCCCCAAAGTGATGGATTCTTCAGTCAGTTTTCATGTTTAAGGATTCAGAAGTGCCAACGAATTTGCTAAGGCAGATTTTGTACAAAAGTTCTCAATTATTGTTAAACAAATTTGTAATTGTAAAGCATTCATTTCAAATTTTCTCTACAATGCTAACAGTGACATGAATACATTTGTTAAAAAAAAAAAAAAAAAATCCCTTTTTTGTCTAAACGATTAATACTGTCAGAGCAAGAATTACTGTAAGACACGTACTTTAAATTTTAGCAGATGAAAATGGGTATTTAAAAATTGGCAAGTAACCTACCAAATCCAAGTTGGAAATCAACTTAGGTGTTGTGGTTTTGGTCTTCAGTTGCACAGATAACTACAAGTCCCTGTGGTTTGTTTGCCAGAATGCATTATAAATGTCACTGAAGCCGATTTAATTTTGTTAATTAAAAGGGACAAACAAGGATGGATGCGTTTCAGTACCCTCTGCTGGTAATATTAGGAACACACACGCCGAAGTCTGCAGCACATCATGAACTGAGCTATAGACTGCATCTCCATCCATTTCTTGTGTATACTTGTTATAAACTACAAATAATAATTTATTTATCGGTCAGGTTTTAGTTCATGTTTTCAATTACTCAATACACTGTTAATCAATACATATTAAAATTAAGATTTTGTAGTGTGCATGTTTTGAAACACTGTGTGAGAAACTACTGATACATCTAATGTTTGTCATTAGAGGCTGTTGGAGGTTTTAAATAAAATGTATAATAAAACCTCAAATGACATGCACTAAAATGATCAAATATTATGAAACCAGGGTAAAACAAATGGTAAACAGTTTGAGTGTTTTTCAATTTATTCAACAACATTGAATAGAATATGTAACTTCAGTTGAATACACTTCGGTAAACAATCCTGGCTCTTGAGTTGTCAAAGACTGTGACAGCGGGCAAAGCAACATAACAAGCAACATCCAGTTAAAAGATGCAAACAGTGTCTTTGTACATCATTGTGCAGATTTAACTGAGAAATATGTACATGTGGATGATTGTGTCCACATATCAAATGCTTAAGTACAGAGTGCATGATTAACCCCCCCCCCCCCAAAAGCAAAACAAATGGCACTGGAAGAAAAAAAAACAACAACTTTCATTCAAATTCGTAAGGATGGCATGCTTCATTTGGCAGTGACCGTTTTATGAAACCACACAGGATCTGGCGAGCACAGATGCGTGTATTCTTCATTTATGGCACATTTTCAAGGCATGTCACTGTTGACATGGACAAACACATTCTCAGAGGGCCAGGAAACTCACAGCATTTATTTGGCTTTTGTAAAAATTAGATAGTCAAAAGTTGAACAGTCAAAAGCTGAACAGAAAAAACAATGTACTTGGCAGTAATGTACAGTAAATAGTATAAATGTTGCGTTGCATGCACATTAGAACTCTTTATACCAATTCAGCACCCAAAGTCTCATTCGCAATATCATAAAATCCCATAATTACTGTTCTTCATTACAATTCCAGTCAAGAGGACTGCGTTAAAAGCTCAGCTTCAACTAACTGACCTTGATGATCAAAAAAACCTTCAATGTCAATTCAAGCTGTTTGGTCAAAAATATCATCAGGACAACAAGTACATGATACTCAGATCTACTATAAATATTTAAAGATATTGGTTTTGGTATATTTATGTTTAGTACAAATCGTGGGGTGGGGTGATGGGGTTGTGTACATAGCAGAATGCTATGATAGGGAGATCTGTCCCACCAGTAGTACAATCCCACCATCACAAACAAGACTTCTTCCACATACCTGTTCCTTCCCAAATAAAATGCTATAATATAGCATCTTTAGAAGTTCAAATCCACTACATGAAAGTATTATAGTTGGAGCACTTGTTTTCATGGCAATCATCAGTTTGCAAGTGGAAAGAGAGATATTGACTGAGCTTCAATGTTGCGACTAAAGAGAGACTTTAAAATAGAACATTAGTTTGGCTGGGGGGGGGTGCGCTTTCAAGAATATTAGCTCCAAATGCCTTTGTCTTTTCTGGTTTGCATAAACATTTGCAAACACAGACAGCTATTTAGTTACCCTGATAGTCACTGGAGAGCAACTGCCATGTTTTTGGGGACTGAATTAGTTTGAGGTCCTGCTCTCAAACTACTTGAATACTTCTCTTCTCCATCTCTCATTGTAGTGGTCTTGCAGGTGGAACGGTGAAGAGCAGGGTGGAGGTAAGTTCTGGAGTTTCAGATTTGTCTGAGGTGTTTGGTCACTCCATCCCATCCATGTTCTTCCACCTACGTTAGTAAAGACGCTTCTCGTAACTATGAAGACAACAGACAAAATAGTCAGTTATTTTTGTAATTCATAAACACGTCACATTTGTAGGAAGTGTTGTGCCAGGCATAGTTGAGTACTGGCACACTCTGCTGACTTACGTGTGAAGACCATGTACACCTCCCTCCACCTGAGCAGACATAGTTCTCTTCTCAAACTTCAACTCTCCGGAATACATCATGGACCTAACAGCATACACGCACACATCATGGGAATTTTCAGTGTACTTCAAAACATGCAAGTCTCTATATTTGTATGACACACTAACACAGACTCACCGAAGCACTGAGAGGCTTTTCGCACCGATGTCCTGACAGCCGTGTTGGATTCCAGCAATGAGGTAAGGGGCAAATTTATGGATGGAGCCTTTATCCTGTACTGAGCCGGAGACTCCCTGAGCCACTTTCACCTTATCACCCTCACTGTCAGACAGCCATTCAGAACACAATTATAATAAGTGTACTATTACTTTTAGGTCAAGCTTGCTATAACTGAATTAATGTTAAAATATAATTAAATAAACATCCACAAACACCAGGACTTCCAAACTTTTAAGTTGAGACACACACACACACACACACACACACACACACACACACACACACGTGTGCGTTAAAGCATTTTAATGCACAATGTGGAGGTGAAGAACCTAACCTGGTTTGCTCTGTGAAGTGCATTCAAATCGTTCAATGCACATCTAGCTGAGGATTATTTGGTCACTTGACAGCATTGATTTTTTTATAGCGCAAATTTTGACTGGAAATTACAGCTAACTTTATCTGTGGGACGTTAGAGCCAGAGTTCTGCCTGCACCAATTCTGCATTGGAGATAAAGTAGTGCGATAATATCACACTTATTTGAATGACTAAAACGCTGTATGATTAATTGGAAGAATGGACATGAGTTTTTTGGAGATTTAAATACTCAATCCAGAAATAATAGCCACATAATGTGGAAGAGTTGGCACTCCTCGGAACTTGTAATATTTAAGTCATTTTCACATTGAGGCTTTACATAAAGGTGGCCTAGGCTATAAGAAGATTGCCAAGACCCTGACACTGAGCTGCAGCATGGTGGCCAAGACCATACAGCGGTTTAACAGGACAGGTTCCACTCAGAGCAGGCCTCGCCATGGTCGACCAAACAAGTTGAGTGCACGTGCTCAGCGTCATATCCAGAGGTTGTCTTTGGGAAATAGACGTATCAGAGTTTGAAGGGGTGGGGGTGTCAGCCTGTCAGTGCTCAGACCATACGCCGCACACTACATCAAATTGGTCTGCATGGCTGTTGTCCCAGAAGGAAGCCTCTTCTAAAGATGATGCACAAGAAAGCCAGTAAACGGTTTGCTGAAGACAAGCAGACCAAGGACATGGATTACTGGAACCTTATAAACTTGCATAAACTTATTTGGTTCAGATGCTGTTAAGCATGTGTCGCGGCAACCAGGTGAGGAGTACAAAAGACAAGTGTGTTTTGCCTACAGTCAAGCGTGGTGGTGGGAGTGTCATGGTCTGGGGCTTCATGAGTGCTGCCGGCACTGGGGAGCTACAGTTCATTGAGGGAACCATGAATGCCAACATGAACTGTGACATACTTAAGCAGAGCATGATCCCCTCCCCTTTGGAGACCTGGCCGCAGGGCAGTATTCCAGCATGATAACGACCCCAAACACACCTCCAAGACGACCACTGCCTTGCTAAAGAAGCTGAGGGTGAAGGTGATGGACTGGCCAAGCTAATCTCCAGACTTAAACCCTACTGGGCATCTGTGGGGCATCCTCAAATGGAAGGTGGAGGAGCACAAGGTCTCTAACATCCACCATCTCCATGATGTCGTCATGGAGGAGTGGAAGAGGACTCCAGTGGCAACCTGTGAAGCTCTGGTGAACTCCATGCCCAAGAGGGTTAAAGCAGTGCTGGAAAATAATGATGGCCACACAAAATAGACACTTTGGGCCCAATTTGGACATTTTCACTTAGGGGTGTACTCACTTTTGTTGCCAGCGGTTTAGACATTAATGGCTGTGTGTGGAGTTATTTTGAGGGGACAGCAAATTTACATTGTTATACAAGCTGTACACTCACTACTTTACATTGTAGCAAAGTGTAATTTCTTCAGTGTTGTCACATGAAAAGGGTGTACTCACTTTTGTGAGATACTGTATACATGCCGTATATACATATATGTTCATACATATACTGTATCTATTTTTATTACAGAAATTTCCAGGACTTTTTCCAAGTATGTAAATCACAATTTTTTAATTCACAGACATTTTCATGTTTTCCATGACCATGGGAACCCTGACACACACAAAAAACACACCTGAAATAGCGTTTCTGGCTATTGGTGTTCTTCTCCATGGCATCCAGAGAGCCCATTCCTCTGTATTTCTTTAGCCGCACCCCATCAGAGAAGAAATACTCTCCTGGAGCTTCTGTGGTGGCTGCCAATAGTGATCCCATCATCACTACAGACAGAGGAAAATGTATGTAAAAAGTAACTGCTAGATTATTTCAGCCCCTCTCAATGTATGCATGGATTAGACAATATACATGTTCAATGCTTTAAAATAAATAAAAGGAAGGAAAAGTTCAGTATTTTAAAGATTTTGTTCATTTTCAAACATGGCTTGGTAAAATATAGCTGAAAACACCTGTAGATGCCCCCAGGGACAAGGCCTTTACCACATGGCCGACCGTCTGAATACCACCATCTGCGATGACTGGCACTCCAAATCTCCTCGCATACTCTGCCACCTTATACACAGAGGTGCCCTGAGGTCGCCCACATGCCATGACTACAGAAAACATAAATGGACATGCATGCCTGTATTAGTCCTGCCAGGCTTTATGATTGGCTGGCATATGAACAATTTCCAATAAAAGGCTTTACAATTGGTAAATGTGAATAAAGTATGACGAGTACTGCGTGGGAAACAAAAAAAATAAGGTGTACATTTTATTTTTGCTGCTTACTGGATATTTTATGGTGCAATATGTGGGTAATAACATACTTTTGGTATGTGTGTGAAAGAGATATAACTGATATATAATTGAGATAGAGTTGTGCAATCCTAACCTTCCTGGGTTATGCAGATTGAACCACACCCCATTCCCACTCGCAATGCGTCCACACCTGCGTCTATCAGGTTCTTAGCCTGTGCAGCTGTAACAACTACAGAGAGAGCAGGAGAGAGAAAGCAAGGTTAGAGGAAGCAAGACAGAAAGAGTAACTAAAGCAAGTGGTCATCATGGCAGGATTTTAATGTGACCTTTACCATTTCCTCCCACAACCTGCAGCTCTGGGTACTTCTGCTTGATGTAATGGATCATATTTATCTGGTATACAGAGTTGCCTTGTGATGAATCCTGAAAACGAATACCCACAAACTCAACACAACATAGAGCACTATAAAAAAAAAAACACAGATACAGGTCGAAAGAACTAAAGATCTCTGTATAAACACAAAAGATCAAACGGAATATATTAAAAGTTTAGACATAGTTGCAGGAATTATCCACAATGTGTGTGTCTATATATATATATATATATATATATATATATATATATATATATATATATATATATATATATATATATATATATATATATAGCGCTGACATAACATGAAGATTTCAGGCTAATATACTTTTAATATATAGTAATACACATGTAATATATTTCCTTATGCATGTTGCCATTCTCAATTTTAAGTTTTTCTCAGAACAATAGCAGAACAGCAGTCTGGACTTGCACCCCGACCTACCAGAACCACTACATCCACCCCAGATTGCGTCAGCAGGTCCAGCCTGTATTTGTCGTCTTCACGGGTGCCGATTGCAGCGCCACACAGCAGCTGTTTACGGGAGTCTTTAGATGCCAGAGGATAGTCCCGGTTCTTCTTTAGATCGGTGCGGGCAATGATAGCCACCAGCTCGTCGTTGTCATTCACGATGGGTAGTTTACCTGGGGTCAGACAAATGTATAGAAATGCATGCTATAATTGCACATGCACACCTTTTAAAAATACCAGTAGTTACCATTCAGCATTTATATACACTACATATATTTTATCAGTTCCACTGTTCTTGAGGGTGAAAAGGGGCAATGCTGTACAATAATTAAAAGCAAAGAGTTGAAATAAAATGTTATTTTTATATTATTTGAAGTTGAACCATATGATTGACTAGCAGCGACTGAATTAAAGCAATTCATTTCTGTGCAGCAAAGTTGAAGCAAATTAAATCAGCAGTTAATATATAATATATTAACTGTGACTAATAGAATGACTAATAGAATAATATATTTTTTTTTATTTTATCTATCCTTTATTTTACCAGGTGATGTCCCATTGAGATAATCAAATCTCTTTTACAAGGGAGCCCTGGGGCAACAATTGCACAATTTCACAGAATCACAGTAACAAACAAAACAGATTTACAGTACATGTAAAACAATTTAAGAATGACAAAGGGGTCATTGAAAACATCTGCATTGTTCAAATTTGGAACATTTAAGTAACTGTTTAAAATGTTGAAGAGGGATAAAAACAGAAAGCTTCAATACTTGAGCAAATTCCAACACCAAGGAGCAGCATAACTAAAAGCAGTCTTACCAAATTCAGTTGTTATATGTGGGATATTTAGAGCCAGAATGTTAACGGAGCGGAGATTGTAAATGGAATGATTCCAGGTCAACAAACTAGTAAGATAACTGGGTAAATTACCATTAATGACTTTATAAATAAAAATATGCCAGTGAAACCATCTACGGAGACCTAAAGAGCTAAAACCAGTTGCCTCATAAAGACGACAGTGGTGAGTGCGTGACTTGGCATTAGTAATAAACCGTAATGCACCATGGTAGACTGTATCGAGTGTATGCAGCGTGGTAGAGGCTGCATGCATATAAATAACGTCCCCATAGTCCAAGACTGGTAAGAAAGTGGCACTGATCAACTTCCTCCTAGCTTGGAGAGTAAAACAGGATTTATTTCTAAAATAAAAACAAAGCTTTACTCTCAGCTTTCTCACTAATTTATCAATATGAACTTTAAAAGTTAGCTTTTCATCAATCCACAGACCAAGATATTTATAAGATGAAACATTTTCAACACACTTCCCATCCAGTGTGGAAATGGCTAGGGCGGTTGATGCGGGCGGGTACTGTATGAGTCTTTGTGAACTGCATCACCCTAGTTTTACCAGTGTTTAAGACCAATCTAAGATCAATGAAGATGGCCTGTAATAAATTAAAAGATCGCTGTAATGAATGATAAGCTTGCGCTAGGATGGGGGAGGAACAATATAGTACTGTGTCGTCTGCATAGGTGTGTTTTGCCATTATCTACTACAGAGGCAATAGTGTTTATGTAAATGGTAAATAGGACCGGACCCAGGATAGACACTTGAGGGACACCTCTCCGGACCCCCAGTGGGGCAGAACTATGACCATCGACAGATACAGTTTGAGTTCTATTGTCAAGATAGTTTCTAACCAATCATCTGCCTTAGTGCCCAAGCCAATGTCCCAGAGCCTCTTAAGCAGAATACAGTGATCAACTATATCAAAAGCCTTTGACAAGTCGATGAACAGGGCAGCACAGCTCATCTTATTGTCAAGGTCACAGATGATGTCATCAAGCACTTTAGTAGCTGCAGTAATGGTGCTAAGCTTGGCCCTAAAGCCTGATTGTGCCGGGCAAAGTATGTTATAATTTTGCAAAAAGCCCTTAAGTTGGGTGTTTACTAAAGACTCTAGGACCTTTGCAAGTACAGACAGTTTAGAAATTGGGTGGTAATTAGAGAATGGAGGAGTCCCCCCCCTTTCAACAGGGGCTGCACATGGGCTGATTTCCAAACATCTGGTAATTCATTTGCAGACAGGGACAAATTAAAAATGTATGTAATAGGTTCCACTATAACATATGCTGATAATTTCAGTAAAGCTGGGTCTAGGCCATCGGGACCGGCTGATTTCCTAGTATCAATTTCCTTAAGAGCCTTAAGCACTGCAGAAGAGGGAATGGGTTTAAAGTTGAATCCCTCACTGACAAGAGAAGCAGGTAAGTTGTGTTGGATAGGTGAGGAAAAATGTCTGTGAAAATATTTATATATAGTCAGAATAATATTATCTAAATAAATTACACAGGAGTTGTTGGAGATGGGTATCCAGTATGCAAAACGTGCAGACAAAAATTGTCAGTAAAAGCGGTGAACGCATCTAATATGTTGCACCTGAGGGATCACCATCCAAAGATTCATGCCCAGATGAAGGTAGTAATTTTACAAACAGCAAATATATGTAGTGTACCTTTTGATAAAGTCAAACACTGAATTGAACCTGTAAATCCAAAGAGTTGTTTATTTTTAAATACTTAAAACTGGGGGGGGGGGGGGGGGTTCAGCTTTATATTGTTAATGCGATGCTTCCAAATTGTTTTTCCTACTTAAATAAGATTTCAGTGAGCGTAAAAGTGCAGTGACTATCCCAATGATTGTTAGATTACTGAATAAAGAAAGAAGGTTCTCCTAGCCTGACACGGTTTTATATTAAATATATGGTTTAAGTTATAGTTGTTTTTGGTTATTTTTTTTATTTTATTTATATAAAAAAAAAAAAAAAATATTATTATTATTATTTATTTTTACTTTCTGGAGAAATTTTCTCTGGTCTGATGAAATTTAACTTTTTGGCCATAATGACCATCGTTATGTTTGGAGGAAAAAGGGTGAGGCTTGCAAGCTGAACAACACCATCCCAACCATGAAGCATGGGGGTGGTAGCATCATGTTGTGGGGGTGTTTGCTGCAGGAGGGAGTGGTGTACTTCACAAAATAGATGGCATCATGAGGAAGGAAAATTTTGTGGATATATTTAAGCAACATCAAGACATCAGCCAGGAAGTTAAAGTTTGGTCACAAATGGGTCTTCCAAATGGACAATGACCCCAAGCATACCTCCAAAGTTGTGGCAAAATGGCTTAAGGACAACAAAGTCAAGGAACTGGAGTGGCCATCACAAAGCCTGATAGCCTCAATCCGATAGAAAATTGGTGTGCAGAACTGAAAAAAGCGTGTGCATGCAAGGAGGCCTTCAAAACTGCCACAGACCAGTTCTGTCAGGAGGAATGGGCCAAAATTCCAGCAACTTGTTGTGAGAAGCTTGTGGAAGGCTACCCAAAACGTTTGACCAAGTTAAACAATTTAAAGGCAATGCTACCAACTACTAACAAAGTGCATGTAAACTTCTGACCCACTGGGAATGTGATGAAAGAAATAAAAGCTAAAATAAATAATTCTCTCTACTATTATTCTGACATTTCACATTCTTAAAAGAAAGTAGTGATCCTAACTGACCTAAGACAGGGAATGTTTTCTATGATTAAATGTCAGGAATTGTGAAAAACAGAGTTTAATGTATTTGGCTAAGGTGCATGTAAACTTCTGACTTCAACTGTATCTAACCTAACCTTGTAAGACTCAACCATTATTAAACAATTCCTCTTTAATCCAACTAATATTAAAGATTAAACATTTAAGTGCTACATATTGCATTACAAAAAGGTCATATTATGGTTCTAAACAATGATCTCCCACATTATTAGCTATTCTAACTGCGCTTATTTACGTTGTTGGTGTAAGTAGCAGAAGATGGTAATAGACAAGAAATGCAGTTTCATTCCATCTTGCTGTTAACATTTCTTTAGTCACCTCACATTCCTATAGCTTGAACCACTGTAGTTGAAAAAACATCCTTACAACTAGCAGCACTAAACAGGATTTCAAAAATGGTTTTAACACACCCCCATATTCATTTGCTCATACAAGGTAGTCCCACCCCATTACTGACACCACTGGCTTGAGACAATGTAATGTCCGGGCCCAATTAAGTCGCTCAAACAAACAGACTGCAATTCCATTTTGTGGCACAGATATGAAATACTTCACCTTTAAAAAGTCGAGTAAAATAAAAATAAATGGCACATTTACATCACCAGCCCGAGCCTGCTCGCACCTTTTTTGCTGCGTTGCAGGATATCATTGGCCTCTTTCAATGTGACACCAGCTGGAGCAACTACCAGATCCTCCCTTTTAGTCATGGCCTGAAAAAAACAATTCCAATGAGCACTAAGGCTTCCTAAGCACTGATTATACCACTAATATGAAATTTAAATCCAAGAAACAAGTGTGAGAAATCTCAAAAAGAGAAATGTGTGTCTGTATTGGAGCATGGTAGACTAACCTCCTCTAGAGGTTTATTATTATCCTTTTCAGACAGGAAATCAATGTCTCGTGATGTGACAATGCCGACCAGCTTGCTGCCCATCTTGCCTGTCTTGGTGATGGGAATTCCAGAGAATCCGTGTCGGACTTTTGCTTCAAGTACGTCACCTACAGTGTGATGAGGACTCAGCACCACTGGATCAGTGATGAAACCCTGCTCGAACCTCTGTAGATGTGCACATACGCATTATTCATAATTCAATATTAAGTTAAATAACCTACTTGTAATCTAGAAAATATGGGTACCTCCATAAATTACTTAATGTTTAAGGACAAATTAAACATTGATAACGGGCGATAAAGTCTTACCTTCACCTTGCGTACCTCGTTGGCCTGGAACTCTGGGGTGCAGTTATGGTGAATGATTCCAATCCCTCCCATGAGCTGGACAACAAATCAAACGCATTCAGATGTATGATTAACAGATGTTTAGTCCAGTCAGAAAAGGTGTGGGAGGTGGATGTACTCACTGCCATGGCGATGGCCATTGAGGATTCGGTAACAGTATCCATGGGAGAGGAGATAAGCGGGGTCTTTAGTGTGATCTTCTTGGTTAATGCTGAGGTCAAGTCCTATGCATAAAAATAGAGCAAGAACAATAATAGAAATATACAATTTCTACTCTAAGAGGATGTAGATCACAGCGGTCACATTGACAAAGGCCTCATGAAATTTCTTGATCAGCATGATGACGTTTTCCATGTTGATGCATTTCCAACTGAAAAAGGAAGTTTGAGCAGGACATCTCAAAGAACTTGTCCTTGCTAGTCTGTTGCAGGTGGAATTAGGAGGAGTGAAATACTAGAAATTATGTCATTGGACAAAAATTGTGTAGTGCAAGATAAGTCAAATTTTTTTGGTCCGTTCTCCCATAATAAAAATATTTAAATTATATATATCCATTAAAAGGCAGGCAAAGCTCTCGATCTACTGGTCAATTTTTGTTCCTACCCTCACCTATTGTCATGAAGGCTGGGTCATGACCGGAAGAACTAGGTCGCGAGTACAAGCGGCCGAAATGGGCTTCCTCAGAAGGGTGGCGGGCTTCTCCCTTAGAGATAGGGTGAGGAGCTCAGTCATCCGTGAGGAGCTCGGAGAAGAGCCGCTGCTCCTTTGCGTCGAAAGGAGTCAGTTGAGGTCGTTTGGGTATCTGGTAAGGACGCCCCTGGGCGCCTCCCTAGGGAGGTGTTGGTCAGGCACGTACAGCTGGGAGGAGGCCTCAGGGAAGACCCAGGACTAGGTGGAGAGATTACATCTCCACACTGGCCTGGGAACGCCTCGGGGTCCCCCAGTCAGAGCTGGTTAATGTGGCTCGGGATAGGGAAGTTTGGGGCCCCCTGCTGGAGATGCTGCCCCCGTGACCCAACATCAGATAAGCGGTTGAAGATGGATGGATATACATTAAAAGTAAATGGTCAATATTTAGGAGTATTCCAGCAAATAGATAGCCTCAAAGCAAAAACACATGGATCAAAAGTCACAAAACTTAGATTTTATTGGGTCTTTAATAAGCACTTTATTTATACCTTGCCTACATTGAATTGTCAGTTCCAAGTTTAGCCACAAGAGGCTTGAGTTCACCAATGACCATTGTCCCTTTTGTCAATAGGAATGTGACGCCTGGTGATATCGTGAACATTTTTATCTGATAAAAACTATTGTTTTTTTGGCCTTGAGATTATATTAAAGTAATCAAAAGAACAACAAGAGAGTTTGAAGGTCAAAGAATTGTAACACATGGAACATCGCGTCATTCTGGTCAAGTATGTCTGTAGAAATGCAAACGTCGCACAAATCTGTGTGGTGAAGGTGCAAGAAAGAGTGACTGTGAAGGCCATGACCTTCATCTAAACACTAGAGCTGAGAAGTGTTCCTCTGATACAGATAAGCTCACAAACATTCCCCTCACAACCTTCACCAGGTCACAACTAAAAGCCCAAGTTCCCAAAATACACTTACAAATACACACAGGTGGGGAAGAGCGGCTTGATGGGAAAACAGACACCATAGTGGGAAATTTCCCAATCCCATGGGTTGTGTTTCATGGGCAAGAGTTAAAGTGATAGTTCACTGGAAAAAGTAAACCTCCGTCATCATGAACTCAACCATACGTTGTTCTAAAGCAGTATGTGTTTTTCTTCAGTGGAACACAAAAAGAGATAAAGCAGAAAGTCAAGTGTTTTTTCCAATGGTGACTGAGGCTAACATTCTTCCTGACATGTCCTTGTGTGTTCCAAGAAAGTAAGAAACACAGGTTTTTAACAACATGAGGGTGAAAAAAAAATGACAAAATATTTGGGTGAACTATCCCTTTAAGAGCAAATGACGGAGACATTTAAGCTGTTATTAAACTGTCCTACACAAACCATCCAATATAGTATTTAATTCTAAATTTTGGTCATAATGGCAAAAGCAATATTTTTTTATCTATCAAGCACAGGAAAGCAATGATTCAAAGCAGCTAGTAGTCACTCAGTCAATTCCCATGCTAAACTACTATTAATGCGTGCGCCGTACGTGCGCATATTTTTATGTCAGCCGAAGTTTAGCTGAGGTGTAGGTTAAAAGTAGGGCCAGTTTTAAGCTAGGATAGTATTTCAACATCGAAAAAAATTACACATCACATTTAAAGGTTTTAAAGAATTACATAAGTCAAATTGTTTTATTAAAAGACGATCAAGAATATTTGCTGTGATTTGTACAAAAGAGAGGGAGCAATAGAAAGACCTGACTGTCTGTTTTTAAGCCTCAAATGTCTTGACAGTGAGCAAAGAGACAGCATTTAGTTAAAAATAGTACAAGCAAAAAAATGCATATGGGTTGTTTACATGAACCGTCATTGTGAAAACAAACAGAGTGGGTGAATGACAGTGGGGAGGTGTACAAGCCAGAGTACTCACCACTTCATCTGAGGTGAAGTCAATAAAGCCAGGCAGGATCAGAAAATCACTGCAAGAGACACAGAGAAAGAAAAGACATTATAGTCAGTCTCCAGCAATCCAATCATATAAAAATGATCTGTCTTACACCAAGTACGTAAACAAATGTCTGCATATATGAAGCTTTTAAAAGAAATGTCTCTTATAATAGAAAAAACGCATTATATTTGTATTATCGCTTCTCACAATCACTTAAATCAGATTTACAAAAAGACATTCCTTCATGTCTTTAAGAATAAGAATAATAATAAAAGTACTTCTGTAATAAAAGTAATCAAGTATTCATGATTTATGTTTGGGTGAATCTCAAGAAAACATGTCCAGTTCATGTGACCCCAAAGTCGAAATAAGTAAATTAATATAAACAGTATATTTATATATACTGTTGTGGCAGGGCGGAGGGCGGAGCCGGGTCGTGGTGATACACACCCGGTACCGTATCAGGCTAATCAAGCCTCCGAGAGGGATAAAGGCCGATGGCAGACGGTGGTGCGAAGAGAGAGAGATCATTTACGGACATGTCCGTCATCTGTGTTAAGTTTATTATTAAAATATAATCTACATTGTCAAGCCAGTTAAAACTTAAAACAAAACGTACCCCAGCCACTGGGGGTTGCATCAGGAAGGGCATCCGACATAAAACCTGTGCCATGTCAAATATGCGGATCACGGAGGGCCCGCTGTGGTGACCCCTAATGGGAGCAGCCGAAAGAAGAGAGATAGATAGATAGATAGATAAATCTATCTAAAAACATTATTTTAGGACCATTAAGGTGTTTTTTTTGGTAAATGGTCTACACTTATATAGTGCTTTTTTTTTTTTTTTTTTAACCTTAGAGGTTACCAAAGCGCTTTACACTGTGTCCCAATCACACTCATACACCAATACAGCTGCCATGCAAGGTGCTAACCTGCCATTGGGAACAACTTGGGGTTCAGTGTCTTGCCCAAGGACACTTCGGCATGTGGAGTCATGTAGGCTGGGAATCGAACCGCCAACCCTGCAATTGGCAGCCGACTCGCTCTACCAACTGAGCCACAGCCACCCAGAGACATTATCTCTTGGAGACATTAGAGACATTTAAAATTATAACCGTAACATGTCCATGTGGCCAACATTTACATCAAGTGTAGTTGAGGCAAGAACTGAGAAACAGATCAATATTTAAGTGCTTTTTTTTTTTTTTACTTTAAATCTACACTTACAACATTCTGGTGCGGAAGTGACCTTCACTTTCTTATTCAGCCAACTACTGGTCGGGGTTGTCAAAGGTGAACGTTTACAGAAATAAAGGACTTGAATATTGGTCTGTTTCTCACCCACACTTATCTAAGGCTGGGTATAGTTCAAAAAATGTCGATACCGATACATCTTCACTTCGATAACGTTTCCTAAACGATACTTTTTTCTATACCAATTTTATGAAATCTGTTTTAACAAGATTATAAACAATTACCTTAATAAAAAAAAAAAAGCTAAACTGTTAATTCAGCCAACCCTAAGGATAAGTAGAGTTTAACAAGATAACTAGTTTAATGAGAGTTAAACTTAATCAGTTACTGTCAACCTTAAAGCATTTTTAACATCGATTTAGCTAGCTATTTATAGAACAATATCTAACGTTACATAGGTCCCAGTTTATAGGACTATGTTGCCACGCACAGAAACGTTAATTTAACAAGTACACAAAAGCATGTACCACTACAATTTAGCCGATTTAGTTTGTTGGTTTGTTTGCTAAACATTAACCTCACCTATCGGAGTCCCAGTCATAGGACTCGTGTGGTGGGCATGTTGAAGGAGGCTCTGTAGCAGGACGCCGAGAGGATGACTACAGCTCGGTCTTCTTGCAGTCGAAGACGGAGCAACTTTCTGCTCTTAAGTTTAGTTAAGTTCTGTGCACTGTCAAGTGCTTCATCAGATTTGTCGTGTTGCCAGTCTTGGCAGCAATTGTCTTGTCGCAAATATTGCATTGTGCACTATTGGCATCGAGCCTGGTGAAATGTAGCCACACTTTTGATCTTTTCCATCTATGGGGGTTGGGACACATACACAATAAGGTCTCATGTGTGAGACGCGTCTCTGGCCATAAACTAGTATTTTTCCTTGATGCCAAAACACAGCCAATCAACGGCACTTTTAGATTTGGGCACAACTAGCATGCTTTTCACTGATGTTGAAGAACAACAAGACATTTTTTGATACTCGATTGTTTAAGAGGCAATTCGGTCGGTGCCTAAAATGTATCGAACTCGATACCCAGCCCTACACTTATATCTCTTCTGAAGACACGGATTAAACCACTGGAGTCTTGATTACTTTTATGCTGCCTTTATGTCCTTTTTGGACCTCCTGAGTTCTGGTCACCATTCAATCGCATTGCGTGGACATACAGAGCTGTAATATTCTTCTAAATGTCTTAATTTGTATTCAGTAGAAGATAGAAAGTCATACACATCTGGGATGACATGAGGGGGAGTAAATCATGAGAGAATTTTCATTTTTGGGTGAACTATCGCTTTAAAGACTCACATTAACATGAAACAAACTTTCAACAACCCAATGACATCTACCGGTATGTGCTCTATAAACACTTTAAGACTTAAGTGAGCAGATTTCATAAATAATGGCAACAGAGACAAAGAGCTCCTCATACAGATGAAAGGTTGCTGGTTTCAATTGGCAGATGAGTGCCAAAAACCAGTGGAGAGACAGAAGATTTGAAAGGTTTTAAATATTGCATGTGTGTGAGTTCAAATAAATGGGAAAGACAAAAAACAAACTCAAAGCACACAAATACATGGCTGTTTTTCTTCGCCCTGCACTTGTGGCGGGCAGTCTAAAAAAAAAAAAAAAAAAGGAGTCAACATTGGCTGGGACAGGGCCGGGTTCATCTGCACTTGTATGTGCTGGCCACACACACCCCTAAAAAAAACAAAACACACAACAACATGGTGTGTGAGCATCGTGAAAAGCTGGAATAAATTGTCCTCTACAAGTTCCCTCAGTTTCTATAAATAAGGCAATGAGGGCAAAACAGACAGTTGTCCCAACTATATGTGCTAGAGATACAGATCAGTGCCACATTCAGGATTGTTTGGATTGCCAGAAATAGTCTTGGGAAAAGGTTAATTTAATTGCAATTACTAGAGATGTCAATGATTTATCGATAATGGATTAATTGTCGTTAAGAATTTAATCGATTAAGCTTTTCGATTTGTCAGAACAAATGCGATCGGTAATCATGCCAGCAGACACTGAAAAGACTGTCTACTCTATACAGTCATCTGCCACTAGAGAGCGCACTGTATGTCACATAAAAACGCCACTGACAGGCATTAGTCACTTCCTCTCTTGTAAAGATGAAGTGGGGGGGGGGGGGGTGTCAATGTGATCAATGTTGGAGCATTTCTCTATGAATGAACTACATAAGCTGTGGTAGTGTGTTTTAGTACATGACAACAATCACGGTTGATTAGCCAGATTCCTGGTTTCATTTACCCTGATCAGTGATCGCAGGAAGTGTAGGAAGGCAAATTTCACCATCACCAGAGAAGTACTGTTATCTAATCTATTTGTTGCATAGAGCTGGGTAATAGTCCTCCAGTGACATTGCATTATGCTCCACATAACTGCATAATTAAAATGTAATATTCTAAAAATCAAACACTTTCTGATTGGCTGTCAATGTGTTATGCTTTAAAGCATTTTTGCTTTCAAAGTGAAAGATAAATCACTTTTGTGTCCGGAAACTTTTCATGCCTGGTTAGGACCAATACCATAAAATAATCTGCCATCAGGAATAATGCAGGAAACTGTTTTGTGTACATATAAGCACCTAAGATAAGAATTAGCAAATATAACTCCTTTATTGAATGAAACAACACCTCGAGTCTATCAGTTGGAATAACAAGTCTGTACAGAATCTCAGATGACTCAAGACTGTAAACTGCACTACACAAAGACATTACAGACAGAAACCCAGACTACCGCCAATGCAGATGCTGTACACGGCGGCAAACATCACCACGCTGACTTCAGCTTTCTACGAAGCCATTTTAGAATTAATTCAATGGAAAGTAACAGTGCCTTGATCAAGCACATAAGTATTTTCTTTAGTCAAACATATATATGCATGATTTAAAAAAGTATAGAGCTAATGTTAAAGCCACTTAGATCTGCACAGATTAAGTATCATTTCCATGTAAATGATTTTGCCATTAAACAGGATTCAATGAGGAACATGGAGGCAGACATAATAGTCAGTGGGTCAAAAGTAGAATTCTAGCTTGAAAAAAAGTGGTGCTCGCTTCCTTCAGCGGCGATATGGTAGGTGTGGGTGAGAAAGATTAATGTTTAAGTTCTCCACATTTCACCAGCCCCAACCATTAGGTGGCAATTTGCATGAAGATTGTGGTGATATGCAAAAAAATGTAAATCACCAAACAACAAAAAGAATGTGGTAGTGAAAGTTAAAGTTGAGATTTATAGAAAAGATGGACTTAAATATTGATCTGTTTCACACCCAGAACTATCATGTTTCTTCAGAAAACATGGATTAAACCACAGGAGCCATATGGATTACATTTTTGCTAGCTTTATGATTTTTGGAGATTCAGAGTTCTAGCCACAATTCACTTGCATTGTAAGGACCAACACAGAGATATACTTTTAAAAATCTTAATTTGTGTTCTGCATAAGTCATCCACATATGGGATAGCATGAGGGTGAGTGAGAGAATTTAAATTTTTGGGTGAATTATTCCTTTAAATTTTTCAGCAGTGCAAAACTCATGAGCAGCTCCCGGTCATTTGATTATAAGACTCATATTTATTTCCAGGCTGAAATGTGGAGACAAAAAATAAGTCTCATCCTATGAAGAAAATATATATGAGAGAAATTATTAAAATTGCAGCTTTACAGCACAGCCTACTTAGTCACTAATGGCTCTTTGAGATGAGGTGGGCAAGCTACAAAAGCCCATATTCCCAAAAAATATGGTCTTTTATTAGAAATTATAACAAAAATATACATTAAGTGCTATATGTAAGTGTGGTCTGTTGAAAATATTTATAGTTTGAATAAATGTAGTTTAATTGGTTTCATTACCAAAAAAGACAAAAAGTTGAACAGTTATTTTCATAAGACCGCACAGACATTGAAAGTCTTTGATTCATCTTAGGAGACTGAAAAGGAGAGACATTTCTTTATGATAAAACAATGTCTCAATCTAAACAGAGGAGCACTGAGGTACAGCAATGTGCTGACTTCACAAAAAGTAACACATAGGGGAGACATTTAACATCAATAAAGCAGAGGTCTGAACCTTGCATTTGCTGTATGACACACAAAGGGTATGCTACACATGTCTATATTATGTTATGTGTAACAAATTGATTCAACTCATGTGCCCTTGTCACATTTACAGGGGGGGGGGGTAAACAGAGTTATTCTTGAGTGTGTCTAAAGAATAACTCCCCTCTCACTTGACGCCGACGTGAGGACAGTCATGTGTCCCACGCTGCATCCCTACACGCTTTTCATTATAGATCACACTGCCATAGAGCTGGACCTTTCCCCTTGCAATCTTAATCTTCTCCAAGACAACACTGTTAGTGACTTGAACTCCCTTTGCCCCACCACCCCTCTGGCCACAGGTTTCACCCCTTTACGATCTACATTCAACAACTAACACCATGCATTACCGGTACATATAGTGAAGCCATTCATATAAAGCCATTAATGTCAAATTGATATTCAAAACTATCTATCTCAAATGTGTTGTGTTCTGTGCAATAAGCAGTATATATCCATGATGCAAATATTTACTGGCAACACTTTTAATGCAGTGTGCCTTGCCTGTTGACTAATTCTTGGTTATGTTAATACAATTCATGGATAGTTCTAGAAAATTTACATTAGACTGTAATAATATGAAGACAAGGAACAAGGAATTCCAAACAAGATTATCTTGAAATATGCTCAAGAGTGAAAAATGAAGAACATGGTTTGGTAAAGGGTGGTCAAAGCAAAATCAGATCAGGTTAAGAGAATTAGACAATGTGATGCATGCCGATCATTCAGTGCAATTTGGATGACATTTATAGTGAGTTTGGGGTTTAAACCCTGTTCCAGGGCTTGGCGTCATTATAAAAATATTTTAGCAATAAGTGCCTTAAAAATATTGTGATATCCGATTACATTATCAACCGTTTTTACATGCCGAGGGATGGTTAATTTTTTTTTCTTTATTTATTTTGGTTTAAAAATGCAATTCATTTCTTGAAAAATTAAAAACATAGAAGACATTTCTACATTCAAATTGCACATTAAACTAATCGAAAAAATATTAAAATAACGAAGTGGTCAAAAAATCGTATTTAACCACCTCCCCAAAGCCAAACATTTACCATCACGCAAGCATCCATCAACGACACCAGATGGAAAATTACTAACGGCCTACAGATTAAGAACTAAAGACGATTATAAATGTAAAGCCAATGATAATCAAAATAAATAAGCCTAATAAATTCCCTTTTATTCACAAAATAATGTTGCCAAATGTGTGTTCTTACAGTTAATGCTGCCTAAAGAAAAAACAGTACTCAATTTTAGGTTCAAGGTGAACGTGACTTGTATTCATTATGTAATCACTTTCGTCAGTCTGTTTATTTAATACAAAGAAATATATTACTGAACCTGCAGAGTTGCGTTCCCAATGCATGTTACTGTGTGGAAATAAAATGAACTAAACTCACAGCACCTCACATCCCTTGATGATCTGAGATCATTTGCAGCATTCTCACAGACCACATTATTCTTGCAACCAGTTTTCAGAAACAGAGAAAAAAACTCTTTGCATGAGCTTGTTCCACATGACACAAGCATTGACAGCTTTTCTGTTGTCTGTTCTTAAAAATATAATAACGTGCGTTTCTTCAAGTGCGTATCTTTGTGACTAACAGCATTTCTTGTCATGAGTCACACCAAGATGTCTTGCAGGTCGCCCGCCTGTTATGGGTAGAGGAGCAAAATTACCTGCGTATGAAATACATTTGGACGAGGAGTTTGTGAACTGGATTCAGCCTTGTTGCATTTTGCGGGTGGCAGGTGCTAGTTTCACACCCTGGCCACTGTTTAATACATTTGGCAACATCCCAGATCCATGTTTTGCCATTTCCGATATTGCCGATCATCATCTGTTCGCAATCACGATCTTTGTAAGACATCGTCGATATCAGATTACATCGTCCTATCGCCCAGCCCTAGTTCCAACACAAGCAATGGGGAGCAAAACAATCAGAAGCACAAGATTCTCAACTTATTGGTGTCCCTAAACAAACCATCCTGATTGGAAATGACTGGAATGATTTGCTGCCCTTATTGAGCTCACCATAAGACAGAGTTTGAGTGTGATGTCTTATAATAAAGGACTCTGTTACTCACTTGAATGTCATACCATCCCCCATAGAGCAAAGCTCTTCCGCTGTGAGTCCGTCTCGGACAGACTGCTGTCCTGATCTGTAACGTGGATGCCCATTACATACGCACACAGTATCACTGCAGGGAGAGGAACCTTATGACAAGAACTTACTTGTAGGTGAGACCATCTCCGACAGAGAAGAGCTGCTGAGCAGAGAGGCCGTCATCTGGGATGTAGCCCGTTCCTCCACTTATCAGATAGTCTGCCATACTGGAAAGAGAAATGCACAAACACAACCCTGTAAATAACATGCAGCGGTCTTCACTGGCAATCTGGCACTTTGCTTTTGACTCTCCAACCATCTCAGTATCTTTCTATTGAAATTCTATTTACAGTGCTTGCAAGGCATTACTGTTTTGATATTTTGTCTTGTATTCAGGACTTTCAGCTCGATCCTTAACATGCAGACACCATTCAAACATTGTTTAGTAGATATATTAAGTCTTAAAATGTACCATTTTATGCAAGTCTATTCTCAGACAAGAAAACATTAGAATACAACAGAGCAGGAAAAAAGCATAATAGAATAGATTTTCATATTAAAATACAACTCCATTCTCATTCGACTAGAATAAAATAGATTGCCTTATGGAAATGCAAACCTATTCTTACTAGACAAGTACAGAATATTTTTTTCTTTATGAAAATGCAAATCTATTCTCAGACTAGAACATTAAAATTCAACAGAATAGACTACAGCAGAATGGAACAGAATAGATTTCATATGGAAAAATGCTAATATATTCTCATTTGACAAGACTTAAATAGAACAGATTTCCTTATTAAAACGCAAACTACTCTCATTAGAGTAACTACACAAGAATTCTTTACGAAATCTGTTCTAGAAATCTAAACAGATTTACAAATCTTTTCTCAGACTAGACCAGACTAAACCACAGAATAGAACAGAATTCCATAAGGAAATGCAAACCTAATATCATTAGACAAGTCTATAACAGAACAGATTGAAATAAATGTTCTCATTAGACTAGACTTTCTTAGACTCTCTTTTCTATTCCGTTTCAGGTTTAAACCATGTCCTGCTGTTTGTAACGTCAACCATGATGGCAACAAAACGTTTAGGTTTCACGATGCAAACGCCATACATGGATTGAAAATCAAAACAAATTCTGACCTCCTAACATTCCATCAGCACACTCGATATAAAAATAGACAAGCAGACGTTGACACGTACAAACAGACAGAAATATTGTATTTGTGGTTGATGCATTGCTCTGTCTGTGCAGTAGTCTGCATACAAGTACTACTGGCCCGGAGACCAACATTTAGCAAACAACATATATAAGACAGGGAAATCGGTATCGATCATACACGCGCACGCGCACACACGCGCCACATGGTGAATACGGAGTTTAGAAACCACCAACATGGAAATATATTAACCGAAGTCACGTGAGATAAAAACAATGACCTGCTTGTAACAACACAACGTCGATATATGAGCTGAACCAATATCAGGCTGGTTTCATACATTTTGTACTGTTTAAAATTACACTTGACAAATTTAAATGTTTATAAGGCAGAGAAAATGATGCCCGAGCTAGCCATGCGAATAAAAATGGTTCTACACGTATGCTTCACGTTTCTCTTTGTTGGAGCTCCTCCTGTAACAAACTTGTACAATATACGTATTTAAAATAATCTTTAAGAATACATTAAAATTCAAACCTTCTGTCTAGACGAGCACGCGAAGCTGATGCACGTCAGAGAGGAAACCCCTAAAATACTGTCCTCGAGACGTAATAGACTATCTGTGATCTGAATTCGGTTTAATTTCTGTCCCTAAACAGTCACTCTTTTGCTTGAAAATGTTTCTTTTAGATTAAAGGTTTTGTGTTGAGTCTGGGTTTATGTAGACAGCGAGGAAGACAGAGAGCTCGCGTCATATCCTCAAAGCTGCACATCCACGTGGTGTCGGCATGATTATGGTTAACTCTTTCATTACCAGTCTCATTAAGCTATATCACACATCATCTGGTTTAAAATGCAATAGACAAATATTATATGAGAATATGTCAAATGCATCTAGGCCTACATGTAAATGAGGATGAAAGGGATTGTCTTTCCATATCCCAATGTGTTAGATTAATTACAGTAGATACTTGGGAAATGATATTACAGTAAGATGCTTATTATTTCAAACAAAATATTAGTTTCTTGCCATTTTCTTTTTATTATTATTCGCAGTGTCTTCAAGACAGATTATTAAAGGGATAGTTCACCGAAAAATTAAAATTATTTCATGATTCACCACCCTCATGTCATCCCAGATGTGTGTGGCTTTCTTTCTTCTGCTGAACACAAACAAATATTTTTATAGGAATATCTCAGCTCTGTTGGTTCATTCAATGCAGTTGAAAGGTGGCCAGAACTTTGAAGATCAAAAAGGACATAAAAGCAGTATAAAAATAATCCATCTTTGACTCCAGTTGTTTAATCCATGTCTTCAGAAGCTATATGATAGGGGTGAGAAATAGATCAACATTTTCACTGTCTTTCTGTGGAACTTTGAATTTTGCTCTGTTTGTTTTGTTCGACCCGCTTAGATCCGCTCCAACAAAATTACTTACCCTTTGTTTGACCAATGGCAAATTGGGGGCGTATTCAGAAAACTGTTTTGAAAACATTGTTTAATTTTGCAATTCCGTTTGGTGGTGCTAGTGTCGCAGAAATGACATATTTCAGCTGTAAGTACTTTTTATTATAAATTCTCCTCCCTGCCCAGTAGGTGGAAATATGCATGAAGAATGCGAATAACCAAAAACAAAAGAAGAAGAATTTGAAAGTGGAGATTTATAGTAAAAAAAAAATAACATAAATATTGATCTGTTTCTCACCCACACATATCATTATCGCTTCTGAATACATGGATTTAACTTCTGGAGTTGTGGATTGCTTTTATGATGCTTTATGAGCTTTTGGCCCCTGTTGACTTGCTTTGTATGGACCTACAAAGCTGTGATATTCTTCTAAAAATCTTTGTTTGTGTTCTGCAGAAGAAAGAACATCATACACATATATGATGGTATGAGGGTGAGTACATGATGAGAGAATTTTTGTTTTTGGGTGAACAAACCCTTTAACAGGCCTACTACTGATAGTAATTCTAGGACATACTGAGGTTAAGCTTATTGTACCTTCTCAACATGGCATTAGCAGCCTTAACTGTGAAACAATTACCAACTCATACTGAAATTATCAAAATATAGACACATCTAAAAGAATCGTGTGTAAAAGCCAGGCAAATGATCGTTCCATACTGTTATATGTAGAGACAGGACACATGATGTTTCTGGTAATTGTCTAGCACCACTGCTGGATTTAAAAGTCAGTCACAACCAATTACCTGAAACCAATTGCTGAAGGATGACAGTGCTTAAGGAAATTACAAATGCTCTTCATTGACTGACCACAGTGGCCACAGCACATTCCCCACATGAAAGCATAAACTATCTTTGATCAAATCAGAATAGTAGCCTAAATAGTTTAATATGTCAAGAGTAGTTTGATATGCATTTGTCTTCATATTCTTTTGACAAAAAACACAAATTGTAGTTGCAAGATGGATGATGTATTGGGCTGAGTGTCAATAAACTCTAAATGTTCTTGTAATGTCTACCATTTAGATATTGTGTGCATTTTAATCAGTTCCCTAGTTCAGTAGTCAGGGCACTGATCAGGGAGTCATTTCTAGGGTCTGCTCCAATTGCAAAATCATTCCAGAGCACTGAAACTTTCACTCCCTTAAAATTCCCAGAATGTATCGTAAAAATCATATCATCTGAAGTCTCTTAAGTCATTAGATGATGAATGCAGGTGTACAATTATAAAGTCAAAGCCATATGTTCTCTTTAAAAGAGATGTTGTTTGTTATATTTTTCATCCATAATATACATGAAAGGGAAACAATCTTTTCAATATTAGAGTTTTAAAAAGAAGATTAAAAAATACTCTCCTTTATGTTTGTTATTTCTTCATTTATTTTATTAATCTTTCATAACATTGTATGTTTTCAAATCCACCACGTAACCTTAAGTGTCCCAATGCTCAGTGGAAGAGCACCCTTATCCCAAATTCGTTTTCACAGAATACTGATTCACAACATTGGGAGCTAGGGATATTATTGAGACACACCCCATTGTAATGTAGCTGTATATTAAAGTAGAACGATTATAGCCTTTTATGTGGTTTGTATAAATCCTGGTGTTTTATGCTTTGGTTTACATTTCCAATGTTAAACCATATAACAGCAAGCTTTTTAACATAAGTTAGTGGCTTGAAAATATAAATAATTTTTTAATGAAAAACGTAAACAAAAGACACAAACATCAACACACAGCTGTCAGCTGCCCGTAAACGATCTCTCTCTCTCTCTATCGCACCACCATCCACAGTCGGCCTTTATCCCTCTTGGAGGCTTGATTAGCCTGATAAGGGACCCTGCCCTCCATCCTGTCACATTCTTCCCTCGTTCTCTCAGGCCGGGGAGTCCCCGGCATGATGTACACCTCCCCTCCCCCCCCTTTCCCTGGGGGAGGGCGTGCCCGAAGTCCCTTCTGCCGGCAGGTCATCTGCCTTCCTGAATCTTGGAGGGGACAGGGGGAGGGAAACAAAAATAATTAAAACATGGGGGGGTACTTCCTGTAACAGTGTAGTACCCCCCCAAAAAAACACTGTAAAATTTGAAAGAGAGGGAAAAGGCCAAAGCGGAGTGGCAGTGGGAGAGAGAGAGAGAGAGAGAGAGAGAGAGATAGAGGAAAAAAAAACACACCGGTTCTCCAATACGCCGTAGCTTGGTCCTCGGCCACTCCTCCACCCTCTGGTGGATGACAGCTGTGCCTCCCCATCCCTGGCAGCAGTTCTCCCGCTCCAGGCAGTCGGCAGTGAGCCCCTCCCCGCTCGCAGTCGGCAGTCTCAGACAGCGGCCAGGTGGACGGAACGCCCCACCGCGTTCTTGGGAAACAGAAGGGGTCTCCTCCGCCCCTGGCAGCAGTTCTCCCACTCCAGGCGGTTGGCTAGGGGCCCCTTCTCCCCTCGCGGTCGGCGACCAATTCCTCTGCTTCCAGGCGGTCGAGCTCCTCTGTCCCCAGGAAGATGGCCACGGCTGCTCCATTGGGGTGGATGGTAGCGGCGAGAACTCCACTACGGCGTATCCCTCCTCCTTCCCGGGTCTTCGGCACCATTGTAAAGGGATTTAGATCGGCAAGGAGGAGGCGAGAACCGGCTTGACAATATAAATTATATTTTAATGAAAAACTTAAAAGACAAAATGATCTCTCTCTCTATCACACCACCATCCACAGTCGGTCTTTATCCCTCTCAGAGGCTTAATTAGCCTGATAAGGGACCAGGTGCGTAAAATCACGACCCGGCCCCGCCCTCCGCCCTGTCACACACACATTAAGCCTTAGTCCTAAAATAAATCATGACTCAAATTATGATTGTTCTCTTTTAATGTCTTTCTTGCAGCCTGTTACTTCAAGGCACAATGTTAAAGGCAATGACGAAGATATATTTGATCCCATGATTCCCCAGAGAGCTCTTGGACCAGCAGGGGGAGATATGAAGTACATGTGGGCTTGTGGAATATATTTAGACAAGTGAAGCATTATAAAAAGGCAGTAGGGACAATGACTGTCTCCATTAGCTAAGAATAGAAAATCACTACAGAGAGGTACAGTGTCACATATTTATGTGTGGTATTCCACTAACTTATGTTAAAAAGGTTGCTGTTATATGGTTTAACATTGGAAATGTAAACCAAAGCAAATGACACCAGGATTTATACAAACCACATAAAAGGCTATAATCGTTCTACTTTAATATACAGCTACATTACAATGGGGTGTGTCTCAATAATATCCCTAGCTCCCAATGTTATGAATCAGTATACTGTGAACACGAATTTGGGATAAGGGTGCTCTTCCACTGAGCATTGGGACACTTATGGTTACGTGGTGGATTTGAAAACATACAATGTTATTATGAAAGTTTAATAAAATAAATGAAAAAATACAAACTCTAATAATAATAACTAATATTGAAAAGATTTTTTCCCTTTCACGGCTCGGTGTACTTCGCCATAATTGGGTCAGTGGACATGTGGGACAGAATATCCGCCTGCACCAGTGGCTATATCAGACCATGATTCTGAACCATTTGAACTTCTTTGACAGATAGACTACATACTGTTCTGGCTCACCACATAATTGGAGGAGAGTACCTGATCTGCAGTCCTGAGAATAGTTCTGAGCTTTTGTTGACACGTGATTTGATTTGAAGCCTTTCAATTATACAAGCCTGTTTATAAGCCCATCTTGATGGTCTTGAAGATTAGAGATTAGTTTTAGTTTGGCATTAGTTGAATACAGGATGCCAAACAGGCAATTATAAATCAAAGTTACATGCATACAAAAGTAGATACAAGCCCAAAAGTAAGTGTGAGAGTTGACAAGGGGGTGTCCTGACCCAACTCCAACTTGACACTTACCTGTTCGGAAAACCTGCTTGTAAACGTATCACGGTGTAGCGCTGGGCTGCAGACTCATGTCCACACGCATGAGGGACTCCTGGGAAAGCAGTGGCGCAAAGAGGACTTTCAGAGTTGTTGATCATCTCGTGGTTCATCTGTATTTGGAAATCATCTGAAATCTCCTCCATTTTTGTGCTGTTTGGGGATAGAGACTGTAGAGTATCCATGTCCAAAAAAAACAGGCTTTCAGCCAGTCAAAGTGTGGCTCGTGGCCCAGTGTACATGCAAATGATCGTCTCCAAAACCTATTCAAAGTAGAAAATTCATGAAGCCAAGATTCAAATTCAAGCATGGAATATAAAAATCGGTGTATCTGCTGAGTCTAAATTGAAGATACATCAAAAAGAGGAAATAACTCTATTAAACAGCCGTTATCAGTGGCTCATTTCTCCAGGATCCAATGGCTGTGTGACTGATGAGGTGAGCAGCCAGGTTTGCTTTGATTTATCCAGGGTGAGCGAGTTCCCAGAAACTTTGGGTCCATGCTCTGCGCACCTGCTCACATGGAGACCGGGGTGTTGCCGTGGAGATAGTCCCACCTCTCAATCCCTCTGGACAGTGTATGTGATAGGAGGACAGAGAAAAGGAGGGATTGTCGAATAGACCAGATGGAAGGGAACAGAGACGGAGATACCGAAGGAGTGTTCAAGTCTGAGGGAGTTAAAAACAAGGACACAGTGATAGAGTGTTTGTGCTCTCTCTCTTTCTCTCTTTGCTTCTTAGCTGTGATTTCTTAGCAGGTGTATGCGTCACCCTTACGAAGAGGATTGGAGAATAAACCTCGAAGCTATTAAGAAGAATGCACTTCCATGACTATGTATGTGAATGTGTGCACAGCGCCAGAGGCTAGTGGCATAAAAGACATTAATCAAACAGACAAAACAAACAAGATCTTTGCATTTTCAAAATGTGAGCGCTGCATGGCTTTACAAATCTCACCATCACAATGTTAGGTCACGGGTGGTTACCAAGGCATTGCTAGGCACTTGCAAATGTCTTCTGATTGTTTTTTAGAGTGTTGTTATGTGGCTGCTAGGGTATTCTGGGTTGCTAGGGTGGCCTTAGTCAAAAAAGTCCACCCCCAACTAATTATGATATTCTGATCACTAGATATAGGGTCTTTCAATGAAAGTAATGTGTATTGGATTTTTTGTCTGTTTTATCGTCTACCAGGTGAAACCATAAGTTAGAACACTAAAAGAAGTAATAGCTCATCTCAGCATGTCACATAATTTCAGGTATCATTTATGTCCGAAGCACTAACAGTGTGGGATGAGTTATGTGCCAAAGTTTGATACTTTGGGTTAGGGGTTTGTAGTGGGCAAGGGTATGCTTAGATTTTCCATGTGCCATTCTGTTTTTTAATTGCTCAGCAATATTCTCTTTAAACTCTTGCTCCACCATGACAGTAAATGACTTGAAAGTGAAAACTAAATGTAGAAGCGGGCAGTTCACACTAATATCCGCTATAGCATCCCTCATGGCAACATTGGGACTGTAACGCTTGCATTGTGTCATGAATTGCGGTCTGACACGTTTCGGAATGCAACAACGCAAGAATTCAAGCTTGCATAGCTAGAAGCGCCTGCATTCACGTATTTGCATTGAGTGAGAATAACCTTTTGACCACAAACCCATATGAATGCTTTCATCGCATATGCATTACGACTTCTTTGCGCTACTCCAAAACAGGAGTTTTCAAACTTTTTGCTGCCAAGGGCCCCCAAACATGATGATCCCCTCGCGAGGGACCTTTTTCTAAAAATATATAGGCAGCTTTATATTTTAGATATAAATTCCCTTTTATACAGTGTGAGAAAAAAATTATATAATTATGGCTCGCAAAATTATATAATTGGCTATTTTGTAATAAAGGAAATTAAGAAAATGTAAATACACGTGTGGCAGGGCGGAGGGCGGGGCCAGGTCATGATTATACACAGCTGGTCCCTAATAGGCCTTTATCCCTCTCCGAGGCTCAATTAGCCCGATAAGGGACCGGGTGTGTATAATCATGACCCGGCCCCGCCCTCCGCCCTGTCACAAAATTATTAGAATATTAAATTAAAAAAATATCACTTTGTATTAAGTTGAGAACTTATTTCTACACTGTGTTATTTAATATTAGATGTGCAAATCTGCAGTAAAATACTTTTAATAAAATTTATACTGAAAACACACAGTGTCACTTTGACCTAATAATTCTATTTTGCACTGTAACTGAATCTTGTCTTTCCATTTATTCTTGGTGATAATCTCAAGCAGGTGAACGCTGGTTGGAGACAGTATCTTAAGTTGAAATTCACTTAGACCATAAGGAGAAAATAGTACTGTTGCCTTCACAATCTGAAACAGATACAGTATGTGGCAAAACTTTGTTGCAGTATATAGCCAATGCATTAAATATGTGAAGAGCTTTTTCTTCTCATGTGGTTACCATGATAATGAATCTCATGCACACTGTTGTTTAGAGAGTCCTGTTTGATAAACTGAGTGTGACAGCCCCAAGCACATGACAAAGAGGTCCTCTCTTGACCTTTTGCCTGTGTGTGTGTGTGTGTGTGTGTGTGTGTGTGAGTGAGTGAGAGAGAGAGAGAGAGAGAGAGAGAGAGAGAGAGAGAGAGAGAGAGTGAGTTTCTATTAATATGGTATTAATTAATAGTGTATATACAGTATGTGATCCTCATAAAGCGAGCAGTTTATTAAATTTCACATTTAAAAAGGATAATTGTAGCCTATACAACTTACACCTTTCAAAATGACTTGTTTCATTCTGTACTTCGCAATTTTATTTTGTTTATCTGTTTTATGTTCTCAATAACTATAAAACATTGTTCACTTTAGTAAACATAATAACTGTTAAGGTTTTTTGCAGCTGTAAGCTTGTTTCTCTGTGACATCCACAACAAAAAAGTGTGTGAATAGTAGGGTCATTCCTGGGATTCAGTGGGGAAACACTTGGGGGAAATTACTACATTTAATTAATTCTGAATACTCCACAACATTAGCACATATTAAACCTCCAACAAATCATATTTTCCCCTCCTTTTTATCGGATCACCTTTTTTTCTCAACCTGTCAGGAACATAATGGAAGGTTTAATAAGTGGTTTAAAAATTATTTTAAACACAATACTTGTTATAAAATAAACATCTATCTACTGCTACCATACCAATGTATGACAGCTTCAGATTTGGTGAGGGCAGAAGTACATTTCAGATCATACAATTTATTGATCAATTTCACAGTGCATTCAGCCAACTGAAAAATATGGCCGTGCACAACAGAATGATAAGCAAAAATCCTTCACTTGCATGCACCTTGTCAGAAAGGTGAAAAGGTAAAGGTAAAACTTTGCTTTACAAAAACAAATCGCGCACACTTACTTTCAGCAGCATCCACGTGCTCTTGTGTATGAACATGCTGCACAATGTCGGTGCGTGGCTGTGTGTGCCTCCATGGATGTGTGTGTGTGTGTGTGTGTGTGTGTGTGTGTGTGTGTGTGTGTGTGTGTGTGTGGTCTTATAAAAATTTATTAAATTCACATTTTTAACTAAATACCCAACTTTTTTGCGCAAGTCCTTGACATGTCAAGCCGTGCTAATTGTGATTCCATTTGAATCATGCAATTTTAACTCTCTTGTCTCAACCCCATCACCACTAGGCTACTTGTACACCCACATATTTTTTTTAACACCATGTTTCTTTGAAGTAAATATATAGAATTTGTAAGGTATCATTTATTGACAATTCCGTATTTTTGTAACAATATTAATAAATGTTGTGAATAACTCAACAATAACTCAGAAATGTAGCAGGCTTGTGTGTGACGGAGTTGTGTAGTGGTTGTGTGTGGTGTAGGACAGAAGGGCATGCGTGAAATTAATATATTCTATAAAGCATATTTAAGGATAAAATATCATTTTGAAAAGGACTGTTTTAATATCTTAATTTCATGTGATGGGTTATTAACCTTGATCTTATCTAACTATAATACACTTCAAAATATGAGCACAAATTAGGATATGTCTTATTGACTAACCTATTTCTGCACCACACTGTTGAAGAAGAATGATGTCACATAAAGGTGAAGCCAAAATTTTAATTGGCTGAAAATGGTTGGTGTGATTGAGTTGAATTTATAGCCTGACAAAACTTTAAAGCCTGATTTTTATATAAATTTAATAATAATAATTGTAAATTTTATTTAAAAAAAAAAATATTTTCATATATATATATATATTGTATATATATATTTGCCTTTTGTCACTTTTAAAGCTTAACTAAATATAATGCTTAATTGCCTAATTAGACATAAAACACGATTAAATGATTTTGTATCCATAATTATTTCCAAAATATGCTAAAGACAAAAATATAAATGTTGGGATAAGTTGAACTATACCCGAAAAAAATAACAAAAAAAAACCACCTTGGGTTTAGGTTACATTCACAGGTTCAAAAATGTATTTGTGGATAAGAAATGCATTGAGTAGAACAGAAAAATGCACAACTGTAAGAAGATTCAAAATCTTTCCCAAACATTATTTTTATTTGAATTGTCTACAGGGAGATTTGGTCTATAATAATAATAATAATAATAATAATAATCAATCTCTCTCTCTCTCTCTCTCTCTCTCTCTCTCTCTCTCTCTCTCTCTCTCTCTCTCTCTCTCTCTCTCTCTCTCTCTCTATATATATATATATATATATATATATATATATATATATATATATATATATATCAGTGCATTTATTTCTCCACAGTCTGTATGTATCTCTTTCTACCAGACGAGGGAAGCATAGACCATCCATTCTTCCCTTTTCACATTGCGCAATTCCTCATACTGTATAGTACTACATTCTCTGTGCTGTTCGAAAAACAAACCCAACGAAACATTGCATCAAAAACGCAAAAAGTGTTACGTTTATGCAAATTAGAAACCTATATGGAGAAATGCTGGATGCATGGTTCTATGAAAGGTTTTTAGTCTTTTATCATCCTCGTATTTCACAAATCTCCAATATGTTCTTGGTACTTTCTGATGAGTAACCAAGTGCATCCTGTTTCATATTTCACTGGAATGACTAATGAGCCCACAATTTATGATGTCTGATTACAGTGAATAAACATTTGATTATAACTGACGTTTGCTTTTTACGGAATAATTCCTTCAATTTATGCATTGCATTAGGGGAATGCAAATATAGATGTAAAATAGCAACAAAGTTTGGAATTTCCAGAGATTCGATTATCTGTTGGAAACTCCCATAGTGGGATGGTGTCTGTATGATGTCATAATGGCATGAAAAACCAAAGCTGAATAGATATCGCATTCATACGGCACACTGACACGCTTCGGGAACAGCTGATAAATCCCACACATTGACCAACATTTCTCCCGGTAAGAAACATGCTTAGTGTGGTCTTTTCACTCATTTGAGCCCCATGTGGAGGGCGAAGATGTCTTAGAAGTAATATTAAGGGCCGTTCATACCAAACCCATTTATTCTTTGTCTGCGCTACTTTCAGTTGTTGATCCTCGCGTCGCGTATTTAGACGCAAAAGACCACCAACTTTTGCGTCGATGCGTTTAGCATTTATTACTGTTTATGCAGAGCTGCAGCTAAACATTCATTAGCTGTGAAGTTTGATTAAAAAAATAAAGATTTATTCTTAATTTGAAACAATAATATCTCGTTATTATGGCTTTATAAACCATTCACTTCCGGAATTAAGGACAGCGTGTTTCATTTGTTTCGCTTTTGCTTTTTTGTAGAGATCAGTCCTGGACATACGGAGTGAATCATGGCTGGAATCGGCTTTCTGAAGGTCTACTTCATTGGAACTGCGTTTTCTCTTCTGGTGGCTCTCTTTGGTCTGGTTGACTCTTTTGGGGGTTTGATGTATCCTCAAGGATCTGACCATGCAGACGACAACTGGACAGAGAAACACGCCCCATCACGGACAGGTGCTGCTGCTCACAGGATGCGAATAGGATCGAGATGATCTCGTATGTTCTTCTCTATCGGGATCATGTCTTCAGTTGCACTAGGAGAAATACTCGGTGTGTTAAGGTCATTGACCAACTAATTCTGTACAGTTTGGAAATTGTGTCCTCCATTACCCTACAGTGAGTCAATTGTGTACATAAAAAAGGGATACGAGAATGAAGAACACATGATGTGGACTGGTACAAACAGAACAGATGTGATGCAAACGGTTACAATCCTTGTTTATGTGAAGAGCTTGTCTTGCGTTATCACTGCAAAAAGTGAATATGTTGTTACTTATTATGTTAAATAATAATTTTGACTTGAATAAAGCCAGTTAATTTAGATGCAACCACATGGAGCAATTTTAGCAAGTAGCATCTGATGAAGTGTAAAAGACATGAGGCAGCTGCACTATAATATTACTGTGCAAATAAGACTTGTGGCAGTTATAAAAATTAAATAAACCACTGTACAGAATAAAAATATATTACAAACATGCTTTAAAAGAACATACAGTATGCTGGCTACTGTAAAAAGTTGATATCCTTCTGTGACCAAAAAAATAAATAAATGTGTTGCAATGGGTCTAATAGTAATTTTTTTATTTTACTTTTTTTGATGTAGTGTGTGTTACTCTGATATCAGGATGCAGGTGTTCTTGTTTTTACATCTTTTAATGGTTTTTGCTGGTCCAGATTCTGTTTCCAGGGTGTGTATATGTATATATACTCATGCATTTTGGAGTCTGAAAGATAATACGTTGACCAACAAAAGATGTTCTGTCACGCTGTTTTATAAATTGAAAAAAAATGAAAATAAAGCACTACTTAAAAAACAAACAAAAAAAATCTTCTTTTTTTTTTCCATTTTAACTGTTTGTTAAAAATGTTACATTTTTGGCTGGGGCAATATCCATAGCCAACATTTGAGTGAAATTTTGGTGACATTTGAGATAAGTCTCCTGCCCATAAGCCACACAATCTGCCAAGAGAAGTTATTGGGATACGTATCTCAAAATGAATTGGCCTGGTGATAAACAACAAAAAGCAGAATAAGCAACGCAAACAATCTGTCATGGTGACAGAAGCTTCCACTGCATGAGAATGCAACATATATACATACATATAAACATATGCATAAAGTGACATACAAAATTAAAAGACGATATGACAGAAAGAAAAAAAATCTATGTATATGCACAATAGCACTATTGTAATGACACGCCAACTCATGAGCTTGAGAAGAACCAAGATGCGGGAGTTTATTATACTCGACACAGGGAAAGCAGGTAAGCAAGCGAGGAAAGTATTCAGATACAGTACAAAGACTTAGGAGACAGTGAACCATGGCAGAAGGCACAAATCCATAAATGGTAACTTCCAAATGAACACATGCCCAAACATGTAACTTAAACTACAGACAGGGTCACAGGTGAGTCACGTTCATAAACCGAGCAGGTTAGTAAATCAAACACAGTATTTTCAGAGTTCTCAGTCACATTTCCTGAACGTTCATAGAGGTACTCGTAGTATAACAGGTAAGTAGATTTGCAGTGAACTAGGGTTTCACAAAATCACTTATCTTGCACATCTGGAGCAGACCGTAGACAAACAGGTGAGATTAACACAGGAGAGTAGAAACGCCGTGTTCTCAGAGTCACTTGTCGTGTATATCCCGAACAGGTCACTGACAATCAGGTAAGTAAAACACAGATAAGCAGTATTCCACTGCGGCAGAGCAAGAGGGAATTCCAAAGTGCTTTTCAACAAGGCCAGGCACTGACTGAGTGTGAGAGTGAGACTTAAAGGGCTAGTTCACCCAAAAATTATCCCATAATTTACTCACCCTCAAGCCATCCTTGGTATATATATGAATTTCTTCTTTCTTTATAATGGGAGTGAATGGTACCTTAGATTTTGAAGACCAAAAAGCACATCCATCCATCCCTACGGCTCCAGGAGGTTAATAAATGCCTTCTGAAGCAAAGCGATGCATTTTTGTAAGAAAAATATCCATATTTATAACTTTATAAACTATAATCACTGGCTTCCGGTAACGGCCGTCTTCACGTTCACGAGAAAGTCAAGTTCCGGCATATGATGTAGATGTAGAGTAAGCTCCAGTGAGAAGACCCGGCAAACATAATATTTACAGATCTATTTACAGATCTCAAGTGCATGTTGAGTAGCAGGAGAGGGTGGTGACAGGAGGTGTAAAAGTTTGTGTGCTGTGAAGGTCTGAGCGAGTGTGGGGTGTGAGACCGGGCTTTTCAAATCTACAGTAAAACACATTCAGATCATTAGCAAGTTGTTTATTCCCTACAGCGTTGGGGGATGGTGTCTTGTAGATGGTCATGTCTTTCAGGCCTCTCCACACTGATGCAGGGTCGTTTGCTGAAACAGTTTTTTCAGATTTTCTGAATAGCTTCTTTTAGCCACTCTAATCTCCTTTGTCAGTCTGTATTTGGCCTGACTGAACAAAATTGTATCCCCACTTCTTAAGCATCCTCTTTGGCCTGACGAAGCTGCCTGAGTTTTGCTGTAAACCATGGTTTGTCGTTGTTGTATGTTAAATAAGTCCTAGTAGTAATGCATATGTCCTCACAGAAACTGATTTAAGATGTCACAGTAACTGTGAACTCTTCCAGGTATGTGGCTGCAGCTTCAAAAACACTCCAATCAGTCCAGTCAAAGCAGGTTTATAGTTCCAGCTCTGCTTCATTGGTCCAACTTTTTACAGTCTTTACTACAGGTTTTGCAGATTTTAGTTTCTGCCTGTAGATTGGAAGAAAATGAACCAGACAGTGATCAGAGAGTCCTAAAGCTGCACGTGAGACAGAGTGAAATGCATCCTTTATTGTTGTGTAGCAACGATCCAGTATATTTCTGTCTCTAGTGGGGCATGTAATGTGCTGTCTGTTTTTGGGCAGTTAATATATGAGGTATGCCTTGTTAAAATCTCCAAGAATAATAATAAGTGAATCCGGGTATTGTTGCTTTGTGTCTGTGATGTGATCATTCAGCTGTTGCAGTGCTGCATTCACACATGTGTGTGGAGGAAAATAGACACTCACAAGAATACATGAGGAAAACTCCCACAAGTAGAAAAGCTAACAGTTTATGAAGAGTGCCTCTAAATTAGGACAGCACATATTCTTCAGCATTGTTACATCTGTACACCAACATTTGTTGACATAAAATCACGTTCCACCACCAATGCTCTGAACAACTGGAAGCCCAGTTGATGTAAAGCGCTGTCCATAATGGCTTCACTCAGCCAGGTTTCTGTGAAGCACAATGCAGCAGAATTTTAAGTCCTTATTTTTGCGGATGAGGAGAAGTAATTTGTCTGTTTTGTTAGGAAGAGAGTGGAGATTTGCTAGATGGTTGCTTGGAAGTGTGTATTGAAAGCTGCGCTGTTGGAGCTTGACCAGCACGCCGGTTCGCTTCCCACTTTTGTGTCTTCTGGCATGCTTGTAAAACACAGCAGCTCCTCTAACTAAAATGTTCAACAGAACATCTGAATAATCAAAAACCAGTAAAAGTTTATCTGGCATGTGCAGCCAAATATTCAGCAGCTCGTCTCTGGTCAAACTCATCGGAAATAAATTTATAAACACAGGACAAACCAACAAAAATAGCAAAAGAACAGGAGAGATCCATACTGAGGTTGCCATCTACGGCACCATCTTAGATTAAGTGAGATTGATTGAGATTGCTGGGAATTTATTATCAGGTGAAGTCCTGCTGTTTAGGGTTGGGTTTTCCTGTTCAGATTATATACAGAGACCTATTTTATTACATCAAATGGCATGTCTTTGCAATGCTAAAGTTACTCATTGGCAGCTCTCAAAAGTACCTTGACACAGGAAATTTTTGTAATTTATTTTTTGGATCAGTTCCAGATATCTACTTTCAGAACTGTGTTTATTGCAAGACTGTACTTGCAGCAGAGTCATCGGCCATGATGCTCCCTCTCCAGAGAATGTATGCTCTGTATAATCTCTCCCATTCCATGATTTTCAGCTGTAACCTTTGAGTAAATAAAAAGCACAACTATGTCATGCATTCCTTATGTTTTTCTACCAGCATCTTTCCTTTTGTTGCATATGGCCTGTTGGCATATTGTTGTTTTTAGATATTGTTCTAAGTTTACATTTGCACCTATTTGCTGTATTTACTCAAGGCAAATGTCAGTGGGCACTTCATGAATACAGAGTTCAATTTATATTGTTCTGCAAACTGGGGGCAGTATATAATTGACTTGTTGCTTGGAGACCAGCTGTTACATTTTTAAACAACATGCTTTTGATTGTCACTGTTCTCCTCATCATGCGAGTGCATGGAGGATTATGAGCAACGATGTGACTTTTCAGCACGAGAGTGAATGTGCACTGCATTTACAAATGATTGTAAACTGTATATGATGCTGAATATAATGTGCATCAATGCTAAGGGTCCTGATATTTTGATAGTTGTAACATCTGAGGTTGTTACCCCTCAAGCTTACGCTACACCTGCATCATATACTGGAACTCAACTCTTGCGAATGCGCACACGGCCGTTACCAGAAGCCAATGATTATAGTTTATAAAGTTATAAATATGGATATTTTTCTTACAAAAACACACTGCTTCACTTCAGAAGGCCTTTATTAACCCCCTGGAGCCATATGGATTACTTTTTTGATGGATGGATGTTACAATTTTGTCAAAAATTCTGACTAACTGATTAAGTAAAGTTATGACATCTCTTTATGACAACTCCAGTTGCTGCATTTCCAGTTTGATATGGTAGAATGGGATTATCTTTTTAAGATTTTGGAAATATAAGGGTTTGGGAATACTTTTATTGAATGGATCAAGTTACTTTATAGACACCGGTATAGCAACGGTACAAACAAATGGATTAATTTCAGATTATTTTACTCTGGATAGGGGCACCCGGCAGGGTTGCCCTCTTTCCCCATTATTGTTCTGTCTTGCACTGGAACTATTAGCAGCCACGATAAAATAGGATGATTTTCCTGGAGCAATTGCTGGAGGTGTGGCACATAAACTTTTGCTTTTCTCAGATTATATTTTAGTATACGTCACTGACCCCATTAGATATATGCCTTGTCTCCACAGGATTATTACTTCCTTCTCTAAATCTCAGGTTACAGAGTCAACTGGTCTAAATCCAAAGCTTTGTCTCTGACATTGTACTGCCCAGTAATGGCTTTTCAGCTGGGCATTCGGTTTCAGACATTTGGCTCTTTGGACATTTCCACCTGAGAGAGCCCCTCCCTGGTTTCGAATTGAACAGGAAGTATTTGACCCTATTTCGTCATTGCAAAGCCTTTCTATCAAACTAACCGGAGAAGTCACAACCAGTTGTCTCGCATTTGCACGTGGTTTGGAAAAATGTGTCGAGTGTTTAATTCGGACATTTATTTAAATGTTGCCTCAAGCATATGGCTGAACCCTAAATTACGTATCAATAAGTCCCCTTTCTGTTAGTCAGAGTGGATTGCTAGGGTGGTTACTACACTCTGTTACCTGTATGAGAGTGGAGTGTTGAGATCTTTTGAGAATTTGGTTAATCATTTTGGGATTCTCAGATCTCAGTTTTATAGGTATTTACAGCTGTGCCACCTGCTCTTTATTGTTTTTGGGAGTAGCATAAACCCCCCTTAAGTGGCAGATACTTTGGGAGAAGTGATTACTGCTTTTGGAAAAGGTCATGAAGCATCACTGTATTACTCACTGCTAATTCAGAGTTTGGGGGATGGAGCTTAAACTTCTATCAAGAGATTGTGGGAGAAATATTTTAACTTTGTATTTGAGGAAATAGTGTGGGCTATAATTCTAAAAAAAAATGTCAAGTCTGCATCTAGAGATGCAAGGGTTCACCTTATGTAATTTAAGATTTTACATAGATTTTATTGGACCCCCTCTAGATTATATAGGCTTGGTCTTAAAGACACACCCACTTGCTGGCGATGCCAATCAGAAGTTGGAGACACAACCCATGTCTTTTGGGGGTGTGTCAAGATCCAAGATTTTTGGTTGAAGGTTCAGAGTTATTTGTGTGACGTTTTGGGCACTCAAATTTTACTTTGCCCCAGACTTTTTATTTTGGGTGATGGGGTGGTCATAAATTTGGGGGACAAATATATAATAAATTGGGTTCTTGCTAGTATTATGATTGGCAGACAAATTATTTTAAGAGGTTGGAAGACAGATGGAGTGCCATCATTTCTGGAGTGGTGTGCAGAGATGGGGAGGTTGGCAGCTTTTGAGGATGTGCAGGTAGAAGGCTAGGGTTTGGGGACTTGTTTATCAGGAAGTGGGGTAGGTTTTTGGTGGTTTTGGGGGACTCTAGGGGAAGGGATGGGGAGAGAGAAGTTTAATTTAATTATTTACTGTATGTTTATTATATATTTCATTTTATTTAATCTTTTTGGATTGTTTGATTGTTTGTGTGTGTATTATTTTATGTGACCACAAGGGTGTTCATTTGGGGTTAGGGTGGGGTTGGTGTTTGGGGAGGGGTATTATTGGGGGTTAAAAGTTAATTGTTGATTCGGTGTGCATATGTTGTGTTTTTCTCTGTTGTGTTTTTTCTTTGAATCAATAAAAAAAAATTCATTACACCACTGAAGATATCAATAGAAAATAATAGAAAATTCAAACCAAGTGGCATTTATGAAAAAGAAAGACAGCATAAGCACAATTCTCAAACTAAACATTTCACAAAAAGAAGTGTGTTGGGCTTTAAATACAAAAACAATAGATATAGTTTCAATTTCGATACTTTTCAGTTGGTCGAAAATAGTGGAAGAAGTCCAGAGTAATGAACTACACCTGTGGTGACTCTGTTACGGCACCTGAGTGAACTTTAGGAGAACTGACTTGTTTGTTTTCAGGAACTCATTTGTTTTCAGATGCCACTTAGTTTAATATATTGTATGTAATGCAATGAAATTGTAAGTGTGCAAGTGTCCAAATTATTTTGGGGCTGCAGTAAATGTATTGTTTTTCGAGTATATCCATGGGCTTTATCTGTTTCAATTAGCACAGATGTGTTCCAAATGAGTTACAACATAACCTTGAACATATGGCTTACATTTGTATATCAGACCAGCTACCTATTTCCACAAAGAGTGTTTCATATCATAGCAAAATCTTCCCATTAATCCAGTGATCAAGCTCATGCAAGCTGAGCATCATAAAGAGCAAAGGAATATTCTGTTCCTATAATGTCTCCTCTACAGAGGAACTTCGATGAAGCTAGACATTGTGTATATTAGTGAAATTGAATGTCTGAGTGAGCATTGTATTCATTTATCTGAGATATAAATGACTGTTTATGAAAGCCATGAGTTGTACTGAAGTCATACTTATTAGTTATGCCTGTGGGCTATACAGAGCAACAACGCTCTCTCTTGACTATGACATGAACAGCACACACACACACACGCGCACGCGCACGCTCACACACTAATGATATTCACCCTCTGAAGGCTCATTTTTCATGCTCTCACTCTGTTTTATTGTCCTTCATTTTAGCCGTGTAGTTTGGATGACAACAACAAAGACGTTTTGCATTTACAGTCTGTAATTGTCATGGAGAAACTTTGACCGTCCACCCTGACAGGTAGACATAGCTAAGAATAGTAAGGGCTTGAGTTTCCACCCACCCTCACAGACAGGAGTTCCTCTAGTCTAGACACTATCAGATCTGGAAGACTCAGTCTCTCCATACAGGAGAGATCCCTTTTAAAGGGATTGATCTCCTAAAATGAAAATTCTGTCATCATTTTCTCATCCTTATGTTGTTCCAAACCCCTTATGAGTTTCTTTCTTCTGTGGAACACAAAAGGAGATGTTATGCATTATGTTAGCCTCAGTCACCATTCACATTCATTGAAACTTTTACCATTTCATATAATGAAATGTTGTTTGGATGGATCCTTTTTTTATATGTTTAGGTACATGCATCATCAGTGGTGTTGACATTTGTTGCACACTTCATTGTATCTGTTTATTTGGGGTTAGGGCAACCATTTAACATTATCTACATGGATAGGGCCTGGAATGTTTATACTATAATAATGTTATATACTTTACCTATATGTAAGTGTATTAGCATTTGATTTGTTCATTCAGAGCTTGTTATGGTAATAGTGATCATTAAATTGCTCATTTATTATGAAACTGAAATGCGTAAATCTTAAAAATAGGCTAATTATTATTATTTTTTTATTGACTAAATCCAAAACATATTCAGTTTAATTCAAAATGTCCTTAACTGCGTTAAAACTTTTTACAACATTTACAAGTTAACCTCCCCCAAAATCAAATTTACTGTGGGCCCCCAAGCAATATTTACAGACTTTAAATTCTAAATGCAAATACACTGAAATTCCTCTTTTAGATACGGCTTACTGTACTTTCAGACAAATTTGAAGAGGTCATCACATTGTATTTTAAGTGTATTTGCATGAAGGTCCATAGTCTTTGGACGCGTACAGGTCTGATCTCAGGCCAGTTCTTTTAGCAAAACTGAACTCACAGCAGTGTAATAGATCATTTGCTTTTACATTTACAAACTTGTACTATTCTGTATGCAAATGCATAGCTCAAATTCCATTTTTCCTTATTTAGTTCAGTGGTTACTGGAACTTGTATATCTTATATGCGGTTTACAGTGACGGTCCTCCCTATAGGCAAAGTAAGCATGTTGCTTAGGGCCTACGATCCGCCAGGAGGCCCCCACACCGTCAAAGACATTATAAATTAGTGTTACAAACATGCTGATGGGGGCCCCCACACAAATTTTTGCTTAGAGCCCCAAAAAGTCTTGGACCAGCACTGGTGGTTTAAGTCAGCATAAATAAGGATACATAAAACATTGCATCTAAAACAAAGACAACTTTAGGCAAAAGTCACAGTTAGTTTCCTTTTAACCCAGTCATTCAAGTCAAATGCCAATACAGTGGTGACATACTAACTTTGTCTGATGTCTCAGTGGCACCATTTATGTCGACCAGCAAAGCAGCAGATTGGTCACTGATCTGTATCTAAGATCTCCACCAAATACGTTTCATCTCTCATGTAGCTGCTGGCAGAGGGGAGGGTATGATAGTCCACAGTAGGGAGTGGGTCTGCATTTCTGATGCCAGAGAGCATACTTGGCATTCCTGGCTTCTTACAGTCACTCTCAATGAACCATTTGACTGGCGCTGAGGCTGTTTTGCCCCAGAGTGGCAAAGTCAGCCTCTGACAGATGAGTGTTGCTGCTCTGGGAAAATAGGAGACCATTCATGCCGTACTAGGACTAGAATGATGACATTGAAATTTAGTATACACCATGGAACACATTAAAAAGTGGCATGTCTTAATTGTGCTTTGATTGGTAAAAAACTGCTCACTTCATATGGTTATTTTTGATTTGCTGGGAAATCGTCACTGTCAAGCAAGTGCCAAAAGTGACAACATCCAAATTTCCCATTAACACGATGGAACAAAAAGTACCATGGTAGAACAATGGTAGTACCATGGTATTCTTTTAAGTACCCTACAGCACCATTTAAAAGCAATTTACAGGTAATACGGTAATCATTTAATAAAATGGTATAGATTACATAAGAAGTTTTTTTTAATGGGGTGTGGCCACCTGGCCTTCTTTCTTATAGCAATAATAATACTGTAAGTATGAAAACGTACCATGGCACTATTGCTTTAGGGACATGGTACCATTTTAAAATCATGTTTTAGGATGTGTTCCATTGTCAGAAACTTTTACTCAAAGGGGCATATTTGCCTCCTGCATTTGATTTTCAGGGAGAATTTTTTACCTATTTGAGGGCATATATACTATTTATTTCTAACCACATTAAACATAAACTGTTTCATCCGTTTATGTCAAATACTTCCTTTTAAAGGAATAGTTCACCCAAAAATAAAAATGTTCTCATCATTTAATCACCCTCATGCTGTGTATGTCTTTTTTTCTGCAGAACACAAATGAAGAATTTTAGGAGAATATTTCAGCTCTGTAGGTCCATGCAATTCAAATGAATGATGACCAAAACTTTGAAGCTCCAAAAGCACATAAAGGCAGCATAAAAGTAGCATAAAAGTAATCCATAAAACTTCAGTGGTTTAATCCATGTCATCAGATGCGATCTAATCGGTTTTGTGTGGGAACAGACCCCTGTAGGTCCATACATGCATTCTAAGGGCCTAAAGAGCAGAGATATTTTTTCTAAAAATCTTCATTTTTTTCTGCAGAAGATAGAAAGTCATGCACATCTGGGATGGCATGAGGGTGAGTAAATGATGAGAGAATTTTTATATTTGGGTGAACTTTTCCTTTAATTGACGTGTTAATACAAATTCTTAAGCAAATTGATTACCTCTTAGTCTATGAATTAAATAAAAATTAATTAATATTATCTGACATAAATTGAATAACTATAACAGTACATTACAAAATACTGTAGGATGTTACAAATTGAAAACAGGTGTTGGAGTAATGGCTGCTGGAAATGGGGCCATTCTAGATTTGATCAAAAATTACTTTTTTCATATAGTGTTGGTGCTGTTTTTTTACATCAGTAATGTCCTGACAACAGTTTTTGATTAGTTGAATGCCACTTTGGTGAATTAATGACCAATTTCTTTCAGAAACAGCAAAATCTGTACATTATTCCAAACTTTTGGCTGCCAGTGTATATACAAGAAAATGGTTAAATACTCAAAAGCAAAGAAATTAGTTAAGTATTTATAATTACTACTCAATAAAAATAAATTAGCCCTTTTTCTCCTTCTACCCCTGTCCCTGCTAAGGTCTGTGGACATCACTGTTCACAAAGTAAGCCTATATTAGTCAATTGCTCCAGCATTTTTGATAACAACATTGCCACAATTCAGAAACTTCACAGAACAAGAACAGTGTCTCTCTCCATTAATAATAATAACAATAAAATGTTAGGCTATTTATATTAATTATCAGAATCAGACACAGAATGAGCTTTATTGCCAAGTATGCTTACACACACAAGACATTTGTCATGGTGACAGAAGCTTCCAGGGCAAAGAGAATGCAACCATATATACTGTACATACATACATACATATACATTTAAACATGTATACATAGATATTTTTACAGCCATAAAAATAACAAAATAAGATATAACAGATTAAAAAAAAGACTAATATACAACAGAGCAATAATGTTGTTAGTATATTTATTAACTGATATATACAGTTATGTGCAGGTGTAATATGTTGAAGAAGAGGTAGGATATGCTAAATAATATAAATTAAATGTAGGAATGTATGGATTGAATATTTTCCTTTTCCTATTATTTGCTTTTGTGCGCTGAGGAGAATCGGTTCGTTCGAGTCGCTGAAAAGAATCAGTTTAAAGGAACGATTCTTTTGCGATTCACACTTCACTTCTCCGAACCTCACACACCCTCCCTCCCAGAGACGAGCAGCTCTTTCTCAGGCGCATACTGACTGGCTGGCTGGAACGGTAGCGGATTGCTGTAAGTATCGCGCTTGCGGGCGATTCTATGGCGTTTCGCTCGTAACAGCGCTCGTTTTGCACGTGAACGTATGAGTTGATGATGATGTCATAGATCAATTGATGCACACTTGAGCGGTTTAAAGGTTTAGAATGTTACATTGTTGCAGAGGAGACCGGTTAGATATTCACAGCGCTGGGTTTGCGGAAGAGCAGCTCAAATGTCTAGAACATGGCGGCGGAGCTGGAGTGAAACAATTCAACTCCTTAGATTTACTAGACTGAGTTGTGTATATAATAACAACCGCGTGTCTGCGTTAACTTTGTACAGTAATGCACGGGCTTTGCGTGGTTGTGGTGTGTGAAGAATGGCGTTTTTTGTTGTATCATGCCCACAGCACTGTGGAAGTTATAGCGGAAATGGAAAAGTTGTACGAATGAGTTGTTCAAAGAAGCACCTATTATCGTATTCGAACCGTCAAAGCATAATTTTCGACGGAAAGTGATGGCCAGAGAGTACCATGACAGCGTCGGGCATTATAATATATGGTAGACTTATCGCTTCTAATGCCGTCTTTCCTTTTAGATTTGACTGATTACCGGCCCCGCCTAGTTCTGTTCGGTTCCTCAGTCGAGAAGATGACTTGTTCATTCAAGAAAAATGGGAGAAAATGAGCTCTCCGGGGACAGACCCAAATGTATTTCACACTGGAGTAACTGGAGGAATACTTTTCATTGCACTCGTGCATTTCATGGCCTTGGAAAGAATTAGAGCCCAGATGGACATTCATGTTGCATTCCACTCTCGAGACCACCAAAACATTATAGTGCCTAGACATACAGATAATTCGTACGTGACATTTTGAATATGATCCATTTAGATGAGATATGAAGCTGTTTGAGAACTGAAGATGTTTGAAGTTGTTAAAGAAGATCCTGTTGCTTCTTCATACATTTTTAATGGCTTGATTTTTAATGACTGCGCTCATGTTGGATACTGCTGTCAAATTATTACAGCTCTTTTCCCATTCTCTTTTTTGAAAGTACCATGGGTTTTGTGTGTGTGTGTGTGTGTGTGTGTGTGTGTGTGTGTGTGTGTGTGTGTGTGTGTTTTAAATGATATGTGTGATAAATTGCTTTGCCACCAACCCAGTGAATGCCATTTCCTGTTTTTGAAGCTGTGTTGAGCAAACACTTGTCATTCCCAATCAAGGAAAAGTAGGCAGTAATATATCTGTCACTGCCAAGGCAGATATTTGTAGCCCTTTACATTTCCTGTGTCAAAATTGACACGTATTGTTAGGCTTGTCTGTGTACTAACATTGGGTGGCTGTAAGAGTTAAAGAGAGAGTTTACTAAAAAAAAAAACATAATTTACTCACTCTAATGTTGTTTAAAACCCTCAGTCACTATTCATTTGTATTGCATCTTTTTTCTTTCTTTCTGGCATACAAGAAAAGTTAATTGTGACTGAGGCTGCCGGTTCCTATCATCCTGCCTAACATCCCATTTGTTTTCCACATGAGAAAGAAAGTCTTGTGTGTCTTTGATCAGGGAGAATTATTACTTCATTTAAATTTATGGGGGAACTGTCCTTTTAAAAATGATATAGATTTGTTTTTGTTTCAGTTTAGTCATTTCTACCAATACATGCTATAATATATGCAGGATTTTAACCTATTTTAGCCTGTGTTGTTCTTTTTTCCTTTCAGAAAGAAAAAAATACAATAAAATGTAATCATGTTTCATTTGGACTTGTCCAAAAGCTCATTGCAACACAGAGAACACTTAGCACCGACGTTCACATGCACTTGAGAAAATGGTTTATTCCAGGGTTTTTGCAGAAAGCAGCATTTGAAACGAAAAACAACAGAAAATTTCCTTAGGCTGCTTAGGGGAGTAAGAAAAAGCAGTTTAACACACCAGAGTTTCTCACGGGAAGTGTGGCTTATGTGGTCATATAAAATCATTTGCGTCGTTCTTACAGGTTTTTGAAGAGTGCGCTGCATGTGCGACACAAGTCAACACAGTGGATGTAATTTCTGGGAGTACAGTTGGAAAGCACATACACCATAAAATATACCCATTTATAAAACCAGTGTAAAATATATACTGTCCCTCATGTTCACGTATATGCTTTGGGGGAATCTCAGAGTTTTACATAAGAGGGAAACCCCGCTGTTGCAGCGCAATTCCGCCACAGATTGCGATGGGAAGTTAAGGAAACAAACACAGTGACAACACTGGAATATCTGGAAATAAAGCAAAGCAACGGGGAATAAAATGGCGAAGTCTTCCTCGGATGTGAAGCTTCGCACGGAGAGTACCAAAAGAGTACGTCATTTAAACAGTGCCAGGGTTCCCGCGGGCCCTTAAAAAGTCTTAAAATGTCTTAAATTCAGTTTTCTCAAATTTAAGGTCATAAAAAGTCTTATATAATACAACACAAGTCTTAAATTTTATTTAAAGAGGTCTTAAATTTAGGTACGGATAGACAGGAATTGCAACATGTGCTAATGTGATTATTTAACTTAAGAAGGATATGTTTTAATTCAATAAATTAATGCGCTGATTCCTAAAAAGTTGCGGCTTTGCTCCAAGCATGTGGGGAGCTCGTGTTACTGTTTCCAGTGGTTGCAGAAGTGTTTATATTTTAATATGTTGTAGATTATTGTAAGAGCGCAAATTTTATTTCCCTTATCTGTTTAAATGAGCAGCTGGAAGCGGTGAGTCCCCGGTGTGTTTTGGGCTTGTTTATTGTTAAGTACTGGATTATGCATCAAATGTTTTTTTTGTTGGTATTGGTATTTTGGTTACAGAATAATCTGCATCTGGGATTTAATTAAATTTGGACTCTTGAAGCCTCTCTGGCTTGCCCCGTCTCAGGAAGAAAAGCATTTTTAAACCCATTTAATATAGGCTATTAATTTTAACAACCATCATCAGATTAATCCATTATTGCATTTCTTTCAACATATTATCATATCAGCAATATCCAATATTGGTCAACCTCTAATTAGTATGTAGTGTTATAATGATAAATAAATTTGTTTGTGTGTGTTAAAACATGTCTTAAATATTTTAAACTGGCTGATAACCTGTTTTTAGTGTTAATGCATTGTTGAATGTGTGCTCCAGCCTGTTTGAGTTAAAGAATCTGTGATACATTTCTTTTACACCCACTGATTGTGTGGGTTTTTGTTCTGCTATTCACCTATTCAGCCCGCCCCTTTTCCACGCTCCGCTCTTCCAAATTTTGTCATCTAACTTCCTGTTTGAATTGAAGATACTAAGAAGAGTCAATCATAATGGATTTTACGTGTGGGAGCACAGAAAGTACTTTTCACCAAGAGTTGATGGTGTGATTCTACACAACCCCTTTACTATGTGAAAATGCACGTGAAGTGATTTTTCTGTCACTGTAAATGTTTGTTTTTTCCGACAGGAATGGAGGTAAATAATTGGACCTGGCAGATCACATTCAGACAGCTATGACACACTGCACTTTTTCATAATACAAGTGTTTCATTGTTATACGTGTAATTCTCCTTAAATTTTAGGTTTCAACTTGTTAATAATTTGTTAAATGTGTAGTTGGAATTTGTGAATGACATCCCCTGAACAATTTAAATATACTCATAGTTCCTGACGACTCTATATCCTGTAAATCCACTTTGTTAGCTAATTGCGCTTTGACATCAACACCATAGACATATATATATATATATATATATATATATATAAAACTGCTAGAACAGAACTTCCAAGACGAAAATTTCCAAATGGCTGTGCGCTAGTTTCTCTGGCACAAAAGGAATCTACTATGGACACAAGGTGTTAATTTTATTTGTTCAGGTCTTAAAAAGTTTTGATTTTAGAAACACTGCAGTTACCCTGAGTGTATGTATATGGGAACAGCTCTTTATTGCAACAAGCCGCTTTCTGGTGTCCATGTATACTTAGTCGCTGATCTTTGTAAGTGGTGGGTTGGGGCGACCTCACCCTACTGGTGTCTGACCCCGATCCTTTCCCTCCTGGAGTAAGGAGGAAGGAAATCTCTGTGATAGGGTGTCCTCTTGGGCAAAGAGGAATGCCGGTCTGAAGTCTCTGTTGAAAATAACAAAATGAAGAGATGTGGACTTCCTTTCAAAGAAGGCCGCCCACTGTTTGAACACCCTTAACAAAGGGTGGGTCCAATGTAAAATGTCTATATTTAGATGCGAGTTTGCAAAGATGTGTTTATATCAGGTGTATCACTTAAATTTTTTATTTATTAAAAAAGATCCTGTTTATTTTGTAGAATTGTAGTAATGATTATGTTGCAGTTGTGAACGTCTGGTTCATGCTTTGTGCTGTTTCAGAGCTACCAAGTGCTTGTGAGAGTCAAGTCAAATGCAAACAAACATAGGGTCTGTCAGGGAAACAAATACGACTTTTCTTCTTAAATGGGTATTCTAATACAGCTGTCTGGACTGATTTCTCAGGAGGTCTGTGTCAAAAAAAAACCTGCCTGCTAGCCTGAAACATGCCTAGTATCTACCCAGACACACTGTATTACAGGGCCTTAACTAGTGATAGAAAGTTTTCCTATGGCCAATGCAAGTACAAAAATCTGGAGACTAGAGCAGGGTGGCCGATATAATGCCAATACATACAAAGTACAGTTTAGTGATAGCAAATGATATGTACACAAAATTGCTTAAATGGAACACTTATTGTACTCTGAATGCCCAATTTTCTTTTTATTTTCCAGTTGCAAAGCTGTTGGTTGATTTTAGAACTGACACAAATGGAAACAAAGACTTCTGTTAATCGACTAAGCAGGCATAATTATTGACCAATGCTGATAATCCCAAAATGGCCAAATATCAGTTAATCAGATTGTCTGATAGGGCTGGACAAAAATACAGATTTTCAGATGAATCTTGATCTTCATTTGAATGATCCCAATATCGATTCTTAAAATCTTTTACTTTTACTTTAGTAAGTTCATATAATATACTTCTTTACAAAACTAATATTGCACACAGTCTACAAAAATTATTTGACAATAGTTTTAGTTGCAATATGCTTTTGTTCTTAGCCACTCACTGAAGATATAAAATGTAAAGTCTTTTGTGTCCAACTTCATCGGCAAAACCGATGGACAACCGATATTGGACAACTGTTAACCGATTAAGTGGAAAAGTTCAAGTATTGGTTTAAAATATCAGTCAAACTGGTTAACATCGGTGTATCACTAAATAGCCTATATCTGTAAAAAAATAAATAAATATTATTGTAAAATATTATTTTATATTTTCATACTGTACCAATTTAAAAGTTTCCCTTTATAATTTGCAGCATTAGCTTTGGGATAATTTCTTTCATATGTTAGCAAAATGGACACTATAACTGAAATATACCCAAATCAATCAGAATCGAATTAAATCACATCAAATAATCCAATCTATTGTGAATCAGAATCAAAGCAAATCTGGAAATCTGTATCAATACCCAGCCCTACTGGCCGATATATCGGTCTATCACAAGTCGTAATCTCCATAGACATTCAGACTAAATTAAATTTGTACTTTTGCTCCACTTCTAATCTTTAATATTTGGTTACATCCTTGCTGTTCTCCTATACAAAATTGTACAGAATAGGAATAACGTGCTAGTGAGCTGTGTGGATGTAATTTGACTTGGAAACAGAATGCCGTTTTTGAAAACTGTGGGTAATGAGATGACAAAACATTAACTGCCAGCTGTCTGTAAGTTTTTGAGACTTTTAGAGGAACCAACTGAGCAGAAAGGAAAAGAGATGCTCTGGAGAGGAAGAACAGGACAGTGTGGAGAAAAGAAAGCTGTTGGCACCCGTCAGTGAATTGGACCACTTCCTCTTTAGGCCGAAGGGCCTCATGAAACCTGGTGGCCCTGTCATCCTTTCCTTCCTCCTTTTAGTCATAAGATTATTGTGTGAGTGGGAGAGCTGGTGTGTTCTGTGCTATCAGCAGTCAGTTTGGTCCACACACTATAAATGTACTGAGTTTTATAATAGTTCAGTGCAGGTAGGTATAAAAGCAGAGCTGGCTTTCAAGATGTTACCAAGGGTTACTGAGCAAATGTTATGTAGCTGAGCTTCAGCACTCACAATTTATAACACTTTAATCCAAATGCAATTCCACAATCTATTCCCACACATCATTGTCCTCATTTAGGCATGTAAACCATGACTGATGACAGCTATTTGTGACTTGCAAGATTGGGGCCAGAAGTAGATGTTAGCGAAACTTGTTATAAAATTGAGGTTCAGATATGTTAGAAACATAAATGATGATTAAATGTTTCTAAAATATTGGGATAAAGATAGATTTATAGATAGATAGATGAAGGTGAATTGCTAATTTTTCTGGAATGCATTATGTGTGTTAATGCACACCTGGGTTCTATATGCTGTAGTCATTCAGATGCCCTGCCATGTGTTGACATTTGACACTTGAGGTTAGGTTGAGTTTTCATTGATCTCATCTCCCGTTGCTACTTTCCCTCCCATAATCTGCCTCCTGACTCGTTGTTTTTCAGTCTCTAAGTCGCTTAGTGTTTCTAGCAATGGAAATCATGCTATTGCCACAGTGTTGTGACAGGACATTTTTGACAACTTTTGCCATTTAAGCCAGTGTTCGTAATTGTTCTGGTCATCGGTTGCCCTGTTGTTTAGTGTAACCAGATCTAAAGTGTTTGTTGAGAGGGCAAAATTGCAGTCTCCATGTTAAATGCATAGATCATTCACCCAATAATGAATATTCTGTCATAAACGGTAATTATTCACCCTAAAATTGTTCCAAACTTGTACAAGTTTCTTTCCCCATAGAACACATAAGGAGATGTTAGACAGAATGTTAGCATCAGTACTTAGTGAACTGACAGTACGACAAGTTGAGAGAGGATGTGAGACACAACAAATGCTCACTTTGAATCCTTTTAGATGCTTTCTCAACAACCGATACATCACATCTAAAGGAAACACCTGATTGTGAAACCATGATTGCTACTCCATGTTTGTTTTTCACTCATTCTCCTTGACAACTTGTATCCTAGGTGAGTTTATTGACTTGCAAATAACATGGTTCAACACAGATTTTGACAGCGGCAGTTAAAACATGTCATTTACCAAAACAAAAGCCTACCTTTTCTATCTGATAATGGTAACTGTGGTGTCACTGGCCTGTGTTTTTAAGCACTCTTAAAGCATACTAGCATTTTAAACCATTACAGTTATCATTCAACGGCTAATTCACACTCTCGATTAGGAGCATTCTCTCATTTATAATGCAGTTTAATAAGCCGTTTGCGTATCGGTGTGTCTAATTTTTTTTTTTTACTCTAATAGATTCCTTTTGAAACTGTTGTTCACATGGAACAAAACAATTGATGGGAAACAGTGAGCCAGACTGCTCAAAGTTCTCCCTGTGTGATAGATGCCGTGTCATTGTACCTTTTATTTGCAGTTTAACTCTGATTTAATGTCCCTTGTGCTTGGTTCCTAGAGTTGATTATATGGTTTCATCGAGATTTGGGTTGAGGTGGGTTAAAAACACAAGTACTGTTGTATTTGTTTTCAGCCGTGCTGTAGTTTGTGCTAATAACATACAAGACCATTTAATGCAGTCACTACCACTAGATTATGCTGCTTTGACACAAGTTTACTGCAGACTATGAGTTACCTTGCTAAAATCACTGAGCTTTGATTGTGTGCCCGTAGTCGGCTGCTAGCTGAGGTGCTAATAACCTGGCTGGCTGTTACTGGATCCATTCTGACTTTAACAGCCCTTTTGGCTTCCAGAGTTTCCCAAGTTTGGCATATCTCACACCTGTAGACTTATCTGACTTAACCCTACAGGGATTCAATCATGCATGGGGTGTATCACTTCACTCATGTACTTAACTGATGTGGGTCCATTTAAAATGCGGTTATTGATGTAATAATTCTTTGCTATATGCAGAGACAACAAGAGCAGGGTGGCCGATGGTGGATTTTGCAGATAGCTATAACTAAGGTGATGGAAAAGGCTGATAACCGATTAATCAGCCGTCGATTTATAGAATAACATTTTTCATTTTTTATATTTTCTTACTATGACAGGCACATCCACAGAGACTACAAAGTCTCCAATCACAATTAATAAAATCCATGTTTATTGCTTCACCACACTCCCAAAAATCACCAGAAAAAATTAAGATTTGGTGCATAATGTGGGACTTTAAACTGTAAATTTAGACAATTCTTGTCTAAACACAGGGTTCTTGTATTGTCTGGTTTTTATAATGAGCTGTTGTTTGAAAGTTATCCGCATATTGTTGTACATGTAAATGCGCTCAATGTTGATATTTTAAAAATATAGGCCAATTAATTGCTCTATCACTAATGAATGTGTTTTTCAGTCTTGTTTGAGGTGTTTTATTAGCTACCATAAAGCTTGTAAAACTCTGAAAATCCTTGCTCTCCACTTCAGTTCTCTAGAAGTACTGCAAGTTAAAAGTTTAAACGCACATCCAAACTGTTTAGTGAGCAAACCTGCAAAAGCTTCACAAATGTATTTTATTTATGGCACCGTAGCGAACAGATTTCGCTATAAAGAACCAAACATTGAGAAAAAGATAACACGAACCATATGATTGCTTGATGAGTTTTTGTGTTCAGGGACATGGAAAATGCTTAGAACCTGGCACATAAAGCCCGGCTTATAGGATTCCGATGAGTCCAAAAGACCCCTTAATCGCATTGGATATTGACTGTTTTGTCTGCGTTGATGTTACTTATAGTGGTTTGGGCAGATCCTTGGTCTTTGCCTAGCTTACACATGAGGAGGAGACTAGAGCTAAGGGTCAGAGGTCAGGCTTTGGGCCGCCTGAATTTAAGGGGTTGCAGTTCATGGTAGACAGCCACAGAGTGATGTATAAACAACCTCATAAATAAATGGATTGTGGAAAATGTAACATGAGGTGAGAAAGGGTTTTAAGGATTCCCATGTTGAAGGCTGGGGTATATTTTGCACTTAACAACTTCATAGTTCTAAGCACAATATGGGCATTTTAAAGGAATATTCTATACAAGTTAAACTCAATCGACAACTTTGTGACAATGTTAATTACCCCCAAAAATTATTTCAACTTGTGCCTTGTGTATTTAAAATAAATCAAATACATGGTTACAGTAAGAAGATAATAATTACATTAAATAATTTGTAGAATTAGAAGCCTTTATTGTTATTTACTCTACTGAATAATGCAGCAGCAAAATTAACAATTAATTCCAGTGAAAATCATTAGTGAACACAAAGCCAGTTCTGTTGGCCCTTTTTTACATTGTGTGTGAACCTGGGATGTAGAATGGAGTCTTATATGGATCTCTTTTTAGTTTTGATACGATATCCCAGTCAATGTAAATATTATTGTAATTTGTAATATACTATTATTGTTATTATTATTAATATTTTTTATAATTATGTTATACGATAATAATTGTTGTAAGATTATCATTGTAACTTTTATTTTGGCAAAACACTTCAGGAAGAAGCGCAAAATCATGAGTGCATCTCAAGTTGTTTGTGCTATGTGTGTCTACTTTGTGCATGACATGAGTCATTTTTCCAGCAATTGATTTCAGACTGATTGTTTCACTTTTAATTGACTATATCACAATTCCAGTGCGTCAGAAGTTTACGTACATCAAGTTAACTGTGCCTTTTAAGCAGCTTGGAAAATTCCAGAAAAGGATGTCAAGACTTTAGACAATTAGCCAGTTAGCTTCTGATAGGAGGTGTACTGAATTGGAGGTACATACCTGTGGATGTATTTTAATGCCTACCTTCAAACTCAGTGCCTCTTTGCTTGACATCATCGGAAAATCAAAAGAAATCAGCCAAGATCTCAGAAAACACATTTGTGGACCTCCACAAGTCTGGAATTTACAAATGCCTAAAAGTACCAGTATAAACACCATGGGATCACACAGTCATCATACCGCTCAGGAAGGAGACACATTCTGTCTCCTAGAGATGAATGTAGTTTCATGCGAAAAGTGCAAATCAATCCCATAACAACAGCAAAGGGACTTCTGAAGATTCTGGAGGAAACGGGTAGACAAGTATCTATATCCACATAAAACAAGTCCTATATCGAGATTACCCGAAAGGCTGCTCAGTAAGGAAGAAGTCACTGCTCCAAAACCACCATAAAAAGCCAGACTACAGATTGCAAGTGCACATTGGGACAAAGATCGTACTTTTTGGAGAAATGTCCTCTGGTCTGATGAAACAAAAATCTAACTGTTTGGCAACAATGACCATCGTTATGTTTGGAGGGAAAGAGTGAGGCTTGCAAGCCGAAGAACACCATCCCAACCATGAATCAGGGGGGTGCCAGCATCATGTTGGGGGGGGGGGGGGGGCTTTGCTCCAGAAGGGACTGGTGCACTTCACAAAATAGATGAGGAAGGAAAATTATGTGGATATATTGAATCAGCATCTCAAGACATCAGCCAGAAAGTTAAACCTTTATTGCAAATGGGCCTTCCAAATGGCCAGTGACCCCAAGCATATCTCCAAAGTTGAGGCAAATTGGCTCAAGGACAACAAAGTCAAGGTCTTAAAGCACTGACATCAATCCGATAGAACATTTGTGGGCAGAACTGAAAAGCGTGTGCAAGCAAGGAGGCTTACAATCCTGAATCAGTTACACCGGTTCTGTCTGGAGGAATGGGCCAAAATTCCAGTAATGTATTGTGAGATGCTTGTTTAAGGCTACCCAAAACATTTGACCCAAATTCAACTATTTAAAGGCAATGGTACCAAATACTAACAAAGTGCATGTAAACTTCTGACCCACTGGGAATGTGATGAAATATATAATTCTCTCTACTATTATTCTGGCATTTCACATTCTTAAAATACAATAGTGATCCTAACTGACCTAAGACAGGGAATGTTTTCTATGATTAAATGTCAGGAAGTGTGAAAAACTGAGTTTAAATGTATTTGTCTAAGGTGTATGTAAACTTCTGACTTAAACTGTACTTGTATAATATACATTTTAAACATTGGAAGGTGGTAATCAACATAATGCAACAAATGATATCCATTGAGCTTAACCCGGAATCATGTTTTTTACAAAAGTATATGAAAACGGCATGCCATAGAGAAGTGACGCCATACAGCAAAGTATGGGTTTCTCAGAATCACAGGTGTTTGTATGCCATTTCACCAAACACGAAAATTGCTCTTCATGTTTGCTGGATCAGTTATCCATTAAGTTCTAAAGTTTCATTTCAAGTTTTTGAAAATTGCAAGGTATTTTTGTGACTCTCACAAACTTAAAAAATAAAGTCATAGAAAGAATGTCACAACAACATGAGGATAAGTACATCTATTCCTTTAATAAAACTTGGGTTTGACCACTGATACATTTTGCATCCACAGATATACCCACCTTTAAATTTGCTACTTGGTATATCCAGTCTGCTAGTCTACTTTGTAGCTGTCAGCTCAGGCCGAGTTGTTTTGCGTGGCTCTCTAAATAGACAGCCTTAACCAGCTCTGCGGATTTTAAATTAATCCCAGCATCTTCAGATAGACTCAGGGACTGTGCTTTAGTGTGCTACTGTAGGGCTGTTCTGTATCATCTGTGTGTGTGTGTGTGTGATCCATTCATGTGTATATGAGTCTCTCTGTTTGTTCATTTGCACATCCTTTTGATAGGAAATCTCTTTTATGTTTTAAGATGCTTTTTTTAAGCTCACTCCTCTCTCCTGGGATGTGCATCTTTTCACGGGCATGTATATTTACGAGTCTTAGTCTATTTTTATGACGTCCTGCTAGCCTCTCTTGACGAAATATCAGTTGAATTTTCTCTGGAGTGATGTGTCTGATGAATCTCGTGGGAGAATGAGGTGCTTTTCTCCACGTGCCTCAGAATAGCAAAGCTAACCACCCCTGGAGATCCCAGCAGTCTGTTGAGCTCAGAAAAGCAAACTGCCAGGCACCAGCCGGCACGAGTGATCCCGGAAGGCTGACTGTCTTTTCTTTGCTGTCTTCCTTATCCCATTTGCTCAGGAATCGACCAATGACTTTGCAGTAAATATTAGTTTTTCTTAGCTTGATTTATTCAAACAGAAAGCGATTATAGTTAGTTATCCTTCCTGGAACCATAAATGGAATTGATTCAGCCACCCCCCTCCCACTTCCCCACCATTGCCAATCTTTAAAAGTAAAAATATATACTGTTTCAATAGTATGGCCACAAGATGTAAACAATGTGAAAACATGATTTTAATGTGATAATATTGCTTACTGATCTTTAATAATTACTAACTAATCGACTAATCAATTTTTCATCTTTGTTGCCATGAGTCATGACGATGTAATGGCGTAAACCCGAAGACCCTAAAATTTCAATATAAACCACTTTAGAGCTCAATCACTACATGTGTTATATCAGAAGAATTAATGCAAGTGCTTTTATTAAATTATAAGCTTCACATTTCTGCTTTTAAACCCTACAAAAATAGCAAACAGTTATGTATAGTTCTGTTGTCAATATCAAAAGGTCATTGTGACATACTGGCAACCAGTAAAAACTATGAGAGCATCACACACAGCAGAGATACTTTCAAATATAAGAAAAATGTATCCATTACAAGCTCTAAAACCGTTCCAGTGAGAAATCATTAATATCTATGATTTGTTTACTGGCTTTGGCATTTTGCTGAAACACAAATCACTAATTATTAAGCAAATGTGTGAAGATGCGATGCTGACATTAAAGGTTAAACAGTAATATCTGTTATTAGTGGTATTGTGACCAACATTAATCTGAATTAAATTGGGATCATCACATAATAGCACTGGGATGAGTGACTGATGATGAGATGTTGAGAGCACCTGGAGAGCGTGCATGTTTTATTGACAACGAGAGCACTCATGTTAAAGAGAGTTAAGCTGAAAGTGCTCTTGATGGCTCAAACAGTCTCTATCGCTCCACACAGCGTCTGATTGTCACGACTCGTGTTACATCACGTGTACTCAGTTTTGTATTTGCATGTTTATTTGTTGTTTTTCATTCGTTTTTATACCCGTTAGCAGCCTCTTTTAGCCTCTTCCTGCTCACTGTGCAGTGAGTCAGAATACCATACTGATTCTAGAAAATGGGCAACTTAATATTCATACACATGTAATTCTTAAACATTTTAAAAACATAATGGCATATTCATGTGAATTGCATAATGTCTGAAAGTTTAAAGTTGTGAATGCTTAGAATTGCCAACAACTCCAGAGACCACTCTGCCATGCTTCAATGGCTGAGCAAGCACTTATAAGAGGAGCAGTGTATGTGTGGTTCCCTGCATAATGCAAAAAAGATTGGCCCATCGCTGATCACAGATATTAGATGAAGATCGGCCGATTTAGATCGATGGCCGATCGATCGGTGCACCCCTACTATGTGCTTTAAGTCATGTGGGCATGGTCTGTGTTCATAGATGAGTGGGTGTGGTCTGTGTGTGTGTTGAGAAATGCAAGTGGGTGTGGTCTGCATCCATTTCATTACACATCCTCTATCAACATAGTACCCCTTTCGACAGCTGCCTTTTATTTCCAGTTTATTTGTGTTCTTTTCCCTCTTTTGTGTTGATTTTGTGTGGTGTTGCAGTTTCCCAGATCTAAGTGATTATGGTCCAAGCCATGATGTTAAAGAAGTCCGCCCTTCTTCCAAAGCGGTAACTAACATACTATGCATACTGCGAATAAGGGGCTGTTCAGACGGAGCATGTTAATGCACAAAAAAGCTTGGCACAGCTCAATGAATAAACAGAATGCAGTTGTCTCAAGTGTTGCGCAGACTGACGTAAAAACACATTTGGTGTGAGTTGCCCTTAAAGCTCCATACCTGCACGCTTCAGTCTAGTGATGTGTTTACAGAGTTTGATCCTAGGTCAGGACAGGTGTCTTAAATGGTTTCTAGGGATTCCATAAAATAAGTCTGCTAAAGTTAAGATGAAATTTTAAAAAACAACTCAACTCAAGTTGTAGAATACAAAGACTCAAAGGAAAAGTTCAGCAAAAATTATGCCATTCAAAACCAGTATGACTTTCTTTCATGGAACACAAAAAAGGTATTTTTTTTCAACATCTCATATTTAAAAAATATGCAAAAATTAGATTTGAAAGTTAATTAATTTGAGTGAAAAACTACTTTTAGTCTATTCCCCTCACAAAGCTATATTAAGGCTTAAGAAGTCTTAGAATATAGCACCCAAGTTGTTCACTTTTATGGTGTGTATGTCCTTTTTTTGGAGCTTGACAGCCTCATCGTACTCATACTTTAAACGTATGGAAAGGAGCAGCGTAAACATTCTACATAAAATGTCCTTTTATTTGTGATATGGGTTTGGAATTATAACGATGAGAGTAAAAGATGACAATTTTGAAATTGTGAAAAGTTATATTTAAAAGGAAAATGAGGAATGTTAAATGCAGGCTAATGCATGAATCCTCCATTACCCAGAACATTTCATTGAAATCTTTGATTCTAATTTTAAGGACTGCCATTAAAACCTCATTAATGTCTTTTTCTCAAATAAACTGTCACTAACTCGTTTTCAAACATATACTTAAGTTACTCCACATACACACCATTTTAAATTATTTGTGTTCCTATTTCACTCTTGTCTTAATGGCTGGGTTTTGTAGAGCGTGACAGTCCACCAACAGAGTATCAGTTACAGTGATCATCTCATTTCTAAATGGAGTTGGGTTTCACAGTTCCAGGTACAAGGGCAGATGAGTGATCGGTGCTTGTGAGAAGGTTTCTTATGTAAAGATCCTCGAGATGCTGGCGGTGAATCAATGCCTCTGTGTCATGTGTGGTCATGTCCTTTCTAATGACATCACCTGCAGGAGTTGTGCATGCACACTATGTTTACCATTCTGCTCACACACGCACATGTATGTCAGAAAGATCCAAGACATGTGTGCATCTATGTTCCCAAATATTCTCGATAAAGTCGATGATTCTCAGTGTTGGGGAGTACCTAACTCTAGTACATGTGGCGAGGCTACTAACTTAACTACATTTTTAAGCCATCTACTGAGAGCTTATTACAGCTCACTTGGATAAGAAGAGATTGTCTGATTGTTATGTAAAATGAGCAACCACAGTTTGTTTACCTTTACAAGACGTGCAGGGGCAGGTAAATCTAAATTTGACAAAAGAACACCATTTTATTCTTCATGTAACAAAGAATGTTTTAGACACATTGTTCTTAATAGATCAGCATATTTACCTTTACTATTGTAAATCAAATAATTCAAAAAGTTAGTATTGCCTTTTGAGGGATTTTGTTTCTGTTCTAAATATGTTTATTTTGCTTCTTGTCATCTGGGCAGCGAGTGAATTATTATTATTATTATTATTATTATTATATTTATAAATATACAGTTTATATTATTATAATAATTAATATCGTGCAGAACTGTTTGATTTCTCAGTTTCTTTGCATTTAATTAACTATTATTTTCATGTAAAATAAATAAAATGATTGGTGAATGAAATCATTTATTGCATGTATTATTATGCAAAATCTAGGAAGACCATCCATCCACTTTTTTGGACCTGAACAAAGCAAACAAATATTTGTAGGGCAACCTCTGTATGTGGCCTATAAAGCTGGCATGCATGTCAATAGCAAAAAAGTCAAACAATACAATGAGCATGACGTCTTTATTCACAAATTATCCACACTAAAATATTATCTGACAAGAACAAAAAATGCCAGTCCAAGGAAAGTTTGTCATAAAAATTGGATCTTTAGGGAAGTAGGCTACACCTGGCTACAGCAGGACTGAAAAGTGTGAAGTATATCTTTTTTGTTTTTATTTTATGGCCATTATTAACTGTATTAATGTTACTATTCATTAAATCTATTAAATACATTTAATATATTTAATTAAACACATTAACCTGTTGATACTTAATCCCCCGCACGTGTAAGCACTCTGCTTTCGTTTAATATATAATTTACTGTCTATAAATGTAATTAATGTTAACAAATTCTGCATCTTTTCAAAGGTCTAAGGGTTCAACATTGATATCCGATCTCGGTTTCACGATAGCCAGAAACAGCAATTTAGTTATTTGTGCCAGGAGTATAAATGAAAACATGCAATATCAAAACAGGACTTCATAGCTTTGTTGTGAAAACGCGATCACCAGATGAATCCAGTTCGCCACACTTGGTCAACTGGTCCATGTCAAGTGTTCATTGATAAACATCTAATAGCACTTTTTGTCCATAATATTGATAAATCTAAGAAATATTATATATTCTCCATTGTTTAAATGAGATCTCACCTGAAAGAATTACCCTTCATCATCGTTCTTCAACAAACTATGCAATCCGAGCAGCATTCATGTTGTAAAACTGTATATTATCTTATATATTAGAGTCTCATAAACAAAACGAGCCTGTCTCCAAAGTCTATTTTTAAAAATGCGGCGTAGTTTTATTCATAATAGCGGAGCAGTGCAGTCAGATTTTATGTCGCCTTGAAAGGCGGAGCCTTAATTTTACTCTGTACACCGGCAGCGATTTTACAGAGAAAAAAGCTTGCAGGAACTTCATTTTTTTAGATCATCTTCACAACATAACTTAGACTCGTGGCTTTGAGAACATTGTATTTCTGGGTTGTCTTGGCACTTTTATTAGTGTTTGTTTTAGATTATAAAAACATGTTCAGCACAAAATATTTCCATTACTATAAACTTAAGCTTCTCCAACTTTAAAGAATAACAACATACATTAATTCTGAACTTGGGAAATAATGCCCAAAGTGTCTTCTTTATAAATATACTACAACTGTGTCCATACTCCAAAGGGTCCAGTAAATACAACCATTTAAGTTCAGGTATGTCATTTTCATGGTTTGTGCTCAAAGAGGGGGTGCATATCAATAGGTTAAATGTATTTAATTAATACATTAATTAATAAATGCCATTAGTGTAAATATTTTTATTAATATTATTGGTTTGATTGTAACATTCAAAATATTGCCTCAATAATTAGCTTCAATGTAGCTAGCTACTTTTTGATAGTAACTTGTAGTGTAGCCAACTACTTTTTTCAAAAGAGTAGCTTGACTGTTGCTTAACTACTTAAAATTATGAGTCAAAATACAATTTCAAAGTAAATTGGTGGGCAGCTACCCGAAAATGTCTCAGGTCTGTTCTAATCTTGTTGTGGACGGGAGGAACGAAACAATGCTAAATGCAAGTACTAAAACGCATTCTAACCATATTTGCATTATCGTACATGGTTGAAATGGCAAAATGCTGTAAAAAGACTTAACTTATAAAAAGAAGACGACGTTTACTATATCTTTTGTTGTTGATATCAAAGGCTGTGCGTCCAATCAAAATCCTTGCTATTTTGGTGCAAATTCATCTGTAAATTGCTTATACTAAGATTCCCAGTGTTTGTTCCCTATGCTAGGCTAGTAAATCACTTTTTCTATTGCGCCATTTTTCTATTTATTTCATGTTAATAATTGTGCATATTGTCGGGACTTTGCAAGGACATTGTTGTTACTGTTATCGTTCTATGTTGGGTCGCCGCTTGATTAGGGCTGCAACTTTATTAAAGGGAAACAAATACTTTAAGTTTAATTCAGTAAAGAAGTTTTTGTCTTGTTTTCCATTTAAAATTGTCTAAAAATCCTTAAAACAAGATTAATTTACATGAGAAGCAACATATAAGATATTTAGACTTGCTTTAAGAGAATGTATCTTAAATTTCATATCATGTTTAATGTGGTGATCTGTTGTGTTAAATGAGATCAAACGACTACTCGACGACAAAAAGTTTGTCGACAATCTTTATTGTCTCATCGTTTCAACCCTACGCTTGATACAATGTAAATTAGAGGTGCAAAAGCAAAACAATTTGAGAAGCGATGCTCTCACAGTCTGTTTCTCTCTCTTTTCCTTGCATTTCCCTGTCTTCAGTCACACACTCTTTAGGTCAGTGTGTTAGATTGACTGGCCTGCAGCCAGGAGCTGTTGGTGAGGTAAGGACTCATAGATCTCCACTCTCGCAGTCTGGAATGGGAAAAATAAACACAATAAGCACATCCTAACTGCCCCCACTCATCTCACTACTGTGCCGTTTTCTTTAGTAGCCTGAGCACTGCAGACTATTCTGTTCTTGCAGATTATTTGAAAGGGTACTTTTAAAAGGCGTGTTTATTTCGGCCCTCAGATCGTCGCCAAATTGGCATTGCTGCGTTATCGATGCTCGTCAAATATGAGCAATTCAGCAATTGTGATCTGAAGTTGTTGCAAACACCCCAATATTTTCCAGTCTGATCTCACAGTGAAATTGAAAATAGTAGGTTGACTTTTCTTTAGCTATAATCGGTCTGTGCCTACCGAAATGTGATATATAGATGTACTGGGACTAAGATCATCTCAGGGCAATGGTGACACACACCTATTAATAATTCAGAATTATGTTAGATATATGCGTTCACATGATTGCATACATTTAAAATATTCTAAATTAATATTGTCACTGATTACATCTACAATATTTGAATGTAGGCTCTAAAATTTTAGCAATTCAGACATTACATTTACATTACATTAGGATTATATTCCCTCATGTCATTATAATATACCACTTTAATTAGACCTCTGTAAACTGTAATCTCGTAGTGCATTTTCGATCCCTTGCATTAAACCGCATTATTATAGTGTACTTTCGTTGATGATACATATTAAATCTTATAGAGGTTAATTGAGGTATGAGCATGTGTGAGCTCCATTTTCCAGGTGTAATGTCCACGGAGGGGCAGCAAAAGCGAGTTGTGAAGCAAGTTGTCTTCAGCTGTACATTTTATAAACTGTACCCCACATCCCAAATCCAAAAAATAACCATCAGTGAAGTAAAAATGTCATATATAGGGGGGGGGCTAAACGAATGTGTGCAAGTGTTGTGTGCATGCCTGTATATGCTTTGATATCAAAAGTGAATAACTCTCATGCTATTAGCATGTTGTTGCGCATGTAAATGCACTCCTTGACTAACATTGGAGATGAACTTCATGGAAAGAAAATATAAAGGCTGCCTGTAGATTGCTGATGCATTAACTGATAGATACTTTGGATTTAGACTACCAACATCACACATCAGCAAGCGTGAGTGTCCTTATAAAGACACAAGACAGCGGTTCCATGAGGCCGCCCCTTGATTCAGAGATGCGCAGCTTGTGGTTTGATAGACGCAGATATCTGGTTTCCGTTATTGCAGGGATGCCTGGGAGATAGAAGGGCCTGCAGCCTAATCATAAGCAGCAAGAACTTCCTGGCTCAGCTCAGCCACGCCAAATAAACATGCAGAGCAACTTCTCCTGTCAGGTTCACATGAAGCCCTTAAATCGACCTCAGACCAGCTGCTGTGTTCCACACCCTCAGTTGATTGTGTGTATGTGTTTAGCTTCTTACGCCAAACCACTACCTACATTTTGTCTTCCTGCATGTGGCTGTCAGTAGTGTTAGAGCAAATGCTGAAGTGTGTGTGTGTGAGAAACTGGCCCTCACATCAGGCCGCCCCATGTGTAAAGAAGTTCCTCAACATAGAAATCTGTGCTTTCTGTGCTTTATTGTCTTAAATGATTTTGCCTCACAATACAGTATTTTCCTTTTATAAATGTGTGTAAATACACATAAAAAGCTTGATACAGTGTTGGTTTCATTGTTTCCTACAGATTACTGATTTTGCGTGCCATAATTAGTCATAGCATACTGATATGGATTGGAGTCGATTGCAAAAATAATCAATTCTCTGATTTGGAGGCATTGGGAATCACTCAGGGGCGTGACGTGACTTTTTGTCGTCATACTATCAATAACTAATATTATAAAGTATGCTTTATATATTGGACTGTTTATTATACAATTTTACTTTGCCTAGTTTTTTCTTGAGAAATAGTTTTTTTTTTGTCTGGAATCGACTCTTTGAATGAATTCCATAAATTCCAAAATCCTGGAATCGCATTAGATTCCAACGTTTCTGGAATCAAACAAAACAATACTGTTTTCTGTAAAATGTTGATGTTTTAGGTTTTTCTTTTGTTGATGTGTACATGTATGATGTGTATGAAGTGAGTCGGAGGTTAATTGTTAGAATCATGCAGATCAAACGTTCATGACTCTTTTTGACTGATTCATTAAAAGAATTGCCTCAAGGGGTCATTTGAGAAGATATTCTTGACAGTCTACACTGGTTGGAATTTTCTTTTACATTTTTTTTTTAGCTGAAGCCAGAGAGGACAATGCAATAAAAATACGTGTTATTTATTTATTATATTTTTTTATTTGCCTATTATTTATATAATTATTTATTAAATTATTAAATTTAAATTCAGACTGCAAACTCACAACTTGGTATTTACTTTTACCACAGTACTGTAGATTCAATAGCCTCCAGGCCCACCACTAAATAATGTGATTTTATTTATTTCATTTTTTGTTTTATTGCTTAATGGTTCTTCTCCAATATGTTCTCATTTTATGTACTGTTGATGCCCAGACTTGTCAGTCTGTGAGCATTGGCTTGCTTATGATCGCATGCAAGTCAGCTGTGGCAGCACATCTTCAGGCTAACTGGGTTTAGCAGAAAACTTCTGAATGAAGACATCTTGCCTCTGGAGAACGTGTAGAGGCATGAACATTCCCAAAGCTGTTTGCAAAGTTTAGATATTCTGTTACTGTTTGGCCATGCCCTGTTGCAGAGCTAAAAACTTGGTGAAAATGCGACAAGACGATGCAGCTCAGTAAAGTTTTAAAACATTCACGTTGATTTTGCCCATAAATTGGGTAAGAAGTATTCATGTTATTATTTTAATAGCAACAGCAGAACAGATAAACATTTAAATTTGTGGTGTTGCATGTAGCTATGTTATAGTTTGCATGATCAGAGGAACATTATGCGTGACATTCAGTTATGCGTATCAGCAAAGGCCACTTATGTCTGAGGGCGTTATTATATATATATATATATATATATATATATTTCATTATTTAATGGTTTGCTTTATTTCCACAGAGCAGTTCACGCATTGTGAATATGATTCTGTGGACAGAAATGTCTTGTTAATGAGAGAGGTCAACAGAGAATGGTCAGACTGATTCAAACTGACAAAGTCTACAGTAACTCATATAACTGCTCTGTACAATTGTGGTGAGAAGAATATCATCTCTGAATGCTATTCTGAGATGCAGTTTGGTAGCGAGTCGCTGATTTGGGCGGCACGAGGGCGACATATGCCATAGGCGGTGGTTTTAATGTTGTGTGTGTATATATATATATATATATATATATATATATATATATAAAATTACACATTATATATATTTATAAATATAAACTATTCAGCAATATAGCAATGTCACTTGGTCCAATCAGGCCCACGACCCAAAATGAGTTTGACACCACCTCAGTTAGCACTTTCCTCATGAATATTAATGAGCCTTCCCCTGTCATCTGTATGTTTTGGAGTGCATTTTTCTCTCTTCAAAAGCGTAATGAACCAGCGCTACATGGAACTATTATCAACATGGCTTAATCATAGCAGCACAAGGGCAGAGCAGGTGCGGTAATTCGTGGACTGGTCTCAACCGAAGGGACTATTTTAAGAGATGAGCAGTGGGGATTATGAAACCCATTTGAATGTGGCACATAATTGTCTGTTGCAAAACTCTTATGACTCGGTGATTAAACTAGTTTAAAACAAACAGCCCCCACATTCTAAACAACACTGACAAATAAAACATAAATTAGATGGCTTTTCAATTCACAAATCACAACGCTTACAAAAATGTACCATGGATTTACTGTAGTAACACTAACTCTACTTCATTATCTATGGTAGCAGAAAATCTTTCAAAATGTATTTTGACTGTTTTTCAACACAAAAATGCCATAGTTCTTTATATAGAAGCCATTGTTACTAAACATGGTAGTGAGGAGCCATGCACAGTTTTACATGGTTACCATGAACTATTACAAATATCATTGTTATAACTATGGACACTATGGAAGAACTATGATACATTCTCATAATTATGGACCAAGCTATCAGTTTTCCATCTGTGCTGTTGTAATGCTCTCTGATTGAAGGAAAATTTAAGTTGTTTTGTTTGCCTACAGAAACTTCAAGAGATTACTTTAGTTTCATTAGTAGGAGCCTGCCTGATCAAAGGAATCTGTAAAGAAGACCCCACCTAGTCACACTGTCAGAATATTTCAATTTAGCCATATTAAATGTAGCTGTTCATTTTTCCACGTTGCTTTTGTTAATATCATAATTTTCATCTGCATCCCAACCTCAAAATCAATGCTGTTCTGTCAAATGTGCATTTCACTGCACATAACATGTAATATTATTTGCATGGATGTTACCAAAGCAGGTGTTGGCGCAACATTTTCAGCTGGTCCTTTGAGGGCACAAATAAACCGTGACGTAGCCCTGGCTGACACCCCTGTTTTAATCTATTCTTCAGCCAACACATGTTAATACGGGTCTGACGTTGCAGGCTTGTGGACGTGCTCACAACAACACCGCTGCTGAAAAAAATCCTAGGGGAAAGACCTTATGATATTCTCTTCTCTGTTTGCTGCATTGAAATTCCTTCAGCCTTTTTTCTCACTCACTTACGCGATCGATCTCGAAAATTTTGTTAATTTTTAAAACAATTTTTAGATGTAACTCTTCTTGAAAAGTGAAGGCCATTGCAGTTAAAACATTTAATTGTTGCCCTTTCTAATGTTATTTCTGGTGTGACAGAAAAAACCTTCTAGAGCATTTCAGTGCTTCCTCAGGCCAAATCCGGCAACGCCCAAACTCACGTTTGAGGGTGAGACCCCCAGGGACCTGTTCTACGGCTCCTCTCTTTCAATGACTGCCTATGGAGACTCAGTTTGGGACAAAAGAGATGCTCCCCTGCTCTACCATGTGAAATTACACAGAGCAGAATTCAATTCCCTCAGGTCTTCTTCCTCTTTAGGCTCAGGGACTATTTGATACAATATAGCGTGCTGGCTGAGCGGCCTATGCAAACAACCGCAATCCACATGCAATGGAGAAGAGTGTGAAATGCAGCTTGTCTCCCCTGCATTGTTCCACCCTTCCTCCAGCTCTCCTGGCCTGCTTTGATTTAGCTCTACAGCATGAAGGAATTGCACCAGATTGTAAAGTGGTAATAATCTGGACTCTGTCATGCTAACTGTCAGTCCATGGTTCAAGGTTGGAAGGAGTTCTTATATTTTCACCAGGCATGGGAATTTTGCAGTAGGCATCATTAGCTTGTTTATCTGTACATTGTTAAGGCAGTGACTTTTATTGTGTGGGAGTTTATAACTGTGGCCAAGAAGTATCAGCAACACATTTCATAATGTGTGCAGATACAATGATGTGCTAATGAGATGTTAGCTCAGAAGTTTACAGAAGATCAAACTTGAGCTTTTTTCTTGTAACTTTTGTTTAGATATTTGTGAGGGGCTAAAAGTACATTTTGTGCATTTCACATGCAAAAAGTTGAAGAGTTAGGATAGTAGTCAACCAATATTGATTGTTCAATGGTTGATATATGTGATAAAGGCTAATTAAAGCAATTGATATGTACACATATACACTGAAATGAAATTGTTTACTAGGGTTGCCATCTTGGCCCTGGAAAATTCTTGGACACTTGATCATTGATAGAAAAACATATCGCTGGCCTTTGTACAAGAAATAAAACATTATTTATGATTGTTCACTCCTTTTTTTTTATATGAAAATGATTGCATATATAGCAAATAATTTGATTAAACAAAAACATCAATGCACTCAAAAAAATATTATAAGCCTATTTTTAAGATATGCATTTAAATTTCATAAAATTCCATCAAAATTAAGTGTCCATTTTGCATCCCGAAATGTAATAAAATTTTTGTTGGACGGACTGCCAAAAACCATTACGATCCTGGGAAATTGATTTATGATTTATTTACATAAATAAAATAATAATAATTTGTATTTAATTCATCATAAATATAATATAGTAACTACATAATGTATAATAAATAAATCAAAATTAAGTTAAAATATTTTGTAGCACAGTTGGTAGACCATAGCACTTGCAGTGCCAAGGTCATGGATTCGATTCCCAGGGAACTCACAAACTGATGAAATGTAGCTGTACCATGAATAAACCACTTTGGATAAAGCCATCTGCCAAGTGAACAAATATAAATATACTCCTAAAGTGAGAATATTACTGGAATGCACCAGACGATGTGTATAAACTAGCTGTCAATGCTGTAGATAGTTTATTATTATCAGCAGTTTCTGCATAAAGTGGCCACTCTCTATCTGATCTGTGTATAGTGCATTCATTAATCACATTAAAGCGTATATGATTCATTGCTTTGAGGTTAAGGTCCATTTGTGTTAATGTGTGTGGGTTTTTATTTGTCTGTAATTATTCTCCCATCAGAGGTGTGCATTTTGACAACCCCACGCTGGCAGTTGTTGCCTGAGTGATGACAGAGCAGTGAACTGTGACCTCAAACCTCCTAGTGGTCCAAACCCTGCTAAGTCATTGCATTTTGATGGCGGCAACTGTATTGTAATTGATTTAGTGCTAGTCTCTGCACTGGATACACTGATGTAGGCCAGAGGTTCTGCTTGAGAATCTAGATTTACTTTGGACATCAAGTGGCAACCCAGCACAATACTAGATTTGTGTATCATAAAAAAACAAACCAAAAGGTCCTTAAAACAAGCAAAAAAATGATTTATAATTATTTGACCTTGCATAGCCGTCTTCGCTTGAGGTGTTTCTGATGATCATGGCATGTCACGTAACCTGTCCATGTAGAAATCTAGGTTGGCTACCTTCAGAAGGATTTGCACCAAAATACTTTGGAGTGTGATGATGATATCGCTCTTTGACTCAATATGTGTCTGAGGTTCACATTATTACGAACTCTAAACATCTCACTGCATGTGTCCTAACATGCAGGGCATGGATTTGCCACTGGGTCCATGATTACATACTAATTTAAATGTTTTACTTCCAGCAGGATCTGTTCAATTGTCTGCTTGTGTCTGTAAACAATGAAGCTTTGGTGTTTTTAATCCTGTTAGAATGGTTGGAGTAATTCCCAGCCATTAGAAAGATTATCCTAGTACCTGGTCTGAGAGCTCATGGGAAGTATTCTGAATGATGGCATACTAGTAAACATATTAAAATGCTGTGTGCATGCATGCTTTAAAATTTTTAGTTTGTCACATGTAGTACCTTGAGGAATCCAGATGGTCGACTAGTTGGGGTGAACTAATCTATGGGGTTGATTTTAGAGCTGCATCATTTCAGAAAGGTGGGGAAAGCTGTGCTTTTAGCATGCTACCAGTAATTGTTGTCATCATGGACTATCAGCATGGTAAAAACTTCTCAGAGAAGTAGTTTTCTAAACTCAACATGAGTTGTGCAAGAACATACTATATGTGAACACCCCTTTAGAGACTCATCTGATCAATGTCATGTTGACATGACCCTAAAATAGTGCAATTATACAGACCTGATGGCATCTTCACTGTGTTGTCAAATGCACACATTCTGTATATGTGTTAAATTACCCAGCCTTCTTGGGATTTCGTATTTGTGAGTCACATTTTAGTCTTGCCACTGTCATGAGATGTGCTTGCCTTGTCATATGATTTGTGGAACCTTTGCATTCCTCTCCCTCTTCTATCTGGCTCAGGCTCTCTATTGCCCGATTTGACCTCACCGAGGACAAAGGATGGGTGAGGGGTCTAGGTGAGTCCAGGGTAAAGGTGATGGACCCGTCTGAACAAGCAGAGAGCTATATCTTACTCTGACACCATGCTTCACCCATCTGCCATTTGCTTCCAAATTGTCCGGTTGATGTTGCATCCAATTCCCATTTTAAAAGGGCCAACAGGAACTGCAGAAGTCAACAATAAAAATCAGATAATCAGTAAAAATCAGAGAACAGCCTTTGTAGGTGATAGACACAATCTTGGATTGGTGCACTTTATGGGAAAGATAAACTATTGCTTATGTGTTTATGTTTATGCTTTCTCTTTCATATGGGATTTCATTGCATCAGAGCTGGTGGCAGTAAATAAGAGCGGTCTGTATTGGGATTATTCTTGCTACACTTCGATACAACTTTAGTTGTCAAATAGTTGTTTGATTTCATTTAACATAACATGACATTAATCTCTAATGATGGCATGAGAGGAGCACTTCAGCCATTCATCCATCTTGCTTGCTGAGTAACAAAAACCAACATTTACTTAACTCCTGGCTTCAGTTCAACTCAAGTTTCTGTTTGTAACAAAAAACATTCAAGACTAGACGATAATCAATCAAGGCTCCAATGTTTCACCCTAGCGACGTCTGTTTACTTCATGCAAGTACAGGAATGTGATTGCTTTTTGCATGAAAGGTCATGTGAGCGCTAATACAAACATAACGCGAGTACATGGTACATTGTCAGTTTTGACAAAAGGGGCATTAAAGTAGGCATTAGCATGAACGGACTTCTATGGTCAGTTTTCTCTTTTGGGTATTACTTTCATGAACTACTTTCATAGTGTAGCATCCGTTTGAAAAGATCTTTCTGTGAAATTTAGATAAACCTGGTTAAACTGTTGACATGTTTGTAGCTAGCTACCTGAATAACAAGTTAAAATGAAGAGAGTAGCTTTTTTTGACCTTTTGAGGACTGACTTTTGTTACCCCACCACAGGTATACAAGAATGCATGCTAGTATTCAAGTTAATTCGAAACAATTCATGGCGGTGGAGTGTACCTGTGCTGATGCTGATGCATTTATGGCACTGTGATATCACTTCTTCCCTTGTTATCAACAAAACATACATTATATAGCACTTTTCTCTGCCTGAGAACTGTGATTTCTAGTGTACACTAGAGTCAGTGACATCACACCTGGGGTGAAGCAGCTGTGTTATTTCAACAGCTGGGGTCGTGCGGCTTTCATTAAAGGGGCGTTGTGTAACCCTTTACAAAAGCGATTAAGAGAGGGTTAACAGTTCCAAATGGCACAGAAGGGGGGCTTTTTACACTCACGTGCAACTTGGCAGTGACAATGGCTCTCGTGTATCTCCGCTCCCTGTGGGGTTTCACTCGGACTAATTGCTTCCTCGGTACCCAAAAGAGACATGAGGAAGTCGAGAAGCTTGGACAGGAATGGAACAGTAGTGCTGAGAATAATGGACTAACCTGAGCTGTTGATGCAGAGAAAAGGAGTGATTGTCAGGGCATTATTGATTTTGTATCAAAGATGATGGCGTTTCCAGGGTGTTATTAGGCTTATCTAGAGGTCAAACTTGCCAAGCCCTGCTTTAGCCACTGTTGGGCAGTTTTTGTGTATTGTCTGGCCTATCACTGTGAAGCCTGAGATTTACTGACACTTCTCATCTCTGCTCAGTCCCAATACTGTGATTTTTCGAATCCTCTCAGGCATGCGGCAAGCTGCGCAGTGAGTCCGTGTGTGTTTGCATGTCTGTTACATTACATTGCTATGCAAAGGCTTCAGCATCACTCAGCATCAAAAATGGAAATCAATATGGCAACATTATGTGAGATGTGGCAGTGTAGCTTAGAGTATTACACACTTCCATAGAAGATCTGTAACAAGGTGTTTCAACAATGTGCAACATGACACATTTCTAGATCGGTCCACACTCGAAAGGAATCTTTGCTCCATGTTGAATTTAGTTACTTAAAATGAGCTAACGTAACAATTATTGAATGTTTTGTCCCAACTTAATATCATTACATGCAGTCAATTTCAATTTACATTTTAAAATGGAAGTTTGCTTTTTTTTAGGGACAAATTTTTTGTAGGCCACAACAAGATGTACTTGGGATGTCAGGTTTCCAGCATGCACTGCAGCATGAGGAGAAATTGAGAATTTATGTGTTTATATTTGCTTTTGTCTTGCAGTATTTGCATGGGTGGTGTTGTTTTTGTCGTCCCTTTGGGTTTTGTGTCATGTGAGTGCATCTATTTAAAAAACAATATATGATTGTTGAGTGTCACAGTCATTGTGTTTTGTGTGTTGGATGTTAAGGACCCCACATGTCTGGTTGGAAGGCTTGAATTATAACTCATCAGCAAGATGTCATTGTCTATTGCTGAGACTACAAGCTCACAGATTGCTACACCTACAAAAACAAGTGTCTGACAAAATAAAAGGGCAGTGGTTAAAATTAAGTTAATTAAGTGCACAATGTAAAAAAACTTTTAATATGTGGAAAACTGAGATTTCACTGTGGGTACGGCTACCCATTGTGATGTGACAAAAATTAAAAAAAATTCACTGAGAGAAATGTTGCCTTCAAGTCCTCCTGAAAGTTCATAGTTAAAAGTTCAGAAATTGTAACTACAAAAAGTTATTTTAGTATAAAATGGATGGGGTGGTCAATTTCATGTTTCTTTTTTATTCACAACAAAAACAGATTTTTAACAATAGTGCAACAAAATGAAGAGCTAATTATATTCTTTAGACAAAATGCCACAGAGGATAATGGGAAATGTAGTTTTGCCATTCCAAACCTGATGTGTCATAAACCAGATACTGTATATGACTTTTATTTCTGTGAAGCTTCGTCAATACTCGTAAAGCTGGAGCATATCAGATTCCTGGATTTCCCACTGATAATTGTGACTTAACAGTGTTTGTCTGCGTTCATCTTATAAATACAATAATTCCGACATGACTTGAAATCTCTGATTACAATGGAAGAGATAGATTAATTTAACTGTTCCAGAAACAGTGTAATAAACTAGATTGCAATTCTTTTTTGTTTGCTTTGGTGTGATCCTCTGGGTTTCAGCCGTTCAGTTGAAGGTGTCCTAATGTCAATTTCAGCACGCATGGGCTTTATTGCCCCCTTATAACTGTGGAACTTGAATCGCTGTAGGGACAGGACTTGTAAAAGCTTCCCTCTCTCATCCAGTCGTCAGCCAGAGTGGAAACCCATGAATGTCACACATTAGCTGGCTAACATTGACTATTTCCAGTGCTCTGCTCACATGCTGAAATGAATTTGCCTGAGATAGAGAACTCTTTGAGGTTCGTCAGTGTCAGTTTATTTATGTAGCACAGTTGAAACAATGACAGTTGACCAAGTGCTGTACAGTCATTGCAATATTAAAGTTAATTGAAAAAAGTTTTAAAATGTGAGAACCCAATGTGCCCAAACGTCCACACGCCAGCGCTGTTCAGTTTTCACATTAACAATAATCACTGCTGCTTCGCTCTGAAAATTATGCATACTGTCTTTTCCTCACAGTCGTGTAAATATGTTTCATTCTCATTGACTCCCGATGTCTGCGGCCTGTCCGTTTGTGTTGACACCTAAGCCTGCCTGCAGGCTACAATGCCACCATCTTTCAAGCAGAGATAATCTTCTTCTCTATTTATAGTGTTGATTCGTAACTTTAGGACTGTAATCTGTTGCACGAACACTTTGACCCGAGCATTGTTCTCTTCCTTGTGTTGCGTTACGTTTATCTTGTGACTGTAGTTTGTTTACACAGCGTCTGTAAGCCTGTAAGCCAGGCATTGTCATGTGAGGATGACATTGCTCTGCTCGGAAAGGTTATTCTTAAGACAAGTGTCTTTAATGGCCAGAATGCCTTATCAGTTTTAAAGGGTTAGTTCACCAAAAATATGTCATGATTTTCTCACCCTCATGACAAACATGTATGATTTATTTATTTATTTTTTGGTGAAAAGCAATTGCAGAAGTCATCTTGCAGAATGTCCATAGTTTTCATTTAAATATAATGGGTATTGGGACTGTGGTGTTCCAAAAATTAAAAAAAACAAAAAACAATGTTGTCCATATGACTTGCACGCTATATTTCTGAAGCCACACTATTGATTTTTGTGCGGGAAAAATGCAAATCACAGCATCTGAGAGCTACATTTATAGTGCTTTTTTGGGAAATCCCCATTATGAATAAGAGCACTCCTGTTGTGTTCCACAGATGAATGAAATTCATAGGGTTTGAATAACACAAGGGTGAGTAAATGATGAAAAATTCATTTATTTTTGGTTAAGTATTCTTTTAAATGTCTCAAAACAAAGATGCCACTCTATTCCATATTACGCTCTTTTTTTTCTGCTGTGTGCTTTGATGCTCACTTTCAGTTGGAGAGTATTCTGGTTTCTAGTTCTCTTGTGCTGTGATGCCAGTAGGTTTGTGTGCCAGCCATTAGAAGAAGGCTAATAGCAGCATGTTGTAATGCTGATACAGCCCTTTCCAGCGTACTCTCCAGTGATAAGCAGAATCTAGCCTAGATAACTGGCAGTGTATGTTCAGAGCGAGACAGTTGATTCGTTCTGTTGCACATTTCCATCTCCATTACATAAGCACACCAAAATACTGGTCAAATGGGCTGACTGGTGGATCTTTGAAGGAGGACTGTTGTGTGAGCTGCATGTTTTGTTGTTTGGCCCACATAAGATAATCTGGTTTGCCAAATTTGTGCTCAGTTAGCCTAAATATTTACGTTATGCTAAATCAGTATGCATCTTAAACACAAATGGAAAATGGAAAAAAATGACAATCTGAGATGAAGTAAGAAGTAGGCTATGTAGTGTTACCATATAGCCTAAATTGTAGGTCACAAGCAAAGCATAGCAGAGATACTTTTTCTGCATATGCTGTGTTTTGCCCAGGGCACAGTCAGCTAGTAAGATGCAGTTTTTATAGTAACAGAGGAGCACAGTTTACTTTGGCTAATGAAAATTCTACTCTTTTAAAAAAAAAAGTTCCCAACCCCTTTAAAAGTTATCAATACAGTCAATCCAATCATATGTTATTGTAATGCAATTCCTTTTCTCATGATATCTCATGATATGTTCTTGTATCAATAGATTGTATCAACAGTGGATTGAAGGGATAGCTCAATTTGATCCGTTTCTGCATTCCCGGGGAATCAAACATAGTGCTGTGCTTTACCAGTTCAGCAACAGGAACCCTATAGAGCGCAACAGTCTGGTTCAGGAAGTAAAAATCACATAAATTTTTTTCCACAGGGGAACTGATTCTTAGCAATAACTTTTAAACATTTAAAGACATTCCTACCATGAGCTCCGAGGTTTTTCATCGTAGGTATATGCTTCTGCTGAAGCCATCAGTCCATGTTATTTCAGCTTGACTAATAATGGTGTTAAATAATGGAATTCTTAAATAAGAACTACATTATCCATCCTGAAAAGAAACAATCCACCAATCAGACAATTGCAGGAATCAAAGCACACCAAAAGAGCTCTGCAGTGGCTGCCCACTTCAGTGACACACTGTGAATGATGTGTCTCCATACGCTCTCAAACAGCTTATACTTTATATTTGTATTGATCTGAATATTTTCAGATCTTTAATATATACTTTAATCAACAACTTCAAATTTCTTTATGTTTCCATTGTTTTAATCCAATTATGTAATTTGCAGTGCTTCTTGAGGTTTTTAGTTAATTCCCTCAAGTACACGTTAAGTAGGCCTACATGGTCTTGTACCATTGTCTTTATTCCAACTTTCAAATACTTCTTTTAGCTGTAAATCAAAGTCTGTAATGTTGTGATTCACTTCAGAGCTGGTTGGTTTGGTTCATGGCTTAGAAATCTTTTATGAAGTATTTCATTAAGAAAATGAATGGGAAAAACACTATCGGAACCAAGACGGCGGAGAAAGTGGGTGGACAATACTGCGCTCTATACCCTAGTCCTCAGAATATAACACTGTTCTCCAAATGGATCTGAACTGAGAGAGTCTGAGTGATCCTTGTGTCAACTGACCCATATCTTTTTCATTTAAATGGTGCCTTGAGACATCAGGATTTATGTATGCATTAGTGAACTCTTTGTTCTTTTGGTGGCCTTGTGTGTGTTTCCAGATAGACTATAGTTGTCCTCAATGCTTTTTCAATGGCTTTAATCTCCTTAATGCCTTGTTCGAGTGTCTTCCTTAAAGGCTGAATCCTCTCACCACACCCTTTTGCTGCAATGCTACCGAGTCCTTCACACCCTCTTGACCTTCTCTGAGCACAACCTGAGGCTGAGCAATTACAGCTACTTTTCTGTTAGCCCGCCCCAAACACTAAAGATGCTTCTCTCCTTCAATTGTCACTATGACATGTATAGAGTCAGGTAGAGGGAAGCATTTGCCAAAACATGGGTGGAAAAATAATTTTGAACACAGGAACTACTTGTGTTCTGCTCATAATGTGTCTATCTGTCAGGTGCTGGAACTCAAGAAACAAGCGTTCCAGAGTGTTTTCAGTAGGGCTGCGCGATTTGGACAAAAAGTCATATTGCGATTGCGATTTGAACTGTGATTATGATGGTGATGTTTTCCACATGTTCAACTGCAAAAAGCCTACTGGGGTTTTCTCACTTGAACCCTCTTAAAAAGAACCAAACTGAGACCTTTTTTCAGTTCATCCACAAACAAATAATAAACAAATAAACAGTGAAACAAAGTCTTATTCATATCCAAATGTTACCATCCACCGATGGATGCTGATCATTTAACTTTTATCATCAGCTCTGTTAAAACTGGTTATATGTAAGCTTTCTGCTCAATGTCACTGTTAACTAAATTTCCCTGTTGGTAAAACCATAGTTGTTGCCTAGTTTTTGCTGTCAGTCAATAATTCAGTATACACACAATATTATTTTAAAATATAAATGTTACTCTATTTTAGGCCTTAAAAACTAGTAGGTTTATACAAACTATTCATTACTGCATATAAGATAGTCCTAGAGAATGAGGCTCAATGTCAAACTGAAGTTGAACTGATAACCCATTGGTGTAATATTAAACTTAAAGTGAAAATATTGGTTAGTTTTCACTATTTCATTCAATTATTTTTATTCAATATTTTATTATATTTAATTTAGCAATGCATTATATTATAGTAACTAAATATTTGATATAGATTTATTATATGTATGTTCCTTCCTTTTCATTTAGTTGGATGTTGGTAATATTAGTTCCGCTGTCACTTGTTTCCGCGGGGAGTGTAATAAGTGCGACACGCTCTCTCGTGAGGTAAACAAATGACTGGAGACTGAAGAGATGTTTCTGGGCTCTACAGGTGTTACTGTTAATGCTGTTTGCTCAGCAATCATTTAATAAAGAAGTTTGAATTATACCCCATCTTGTATTCCGCGATATTATTATGATACCTGTGCCTTGCTGAGATGCTGCAACATCAGATAATAATAATAAAAAATAAAAAAACGCTTCACGCAGGACGCGCGTGTTTACTGTAAATAAAGCGTTTAGCGCACGTAAGCAAATGGAACCGAACTCGGAGCACTTCTGTTGCTCTAAGCATGAGAGGGAGTTGTGGAGCACAGAACCGCTCTGAAAAAAACTATAACAATATTCTGACGTAATATAGACTGGACAGAACAGCGCAATTTAATAATCGCACAAGTGACATCGCACAAGTAATGTCACGATTTCGATTAATTGTGCAGCCCTAGTTTTCAGAGAAGAAAAGCACAACTACAGCTGTGAAATTCCATAATTTTTAGTCTGAAATTATCCGTTGTAGGTAGTTGTAAAACAACAGTTGTAAATCAAATTAATTGCAAATATAAATATATATTTATTTGCCCAATTCCCAATGTGCTCTAGATCTTCCTGGTGGCGTAGGGACTCACCTCAATCCGGGTGGTGGAGGACAAATCTCAGTTGATGTCAATCCATGCATCTTATAACGTGGCTTGTTGAGCGTGTTATCGCAGAGACCTAGTGCGTTTGGAGGCTTCACACTATTCTCTGCAGCATCCACGCACAACTCACTATGCCCCCCACAGAGAGCGAGAACCACATTATAGTGACCACAAGGAGGTTACACAACAACGTGACTCTACCCACCCTAGCAACCGGGCCAGTAGTCAGCATCTTTACGTGCTGAGCTACACAGGCCCCCTTAACGCATTAATTTTTACATAATTAATCGCACTGAAATAATGTGTTAAATTGACGGCGCTAAATTATTATGACTGTATTCAAACAGGTTTCCAGAACGCCTATCCTGTCTTCCATTGGTTGGAAAAACTGATTATCGGGCTGAACGGGATGCTCAAAAAAAAAAACTTTTTGAAAGCACCACAGAGCAGCAATGTTTACACTTTTGGGGCCTCTACAAATGACTTCTAGTTGACTCTAGTTGCATATTAAGTTCAGATAGGAAAAAGTTACATTGAAACAATTACACACAGTGGCCATTATATGCACACTCAGCTTGTGTGTGTACACTAACTTCCTTTCACACACAAAACCATCCCCTCAAACCACATACATAAAACTCATTTACATACCACACAGCTTTGAGATTCCCACACCCACACACTCAAAGACAAATGTAAATGCACAATCGCATTTACCTATGTAAGTCAGGACTTAATATTCTCAAATTAAGCTAAATGTAATTGCCAGAGGTGGGAGCAAGTCAGACACGTTCAAGTCACAAGCAAGTCTCGAGTCAAGTCTCATGTGCAGTAGAGACAAATCAAGCAAGTCAAGTCAGTGACTCACCTCAACCAAGTCAAGTCGAGTCCTGATGATTTTCATGTCAAGTCGAGTCAAGCCACAGTACTAAAATAAAGAGGTAAATTTGTTTTATAAATATTTATTTTTGCTCTGAAAAAAATTAACATTTATACATATCTTACATGAATCTTTATACATGAATAGTATAACAGTAATGTGTTTTACTAGATACCTTATTATCTGAATTGTTTAGATTTTTTAGAATTAACCTGTTAAAATGAAAAATGCGGTCACGCTGAATGAAAATGCAAATCCGCGCTCTGACAGTAGGTGGCGCTTATGCAGCAGAAATATAGCTGTTACCCTGGTAACACCTGTACACAAAGCAGCCCTGCGCTTATAAACAATAGTTTATTTGGCATTATACAGAGGTAGATGAAAAGAAAATGCCATCGAAACGTTTCTGAAGATATTCACTTCCTTTCAGAGATATATTTATATAAAATAGTCTTAAAGGTTTTGCATTCAAGGGCTTAAAGTCTTCAGAAGTCATAATCACTATGAGAGCACTTGAATTTCGTCACAAGTCATTCTGTATATTTTATACTACTTGTCACATTTTAAATTAAGTGTTGTGACTGCAAATCTGCCTGTTATGTTTTTATATTGCCAACAAATGGTTATGGTATATTGTTGACTGCTGTGCACACACACATTTAGAGGAAATGTCGGGTAATTTCAAACTCGTCACGCTACAAAGCATGAGATTAATCGTGAATCATTTTAATTTACTGACAACCCTCAAACATTTGAACAGTAATTTTACATATTAATCTTTCAGGATAATGAAATGATAATGAAATGATTTACTTACCTTTTTGCTTGTGGTTTTTTAAATGTGTGGTGAAATTCGAGGTTGTGGTGGTTGTATCGGATATTTATGCGTTGCATATTGTGAATCTGGCAAATCTTTTTTTATTCACACAGTCCAATTCGAAATCTTTATATAGTTATTGAAAAAATAATAATAAAAAACATTCAAGTCATTGTCAAGTCATTCAGTTCAAGTCAAGTCTCGAGTCAAAGTCAAGTCATTTTCTTCATTTAGTCAAGAAAGTCACAAGTCCTTTAATTTGAGACTCAAGTCAGACTCGAGTCAAGTCATGTAACTCGAGTCCCCCACCTCTGGTAATTGCATGATCCTAACCCTAAATTTTTTAAGAAGCTACGAATGACATTATTTAATCTTTTTAGGAAGAATTTTTCCTTTTGCGTTTGTCCCCAAAAGGAGCTTTTTTAGATTCAGCTAACTTCTGGGGACCTTTTTCAGATACTTTTTCCCTAAATAGTTTGTTTGGTAATTAACATGCTCAACCCCCAGACCTTAGTCATTCCTGATTGAAGGATCAGAGCAGTCGGCTTTCTGTTTTGGGTTCTTCATTACTAAATCCTCTTTCACAGCGTCATAGGATCTTGCTTGGTTAATTACTAGAGAGAAAGCATTGTAGCTGAGAGATCAGTTCACAGCCTTGATGTTGTGCACATTGCAACGTGCTTGTTAATTTTTCAGCAAGGTGTAGAGGAGACGTGTTGGGTAGCGTGTTCTTGGCTTTCACATGAACTCCCAACAGAACAGATACAGGATTAGTGTTTGATCAAACAACAACAACATAATTTTCTATTCCGTCTAGTTCAGCTGGCTTATGAATCCCTTTTCTAATAGTCAATGATCAAACGGAATTATGCTTCAACAATATTAAACATCTCCAACATCCTGTTCATCAAGGCTTTACTGAGATCCCTTTTTCACAGCGTGCTGCTCCAGCAGTGACTCTAGTTTGGCAAGACATTTGAATCAAAATGGGAAGGATGGGAACTGAATGGGAATTGAAGGATGTGCCAAACTACTACTATTTTCAAAATCGACTAGTTTACATAAGACATACAAAAATGGATAGGCCTAAATGGAGCATAATGGAATGGAATAGAAAGCAGGTATTCAGAGATGCATTATTATAAGCTGAATTATTTATGCAAAGTTTGTTGCGGGACCCTCAAAAACAGCTCAGGGTTAATAGGGTTGCCATCTTTTCACTTCAGGCCTGGATGGGGGTCTCCCTCAAGCGTTTCGCCATCCAATGTAGCTGTATTATGCTTGAATACAGGATGTTTCACTGTCCGAACTGAGAAAATTTGGTCATTTTGGACCAGTTGGCAACCCTTTGACGTAATGGCCAAAGACTTTGGTCTCAGTGCATTAAAAAAATATCAGAACTAAAAATGAAGAAAAAAAAAAAGAATAAAAAATCTAGATAAACTAGTCGACCTCATTTCTCCAGTTGTCGGTTGTTGGATGATTGTGCCCCATCCCAAATTTGAGTCATAGTTTCACTTCCCGAGTCCACAGTTTGACATCTAAGTTTGGGACTTTCGTGATTACATGCTGCATGCCGCATGTCTCTTGTTTAGTCACCCAGATAGAAGACTAAAGGTACTTGTCGGTCTCTGATTCAGCGTGCACAGCTCTGAGATATTTTGAGCTGAACTTGCCACCGCTTGACTTTATAGCCCAGAAGAGGCGTTGTGTGTCAAAAGGGGATGGAATGAGAAATCAAGTATGATTTCCTGTCGTAATCCACCCTGTCAAGTGTACCACACTCTTGCTTAATTATGACCATCAGAAAATGCTCAATCAACCCAGCCCAATCTCCCTTTACACTTGCAAAATCAACCGCAGCCCACATTGCTTGTTTGTTGCACTGTGATGCACCACTGCTTTTGTGGTTCCTGGGTAATGTTTTATAACTCCTGACTCGAGATATAATTATCATTAGGTCCTGGCAGCAGGTCTAGTTTATCAGGCTAAAGCCAGATAATTAAGTAGCTGTTCACTTACTGTATATGCTAACACTGTTCCTGATCATAAATAATTTTCTTAGCTTTCTGCAGTGTTGCCAACTTGATTGTTGTTGCGTTCATATAGCAAAGGTAAAAAAGTACTGTAATAATTACTAGTGGTGCTTGATACAGCATGGTCTCACAGAAAGTCAGCATGCTGTTTCTGAAAGTTCCAGTACCCTACAACAATATGACGACTAACTGACATGTGGCATTTTCCACTGGACATTTTTGCATCGATTTCAGTGTATTTATCTTCGCACGTGGCTCAATCGGCAGCGTGTTGTGTCAGCAGTGTTACAGACCCTGGTTCGAATCCACGTTGAAACCAGAAAGCAATCGCATTTGCATAATCAGTGACGAATGCGATTCAGAGGTTGCACTTTTCTCCCTAACATTTTAATTTTTACTCCACTAAAGGTTCTGTTTGGGTTAGGGTTTGGGTTAGGGTTAGAGACATAAAAATGCATTCCTGTTCACTGTATTCCATCCTTTACAGCTGAAAAGAACTCGCTTCACAACTAGCTTTTGTTGACCTCTCCTGGACATAAATGGAGCTTACAGGTGCTTATACGCCCAATAACACTTCCCGCTTTGGCCACTGGGGGCATTGTTTTAAATTTCGTTATTGTTTTAAATACCGATTTATGCTACAGAAAAGTCCCCCTACTTTTTCCGTTTCACTGTGAGATCTATAGTATTTTTTATTTTTTAAACCCTATTCCTAAATATTATAGCGGTTGAGTCATCCTGTACCATTTGTTCTACAGACATGAATGATACCTCAAATCATGCAGCTTGTTAAAGAGAGGTGTGTAGTTACATTTCTAAGTGAAGAAGACTTATGATTTTCAATGACAAAACAGGTGACAAAAAAAAATCACATATACTTGAAATAGAGACCTATGCCATATTTAGGGACCAGAAAATCATAGATACTTGGGGGGTGGGCACATTTGACGTGGCCAGCAACCACCCAAAATACCATAGCAACCGCATACAGTAGCAGCACCCTGAGAACCATCCACAACACCCAAGGATCACGACAGGCAGAATCACTCACATTTTGCTCAAACGTTATTACTATTTACTATTTTCATAGTTTTCCTAGTTTTACATTTTGAAGTTGCTTTAAGCTGATGTCAGCCTGGTAAGATAACACAAGGCTGTATTGAGCTTCCTTTAGCTGCTGTAGTTAAAGTGATTGGCAGATAAACTTTCAAATTAAAATGCTTTTTAAATGAGCCACATGCCTTATCAGAAACCAAATCTTGCTACCCATTCAGTGTCTTGGAATAAAAATCTCTTCTGTTTTTTGCTTCTGCACACACCCACACACTCACACACATGAAAACACTCACACCTATTAACAGTTCAGAATGGCCCTGAATGGTGCAATAAAGATGATTTCACAGAGATTTTTCCTACTAACAATTTCTCGTACTTCTGTGATGTAAGCCTATAAATCCCTGTTGCCTGCGGTCTTTATTGAGAACTAAAAGCATATGTGGATTGCATAGCATTGGAATTAGCTTTCTCTTGAAAAAATGTGTGTATTTATTGCTAGACCTGTGCCAGATAAAAACTATTTCTGCTCCAAACTCACACCATATTTGTCTTTTTTAGTCACGCACTGTGTTGTTAAGAGCTGCATGGATACGGTCAATTTGATCCTACCAACCACTATGTTATTCTTAGCACTTCTGGGATTTTTTTTCCCAGTGGTAGGTCTCACGAATCTTCAGAAGTCGTATTTACCTTCAGAAAAAGTTTTAGACTTAGCGTGTACACATAAGTGAATCTAGCAGGGCAGATTCATTGTCTGTCTGTGCCAAAAACATACTTAAACAGACTGACACATACACCTATATGTCCCTTTAAAAGATGTTGTTTTCCATTTTGCATGGCATCTTCACATTTGATGATTATTCTATCCCCCTCACCGTATCACTCATTTCATGTTTTCCACACGATTCTTTTCACTCTGCTCTTTCTTCCATTGCCTTGCTTTCCTTTTGCCAATGTAAATGGAAAGCAGAATGTTAGATGACAGCAGAGGATTTGTTCTTCAGCGCTGAGCTCTTGCTTATAGGGAATGCAGTAGACTGGGGGAGTTCTCTGTCTCAGATACCCTTGTGTCTATTACATTAGAACAAATAAGTGGTATTCTCAAACTGAGTGGAGTCTCGCAGTCAGTCTGGCTCCAGACTCGGCCATCATGCCCACTAAAACCCAGCATGCTGGATCTGATATGGGCTTCCTGTCTTCTCCTGTAAACTCATTCTCCTCTAACTCCGATCTGCAGCTTCATGCCTGGGTGGAATGGTGGAAATTACAGGGACAGATGTTTGTGTTTGTTGTGAGTATTAATGACTCTTAATACCCGAAACACACACTATGCAAATATGTAAAACCAAGTGTTTCTAGCCACCCAATTTATGCTGATTTGTGCGCTTTTGCATTCAGAAACATGTTAAAACATATGGTGGAGTTGTATTCTCAGCGTTGACACAAGGGGCGCCATAGCTACATTAGTGTCAACGGCCTTTATCTACAGTCAGTTTTCTCTTTCAGATTAACTACTGACGTGGCATTGTATGAAGAGAATCTTACAGAGCAAGTTTAAACATATTGACCAAGCATTCGCATCTGCGTTTACATACTTGAGTAAAGTATGTAAGTAAGCACTGCACCATTGGTTACTGTGTCTGTGAATTATTTCTTTTGAGTGTTGCATGAGACAGTCGAGGAAAGAAAGACAGAACGGCCCAAGAGACTGGGTGTGGAGCATTTCACATCTGACTTATCTGTGGTCTCAGCCCCACCACACTGCTCTTGTTCCACTCAGTGCTCTTCCTGTGAAGAATTAATTAGATGCAAGTTTACGCCATGCAACCTCAAACCAAACACCTTCATGGGCATCATACACTTGTGCATCTGCTGACTGATACACTTTTGAGGTGCTGTAAAGAAATGCAAAGTAAATCGACCCTTTAGCTATGCAGATTCAGGAAGCTGTTGATGGAAGTTGTGATGTCAAAGCAAACTTTATGTAATAGTCTAATAACAAAAGAGTGGGCAGTAGAGGTCAACCTATATCCTGATACCGATAACTGGAAAAGGTGGTGGAAATTACAGATAACCGATTATTCAGTTGTTAGATTTGTCTTTAGTCTTTTCTTACTATGATGGGCACAGACATTGAGGCCACAAGAGCCCAAATTGAGTTAATCTCAAAAGCTGTTTATTGTGCAACCAAAATCTCAATATTAACCAGAAAAATTAAGATTTGGTGCACAAAATAGGTCTTTGTTTCAAAGCAATATCTGACCGCTGGATGGCGACATTGACCAATCATAATCGAGTATTCCAGAGAGCTGTGTAATACATAAATCTATTTAACCAGATGAGGTTTATTGAAGAGGTGGACATTTTTTTTGAATAAAATAAATCAGCATTGATTAATCTGTAGAACCTATAAATCAGTATACCTCTAGTGGGCAGAAGTCTTTAGGGTGCAGTACGTATTAGGTTGACAACAGGTTTAAATCCCCTGAGTTTCTTTGCTTTATGATTGATAATGACTTGAAGCTTTAGGTTATTCTTTAAGCTGCCCCAGTGTACTTTTACGTTAATTCATTTGGCCAATGCTTTTATCCAAAGCGACTTTGCATAAACAGTGAGCAGTGGATTCATGATGTACATTTAGCTAAGTACGTTTGATCGCATTTACACCTGGTATTAAGATGCATTTCGTGGGATCGATTCACATGTGTTTATCCCTAAATACAGGTCTAAACAAGGTCTAAAATATTTTGAAAAACCACATATGATGTTTGTCAAAAACACATATGACCACATCATATTTGAGGTGTAAAAGCTAATCCTTCCTGAATGTGTCACAAATGGCAGCGAAGCGCCACCCTTCACCTGTCAATCAACCGCTGCCTAAAACATGAGTTAAACATTGAAGATGCTGCTTGTAGGAGCATCTCGCTAGCAAAATGGACACTTACCATCTTTTCCTTTTTTCCACCAGGTAGTTAACGGACACACTGCACAATGCGTGAATACAAGTTAGTAGTCCTCGGATCAGGAGGTGTCGGCAAGTCTGCGCTGGTAAGTGGCCATAACCCTGCCCTGCCTCCTTTCTCTGTCTCTTCTCGCTCTTTCTTTCTCCAAAAAAAAAAATCATATTCACTTCATCTTTCCAAAAGGATCTTACAGTCTGCTGTGTAATAGCAGTGCCTGGATCCAGTGTCTGTTTCTGTTCTCTCTAGAACCAACTCTTCATTTGCATTATGTGTTATTACATCAGCTCTTTGTAAAATTCCTCCTGCTTTGGTGGCACCTTCATAATATAAATCCTCTCACCAAATATGTCACACAATATCCCATATTTGGGGAAAAACATGCATAATTTACTATAACTATATGGAAACTGGTTTTGCACATCTAAAAGAGCCGTTCTGTAAAGTCCAGCCATGTAGGAGACTGAGCGTCCCTGGAGAAAATGTGTCCTCAAACAGGTCAATTAAGGTTGTGAGAACTAAACTGAACTCAAGTCGATTGCTGTGCCCTTTTTGAGCCACTCAAATATCACAGCTGAGTCACAGATACAGCAAAATTACTTCAGAATTTATCTGTGCCTCATCACAATGGCATTTGCCATTCAGTCAGCATAATGTATGTCGGAATGGCATTGTGAAACCACAAGTAGTTTTGCAGCTCTTCTCCAAACTTTCAGTGGGTCAGAACTACAAAGTATTGTACTATGGAAAATGCCTGTGTTTAGCCAATAATATGGCAAAAACTTTAATAAGGAAACTGAAAGATATTGGCAATTTTAAAGGCTTAACTTACACTTAATTTACATCTACTGTACTTATTTACCATTTCAAGTAGTGTGTGTTAACACAAATTAATGCATTATGAGATAGCATGAACAGACAATAGGATATTTATATATTAGAAACCAAGTGTAATGTTATAATATTATTATGTTATTGTTAGTTCATGATAACTAATGCATTAACTATTGTTTACCTTGTAGAACCTTTTTGTAAACTGTTAGCATACTTGTGAATTATTTGTTATTATTGAGTCAGTGTTTGTTTATATCCCTAGTAGCCTGATTGCTTTCCTTTAAAATCCTTGGCATGCTAGGACTCCACATGTAATACCAAACATCCCACTGACACTACTTTGACCTAGTTTGTTCCATCCCAGTGAACTAAAATGGCTCACCCATTGGAAAGAAGCCACAATGGTCCGACCCACTCACCTCAGGGCCCAACAAAGAGCCCATTGGGTGTATGTGTACCACAGAGTGTGAGAACCATCCGCCTCCATCCTCTTCACTCTCAGCACAGACATTTTTCGGTGTAGTGCATATAGACTTTTATTGTCCATTAACTCTAATTGGAGCACTATGGATGAAATGCCTATGCAGAGTTAATCGTGTTGTAAATGCATTCTCATTAAGCTCTTCTCCTGTTCCATGCAGAGAGAGAGAGAGAGAGAGAGAGAGAGAGAAAGAGAGAGAGAGAGACAGGTCTGTAAAATCAGATCATTTCTGTGTGTGGGTCAGCCTGGTGTCCTGTAATGGAGCTGTATCGACTGCAACAGACCGCTTTTTCAGTGGCCTGGGTTTTCATTTTCTCTTTGTGCATTTTAAGAAGGTAACTTGCTTGCTAATATTAGCTAATGTTACCTACCACGTAGCAAAGCTCATCGTTGGCCTGTCTTGAAAAGTTTGCTCGTTGTCACTCAAATTTGGGGATTTTGAGTTCGGGTTTTTACTTCCGAAACTCTAATGTTGCCCTCAGTTGTGGTCTGTTGGACAATTTTGTTAATAGAACTGCACCACAAATAGTGTGATTTAGATCAAGACTTGCATGTATGGCTAAATTTACACTATTAAATCACCATGAGAAGGAAACCACACTATGTGGTCATGCCTTTGTGGCTAAAGGGAAGGTAATCGGGTTCACATATAGGGCTGAATCATAGGACTTCATCTCAGGTCCCAGTGACTATTTAGTATTAACTCATCTGATGACTGTTGCAGCCCCATTAGTGATGGACTCTAATTTCTGTGGTTTGGTTCATGGATTGGCCATTACCATTAGTGTGTGTGTGTGTGTGTGTGTGTGTGTGTGTGTGTGTGTGTGTGTGTGCTCGCGCGCGCATGTTCATACCTGCACTGCATCCTTGACTACAGCAACTACAACAACAACAAAAGGGCCATTCTCAAATATTGATTTGTTCTGAGCATGTGACTTAGTTTGGAGGAACTGTCCCATCTTCAACAAGCAACGTGCTGTTAGTTTATCCATCATATGAGTTGAGGTAGTTTGGGGGAGAGAGCATAACGAGAGCATAACAGGAGCAACAGTGTCAGCTTGTGTAGTAGTGATGGATTGCCAGAGCTAACAGAGCCCATCTGCCTTCAGGCAGGACCTGTATCCATTGAGATGGGCAATAGTGCTGGCTTCTGGATGCCTTGGTGAGACAGCAGATTCTAATGTGTTCTAGCTCAATTATGGCTATCAATAGCCATTACTGTGCTAAAGCAAAAACCATCCTTTATCTTTTATGTTTTGTGATAGAAGTCTCCTCAGATACAAACCAGACCATAAGAGCAGAATAGAGACATTCAGAGAGGCACAGAGAAAAGTTGTATTTGTATCTTTTTGGAGCTTCAAATTTCTTTCCACCATTCATTTGCTTTGTATTCACCTACAGAGATGAGATATTCTTCTTCTGTTCTGCAGAAGAACGCAAGTCATGCACATCTGGGATGGCATGAGGGAGATAAATGATGAGAGAACTATAATTTTTGGCTGAGCTATATTCCTTGAACTTGTATTGAACTCTAAATATTCCGTTAAGGGGCTTGATCTGAGAATAAAACAGATGTTTGTTAGCAGGAGGGAAAATGTGTCATGTACTATTCAAGTACACACATAGTCCTAAAGGAATAGTGGAATAAACATAAAAATCCCACTGTTACTTTTGTTGTAACAGAACATGAAGGGAGCTTTTTGCAAATAACCATGACCTTTAATAATCCTTTGATACCCTCATCATCTCCAGAATATTTGTTGCTTTTCACATCAAGTGGCTGTTGTGATATGAACATACTGAGCCTGCCACTCTCCCAAGTGCTTTTTGTATCTGATCTAATCACAGAGAGCAGAGAAATACACACACACACACACACTCAACACAAAACACTCTTTCATACATCCTCACTGCTCTTTGTTGGAACATTGTAATCAGTGGCCTCCACTGAATTTACATGCCTTGATTCCACATCTCTCTCCCCATATATGGAATATTTTTAGCCCTGTGTGTGTGTGTGTGTGTGTGTGTGTGTGTGTGTGTGTGTGTGTGTGTGTGTGTGTGTGTGTGTGTGTGTGTGTGGTTGTAGTGGAGAGCTACTCCACAGAGCCAGAAAGTGTGTGTGAGCACAGTGTATTAGAGAGAGAGGCAGCCAGAGAGAATGGGGAACAGAGCTGCAGGATAAAAGAGAGAGCATATGTGCCAGCTGACACACACGCTGTCACTCATGCACATGGTCTGGTTTGTCTGAGGCACATCAGTTAAACTCCGCTGTATCAGCACACATCCCTTCCCCGGGGCAGTTCAAAACCTCTGGTCTTCCTTACCACGGAATTAATGCCCTAACTTACAGTGCATCCGGAAAATATTCACAGCGCTTCACTTTTTCCACATTTTGTTATGTTACAGCCTTATTCCAAAATGGATTAAATTCATTATTTTCCTCAAAATTCTACAAACAATACCCCATAATGACAATGTGAAATAAGTTTGTTTGAAATCTTTGCAAATAAAATGTATATAAGTTTTCACAGCCTTTGCCATGACACTCAAAATTGAGCTCAGGTGCATCCTGTTTCCACTGATCATCCTTGAGATGTTTCTACAACTTGATTGGAGTCCACCTGTGGTAAATTCAGTTGATTGGACATGATTTGGAAAGGCACACACCTGTCTATATAAGGTCCCACAGTTAACAGTGCATGTCAGAGCACAAACCAAGCCATGAAGTCCAAGGAATTGTCTTTAGACCTCCGAGTCAGGATAGTATCGAGGCACAGATCTGGGGAAGGGTACAGAAAAATTTCTGCAGCATTGAAGGTCCCAATGAGCACAGTGGCCTCCACCATCCGTAACTGTAAGAAGTTTGGAACCACCAGGACTCTTCCTAGACCTGGCCGCCCGGCCAAACTGAGTGATCGGGGGAGAAGAGCCTTAGTCAGGGAGGTGACCAAGAACCCGAGGGTCACTCTGACAGAGCTCCAGTGTTTCTCTGTGGAGAGAGGAGAACCTTCCAGAAGAACAACCATCTCTGCAGCACTCCACCAACATGGTAGAGAGGCCAGATGGAAGCCACTCCTCAGTAAAAGGCACATGACAGCCCGCCTGGATTTTGCCAAAAGGCACCTGAAGGACTCTGATCATGAGAAACAAATTTATCTGGTCTGATGAAACAACGATTGAAATCTTTGTCCTGAAAGTGTCATGTCTGGAGGAAACCAGGCACCACTCATCACCTGGCCAATACCATCCAATAACATCAATACAGTGAAGCATGGTGGTGGCAGCATCATGCTGTGGGGGTGTTTTTCAGCGGCAGGAACTGGGCGACTAGTCAGGATCGAGGGAAGGATGAATGCAGCAATGTACATAGACATCCTTGATGAAAACCAGAGCTCCAGAGCGCTTTGGACCTCAGACTGGGGCGAAGGTTCATCTTCCAACAGGACAATGACCCCAAGCACATAGCCAAGATAACAAAGGAGTGGCTACAGGACAACTCTGTGAATGTCCTTGAGTGGCCCAGCCAGAGCCCAGACTTGAATCCGTTTGAACATCTCTGGATAGATCTGAAAATGGCTGTGCACTGTCGCTACCCATCCAACTTGATGGAGCTTGAGAGGTCCTGCAAAGAAGAATGGGAGAAACTGCCCAAAAATAGGTGTGCCAAGCTTGTAGCATCATACACAAAAAGACTTGAGGCTGTAATTGGTGCCAAAGGTGCTTCAACAAAGTATTGAGCAAAGGCTGTGAATACTGATGTACATGTGATATTTTTCTTTTTTTTTTCTTTTTTTTTTATAAATTTGCAAAGATTTCATCCACTTTCTGGATGCACTGTACATCTTATACACATGCACTCTGTCCCTTACAGGTACTCTATGGTCCAGCACTGGCATGGGGTTGTTGAAGAGCGAGAAAGACGATGGAGTGACATTTGGTCTAAAATAAATCATCTTGTTTAACAACAACAGCAAGAGATGATTGACTGTGTGTATATATATATATATATATATATATATATATATATATATATATATATATGCCACCTACATGTTTTTTTTTTCTTTTTCTCCCAATTTGGAATGCCCAATTCCCAATGTGCTCTAAGTCCTCAAGGTGGTGTAGTGACTTGTCCCAATCTGGGTGGTGGAGGACGAATCTCAGCTGCCTCCGCATCTGAGACCGTCAACCCCACGCATCTTATAATGTTACCGCAGAGATATAGCACGTGTGGAGGCTTCACGCAATCCACCGCGGCATCCACGCACAACTCGCCACGCCGAGAGTGAACCACATTATAGCGATCACGAGGAGGTTACCCCGTGTGACTCTACCCTCCCTAGCAACTGGGCCAATTTGGTTGTTTAGCAGACCTGGCAGACCTGGTCACTCAGCACGCCCTGGGATTCAAACTAGTGAACTACAGGGGTGGTAGCCAGCTTCTTTAGCACTGAGCTGCCCAGGCCCCCCTGCCACCTACTTGTATAATAGAATGCTCAGAGCTAGAGATGCAAGGGGAGATTTTGGCTACATCCACACACTAATCTGTTTTTGTTTGAAAACTCTGTGTGGTTATGGAGAGCATTTTGAAAGTCTCAGTTTTCGGTGGAGGAAAACACAGTTCCAGTGTGAATAAGAGGCGTAAACGTAATGAAATATATAGTGAAATTGGTTTTCGGATCAATGCATTTTTGTTTGAAAGCTCTCTATTAACCGCTTACTTTTGAAACGAGGATGTTAGGCAACCGAAAACAAAATAGCAACCAGAACTTGGAGGCTTAGGGGCAGTTTAGACCGAACGCATTGTTGCACTGAAAAAAGTGAGATGCAGCACAACAAAAAGAACCGAATAGAAGTGTCTCGAGAAGTGATCGACCAATGTTTTTTTCAATGGCGATAGGATATCTAGAGAGCAGGATGGCTGATATGAATGCTGATAAATATAAAACAATTTAACAAAAGCAAATCAGATCTACACAAAATATCTAAATTGAAACAAACACTTGTTACTCAAATTTGCATAAACTTGAAAAAAACAACTTGAAAACAGAAAGTGTTGACTATCCATTGACCAGTCTATTGATAGATTTTGGAACTGACACAAGGGAAAGTTAACACTTCTGTTAATCAGCCAAGTGAACACTGTTATTGGCAGTTGCAGAAAATCGCAAAATTGTGAAATATTGACCGTTTAATCAGCCTGTCTCCAGATGCATTTGCAAGAGATCAAGTTCTTTTTAACTTGACTTAGCAAGTTTAAAGTGCTCCATCTGTTGTGTCATATTTGTGTTTGTTTGCACTGCACTGTCCAGACATGCTGACACTACGTTTGCCCTAAAGATAAAGTTGGCTGCATGTGTCGTTAGATGGCATGTGTGGTAAGGCATTTCCCAGGATGCCTAGCAAGATTTACTGACACACTTGATGACAGTTGATATGGAACACTGTCGTGCCCGATGGATGTTTAAGATTAAGTTTAACTGGGTGTGATAGCTGCTCACATTTAACTGTGGGTTTAAGACATCATTCAGGCCTAAGGGAGTAATAGAGACTGAGACTATAGTATGTTACACACACACGCGTTTGTTTTTCTATCATGGTGGGGACTTTCCATTGACTTTTTTTAGACTTGGCTAAAAATATTTTCTATTCCTTAACCCTCACATAAACACTTTTAGATTTTCATTAAAAATTATTTTGTATGTTTAGTTTCCTCATGTGAACCGTTTACTGCCCCCACCTCCACCCACCCCCAAATGTGGGTGATTTCATGTTTTACGGTCCTTGTGGAGACATTTGGTCTTCACAGTGTTGGCAAAACCTAACTTACTCGCCTTACTCAAATGCTGTCGATTTAGCTTAACTTGTACTGAACCGGGAATATTCCTTTTAAGTTTATTTACTCTATTAACTTTAACCGTCCTCATCTTGGCCAGGAATTACAAAACCAGATATTTACGTCACATAATCGGGCAGCAAACCACAATCTAAATTCATCAACATTTGTTTGCTCATCAAGGGACTTGTTTGTTTAGCTCTGTGCTTTTTTCACGGAACAGAGGCATTAGTTAAACAAATGAGCTCTCGTTTTACCAGGACAACGCCTCCCATATGTAGCGACAATGAGCTCATTCGTTCGTACCGTGTGACTGACATCACCTCCCTGTGCCAGATTATTAATTCTCCCAATCAGTCTCTTCCTCTCCCTCACATTAAGCCATTGTCTTCCACCCACAGGTGATCAGCATCTTAATAGCTTTCTGTTGATTGTGTGTGAGTGTCCAAACAAGGCTTTCATTAATAAACCTAGGCTCAGGTCTTTTGTTGGTGAAGTGCAAATCAAAGGATGATCAAAGGTCACCCCAGTGATGGAGGAGGTACTGAAGCCCCCACACCTGTGGGCTGCAGCACATCATTTTGATATTCTCCACAAAATCTGCACTTCATAAATGAGCAAATATGCCTTAATTCAGTCCTTTGTTTTCTATCTAATAATTCTTCAACCCCCTGCAATTTAACCTGTTTGTCATTGATAAAGCTGTCTATATTTAAACCGCTAGTTAATTGCTAGGTAACCGGTATCCCGGCAACATTGGAATGCTCTGTGATCCTTGACCAGGAGTGCGAGGTTTGTGGCATTCTGTGGTGTCTCACTGCCCTTTGCGGTTTGCATATAAGCATTTTACAAAGTTTTCAGGGCAAAGAAAAGGAAAATGCACACATGGGCTCTGTCAAAAGCACATGTGAATCCTACAAGAGCCTTTACAATTGAATTCTCCATCAGCCACTAAAAGGGAAACTCATTTTGCGCTATGTAAACATGCTCATGTTTGAGTATCGTGAACATTTAATTGACATGTTTTTTTCTCTCTCTTCCCATCTTTGCTTGTTTTCTTCCCTCTCCAGACTGTTCAGTTTGTCCAAGGCATCTTTGTGGAAAAGTACGACCCCACAATAGAAGATTCATACAGAAAGGCAAGTCAAATTCTGCATCATTTTGAATGTTTACAAGGTGCCAATGTATAAAAAAAAAAGTCTGATGTTTTTCAGAACATACTTTGCAGGTGGTATAACCAAAATCTTATAAAATGAAATGAAAATGATCACATTAATGGTATTTATAACAATATAGTTATTTATTCATTAAGAAATGCCTAAATATTATCATTATGTAGTATAAAAAGGTACTTCATATCATTTGATTATATTTATTTGGAATTTATTTGGATTTCATGTAAGATTATTTCATAGAAAAATAGTAAGTCTGGCATCAGTACAAAAACAGCTGCTACAAATAATTAGAATTCTACATTAACACACCAGCTGTGATGTTGCCTGGTAACCATAAACATCCTACAGTTACACCACACCTACATGCGAGCATTGCGGCACAATGCAGCAAAACTAAATCACGCCCATTATGATAAGCGAAACCAACCATCTGTGGCACAGTTTCCTGAATAGTTTATAGCTTTTTGCTGGATTCCAATTTTAAAAATGGTGCTGCAGGTACACCACAATATAATAAATATAGTGGAATCTCTATGGATTGACACATTTCTACCATTGCACCATAAAAATGTCATATCCAGCCTTAGTAGAACATAAAAAAAGATGAGTGTGTGTGTTGGAGGTCTCCCTCTACTTAGACTGCTGTGTTTGATGATGTTTATATCTGAATGGCATCTGTCCAAGACCCTGAGACAAAGGCTGTTGCTAAAAAGGAACTTTCACTCAAACAGTAAAAGGAAGTTCCATCTTGACCAGCAATTCCCATCCTCTTTGTTGCTTACGCTGGTGTCCCATAGACACTTCCTTTTATTCCTGGCAATGTTTACCGGTGTTGAATGTCATTGCATTACATAACAAAATAAAACTTTTTTTCATAATGAGAACGCAAACAAAGCAGAACACAATAAGATCTGGACATGATACTTGGCAGTAAATGACCGTCATCTTAATGTTTTGATGATGTCACAAAATGTGATAGCAATGGCTTTGAAACCAGGTCGCATCATAGTCTTTGTGCTAATAGCCCCCTATAGACTTCTTTAAATGAGTGATTCATACAGAAAGCGTGCTGTCACCTCAATTAAAGACAGCAGGAAGGTAGCAGTGCTGGAATGTTCCATGGAGAGCTCTGCAGGGGTGATGGTGATGAGTGAGCTCATTAACAGCACAGACGCTCAGGAAGAGATGAACTTGATTAGAGGCTTCACTTTTTAATGATGCGACTGCCAATGCCAGTTTATTGTGTTGTGCTGATTTTGTGTTTCTCTGCCTTTGCAGCAAGTGGAGGTGGATGGACAGCAGTGTATGCTGGAAATTCTGGATACAGCCGGAACGGTAAGGCTATGAAAATGTGAAATTTGAACGAAACTAAACAGCTTATGTGTAATATACTTTTAGAAATGCATCAGAAAGGTGTATAGATCTGGGTTGGTTAAACAGAGTTCGTCAGTGGCCGAATCTGATATACGAATATACTCAACAAGCACTTCATTAAGTACACCTGTACATCTACATATTCATGCGCTTATCTAATCAACCAATCAAGTGGCAGCAGTGCAGCGCATAAAATCATCCAAGTATGGGTCAGGAGCTTCAGTTAATGTTCACATCAACCATCAGAATGGAGAAATAAATGTGATCTCATTGATTTAGACCGTGGCATGATTATTGGTGCCAGATGGGCTGGTTTGTGTATTTCTGGGATTTTCACACACAGCAGTCTCTAGAATTTACTCAGAATGGTGTCAAAAACAAAAAACATCCAGTGAGCAGCAGTTCTGTGGACAGAAACACCTTGTTGATGAGAGAGGTCAACAAAGAATGGTCAGACTGGTTTGAGCTGACAGCTTAAAAAATCATAAAAAGTTCCCAGAAGTGTCATAAAATAGTCTGTGTGACTTGTGCTTTATATTCAAATTCATATAATATTTTTATATTCAAAGCTTTCTGAAAGGCATAGAATCACTTTTCATGATGAACAGACTGAAATTTCAGTCACAAATCAAATTAAATCATTGATCAACTCAACCCAAATCAGATATGGCGACACGTCAATAACATCAAACCTCATTTGGTACTTGGGCATAGCATTTTCAAACATCATGAAGTTATGACACAAGAACCAGTTGATGTTATTGATTTACATAAAATTGCAATCATAAAACAATTAACAATTAACACTTGCTAAAGTTAACACTTATTTATACACTATATAAAAGTCCTTTCTACAGAGGAAAGAAAGTCAAATGGGTTTGAAACAACACAAGGGTTGTAAATGATAGCAGAAGTTTCATTTTTGGGTGAAGTGAACTATCCCTTCAAGTCCTTCTTTGATCCAGGTAAACTGGTAAGTCTGCTACACGGCACTCTGTAGCCGTCATGTAGTTTACAGATTCGTTTTGCCCCCCTTAAGGGATAAGGACATATTTCCAGCTCTGAAATCCCCTGTTTTACAACTCTTGAGTTGTGGTGACAGATGGTGAATGCTGTCCTTGGGCCCTCTGCCCCAGAATGGAGCCACAGTTAAATGAAACCCTGCCAATTTAACTGACAATATTTCTGTCGGGAGATGTGAACTACAAACTGGCTCCTTGGCCGCAGTTTTTGTACAGTAAGACTGGCACTTGCTTGACTCCAAATCTAAAGGGGTCAAATTAGTATTAAATCTAAATCTTCCTTGTTCCAAATAAAGTGCAGGGCACTCTGAAACGTCATCTTAATGAAATCCTGAAACTGGGTCAGCTAAAAAACCAATCAGACTTAACAGATTAATTACTGAGAGATGGAACACTAAGTTGTTTATCAACAAGCAGTTATCTGCAATTGTTGTATGTTACTTCAGTGATAGAGCCCTTAATGGTTCAAGTCGCATTTGCAGAAATGGCCACACAAACAACTTTCTCTAGAAAGTCTGTTGTTCTTTTGAGGGATGAATGCACTGCTGTCTCGAAAGGATTTGATTTAACCAGAACCGAAAGAGAAGAACAACAAAAGGAATGGTAAAATTGTCTCTTGCTTGAGAAACGGACTCCTCTCGGGTCCTCACCATTTTTTGATGAACAGAAACTTTGAATAAAACAGCATTTATTTGAAATGCAAAGTCATTTATAACATAATACATGTTTTTGCTGTAGATTTTGATCAATGTAAAGGCAACTTGGTAAATAAAGACCCCGGCACACTCATGGCAAAGTGCTTTTTCATCCTTTGGTCAGAGCCAAAAAGAAGTTCGGAACAGCTAAGCAATGACATACTGTTTGTGAACATTCAGACATTGACCACACCGCTGTGGGTGGTGTTAGAGGTATTCTTAAATATGAGGACGTTCAATACTAGATGTAAAACATCAACTAAAGTGACACATTATAAATTGTTATCAATGACTTCATGCCTCATTCTATGAGTAGAGTTCACTTAAGATCAGTAAAAGAAGCTGTTTTAAGTACTCTGATTTAAGTTAATATGCACTAGAATTTTTTTTGTATGTTTTTTTATTGTTTACCTTTTGCATTCATGGCGCCAACACGCTATACGCATGCATAATATGCAACGATTACACTCTGTTATATTGTAATTTATGATAACACTGATACTACTGCAAAAATGGGTGTATAAAAGAGTGTCAACCGGTGGAATACAGACAAAAGAATGATGATAGGCAAATCTTACTTTGGGCAGATGTGTGAATTATTTTTGGCTGCAGATTGTACATGATTGAATGGACACTTGAGAGTATTTGAACGGTTATTCAGATGTAGGTAAGTTTGCACCAGTTTGTGAATATCTCTGCCCACCAGTGTGTTCATGTTGACTAATCTTAACTGACTGAACGTGAATGAGCTGTCAGCCTCAAAGAAGGTGGAGCTCCTGGTCACTCCTAACGATGATATTGACCAATGGCAGTAAGAAGGTGTTTAGCACCCCGGTAAGATGTTTTCTTTAATGTTTGCCCTAGCGAATTGTTACAAACCACCCAAAGTACTTAAAACCACCTTTTTGGCCAGGTTTTTTCCTTTTGTTTTCGTATGAAGAGTGCCAGGGCCTTAAAAGTATACATTTCTTTCAAAAACATAGGATCCCATCAGGATTTCAAAAGTTTGAGTGGTAGTGTAATAGATCTGCATCGGTATGTGGATCAGTCTTTGTTTTTAAAGGTTTCTATTGTTAGTCTGACTGTAGAGGAGTGCCGCAACTCCTCTGTACATTGTCTAAAATCTTCCGCCTCTTTTCTCTCCCACTCAGGAACAATTCACAGCCATGAGGGACTTGTACATGAAGAATGGCCAGGGCTTTGCATTAGTATATTCCATAACAGCACAGTCCACCTTCAATGACCTGCAGGACTTGAGAGAACAGATTCTGCGGGTCAAAGACACAGATGATGTGAGTCTTTTCCTTTTTACGTTCAAACAGCACTCTACTTTATCTATAAAAGCTTGCACTCTCAGTGTCTGTACTGCTCTACTTGTAGCTTTCATCTAACATTGTCATTGGATGGTTTCAGCACTAGTGTCTCCTTTCTAACATGGCACTGAACTATCACACATGCTTTGAGCCCTTATCCTTGACCTTTCAGCATGTGAAGAAGTGAGTCGAAAGGCCAGAGTATTTCCAGCATATTCCGCCATCTTTTTTGACAGTACTGGTTGGCCAAAGATGTGATTATTTAATAGCTGAGTTATTGTATAGTTTATGTAAGGTTTATTCATATTGGTGCTTGTTAAGGCAAGTATCACTTTTACTATTGCTAATATGTAAGGTTTGGGATTTTTTTTTTTAATCCCGCACTGACTGTGCTACGGATATGAATGATACCTCAAATCATGTGGGTTGTTAAGAAGTGCTTTTACTTTTCCAAGCAATCAGACTTGGATGAAAAATCCAAACGGGTGAAAAAATCCAGTAGACTTTTATTGAAGGAGGTACCCGAGTAATATCTAGGGACCAGAATGTCAGAGTCTTGGTGTAGGGAGTCTTTTGATTTGGGCCAGCATGCGACAATTTAGCAACCACCTTGAACACCCTAGCAAAACCTAGCAACCACTCGACACCATAGCAACTGCATAAAACATACATTAAAACATGTTAAAAATCCCTCATCACCTTAGCAGTTGCATAGTGATGCCCTGACATCCGCCCAGACCACCTTAGCATCATGTCAGGGAATTTTGCTAGGAAAGTACCACTCACATTTTCAGAAAATTTAAGTTTTCTAGTTTTACTGGTTTTTGGTTTAGGCATAGATCTTTAGGTGTGGTTTGAGTTACTTTGTTGAGAGTGAGAGGAAATGAAGCCTTGTGAAAGGTGTGTGTGGGAGAGTATGTATGTAGGGTCTCGTTCTAAAGAGTTTCAGGGAAAGATTATAGTCTGATGGGAAAGATTATAGTCTGATGACCTCAGTTGACCTCAGATTGCTGTCATATTCCTCCACTGATTGAACACAGTACATTGCCCGTTTCACTTGTGAGTTCTGCCTTAGCTTCCTGCTTTGGCTATCATCATTTACGAAATATGAGCATATCCTTGTTGCTATGAAAGTGTCTGCCAAAAATAAATGTAAAATGTAAGTGCAGTGTCGCACAGTTTCACTTCTTTGTCTCGTGGCGGACTGTGTTTGAAAGCTGAGAGTTTGCGGAGTTAAGCAAATAGGAATCTGAGCCTCAGTGTGCAAAGAGGGTTCTCTCTGCTCTTTTTTTTCCCCCTTTTTGTTCCTTCCCTTTTGCTGTTTCTCTTTTAGAGTTTTGAAGAAGAGCTATTGCAACCTTTGGTCACGCAAGAATCCTGAGCATCATAGTTTCAGTTAATGCCTCTAAATAGGTTCCTAGGAACCATTTCAAGAAAGCATGACCGTGTATGCCTAAATTGCATTGTATTTTGCTATGATCATCTAATCAACTACTTTATATAGTCCCGGAAGTGTGTATAAAATAAGAGTTAATTTTCACTGCTTCTCAAATGGAAAATGTTTGTTATATATTTCTTAATGCATTTAATTAAGACCCAGCTTTTTTCACACATCCTTAAATGACAAGTTTAAACCTGATTTGTTGATGCGAACTCATGTACTTTATCAAAGACGTCCCAAGTCATTTATGCTCAGAGTTTTGACTGGATCATAGTTAGGACCTGATGCTGATTAAAAGTTTTGTCTCTCAGGTGCCAATGATCCTGGTGGGTAATAAGTGTGATCTGGAAGACGAGAGGGTGGTCGGGAAAGAACAGGGCCAGAATCTCGCCCGCCAGTGGAACAGCTGTGCTTTCCTGGAGTCTTCTGCAAAGTCCAAGATTAACGTCAATGAGGTGAGTCTGAAGTCTTATGCATGGTGACCACCAAGACCTCCCTTAGATGATACTACACATAGATCATATGTGTCCTGTTAATGCAGAGTTGACGCAAACTCACAATATTAGTGTAAACGGCATGCATATTTGGACATGATTTGAAGATTTGGTTATGAGGGATGGAAATACAGTGTTTAATGTCATATTGTCTTAAAGTCCTAGGTTACATCTAATTGTCATAACCCATGTTGTCTGATTTTTTTTTTTTTGTCCTCTAAATTTGTGTAAATTAGGGCTGTCAATTGAGGAAAATTTGTAATTGAATTAATCACACGATATTCCGATTAATCAATTGAATTAATCACAATTAATCGCATATATCAATATTTGCTGAAAAAAGCCCCAAAATAAAAATAAAAACAATTCACTATACAACCATTAATGAATTATATATATATATATATATATATATATATATATATATATAAATAATATAGTATAAAAATAATATTCAAAAATAAATATAGTACATCAAATAATTAAAATTATTGTGACAGACGAGTAAAGCATTGAGAAGAAAATACAAAAAAGTTGCTTTAGAAGACAACATTTTATTTATTTCCATATTATTGAACATAGTCTACAGTCAACAGCAATTACCTTTTCAATTGAATTTGGCAATCTGTCCGTGGTAGATTTATTATAAGGGCTTTTCTAAGAACATGCATCACGCATACGCTTTTGGAGTGTCTCGTTTTGTTGCGTTGTGTCATAAACAGCATTTTTAGGTTGCTGTATCATCTTGAGAGACCCCTACGTTTGGAGTTGTGCTCCATCTATCTGTGTTTGAATACAAGAAAGCAGTGTCATCTTGTGCTGTCTGCTGTTAGTAAATGTGGTTTGTTGCTTGTACAGCTGCAGTTGTGCTTACTGCCCCCTGAGGTCTGAGACTCGTTAGGGTTAGAGTTAGGTCCAATGGATGGAAAATTCCTCATCACGTCCGTGTTGCATAATTAATTCCATTAATATTTTAGCGCTTTATTTTTTTTAAATAATTAATTGCACTGAATTAATGCATTAAAACAACAGCCCTATTGGAAAAACATTTTTCAGTGTCTCATCGTCTGAATAACTGTACAACATAAAGAATGTACTGTACGCCTATCCCTCACAGCCTTGTTTTTGTTCGAGTAAAAGTAAATATTTGGTTCTATTGTCTAGGGGGCAATAAATCCCCCGTCCCCCGTCCATAGGCGCGGCTATGCTGCAAAATACTTTTTTGCTCCATGTCCAAGAATTTAGAGGTGAAGCAAAGTTCTAAACCTTTAAGCAACATTATAATGATCTTTGTCTGCTTGAATTGTATCTTCAACACTTTTATTTGGTTACGGCAGCTACACAGCCAAGTCCTCCCCATCAACCACGTTCCGTTCATGTGTTTTAGACTAGTGTTTTTCCCCAGGCTTTTCAGTTCAGGTCAGGCTTCATTTATCTTCAGACATGCCTGTGTTGGCGTCACCACAGAGCTGCTCTTCTGTGCCGAGCTTTCAGAACAGTGTCATTGTCAGCTAGTGATATCGCTTCATGAAGGCGTAGTCACACATTAGCGAGGCAGCCAGTCAGCTGCAGCAGTCCGACACAGAGCACCCTTTTGTGAGCAGCATGACTCTGCCACGGCCTCTGACTACATGACATAGTGCTGCTTTCAGTTCAGGCAGTTAGAAACAGCAGATTGTTATATAGCAACAAGACTATGGTTGCTTGGTTTTACTTATAAGATGAATTTTTAAGACCTGCTGTGCTGGTCTGGAGTAGCGTTGGATCATATACTGAACAAAATTCATGATATATTCATAATATATTGCTAGTGATAAATTGGCATAGTAAATTTGATATATTTCTGTGAATTAATCTTGACTGCCTAAACTGCCTATTCAAAAGAATTGGTTCAAACCCATCAAACATGTTCACGTAAGCGTCCATGTGATATTTGTCATATACTAGAATATTTTAGTAAACATATAGATTGGTAAATATTGCTGTTTGCAATGTTTTGTTATATCGGTGCATATAAATGAAAATTACTCCTCATTTATAATTCATTTAGAGAAAACAATGTGGAAAAAAAATGCCTTGATGTGACATGATCGCACAGGAAATAAACAGGTTGCTTCCGAAAGTTCATGTACCCTGAATACAATCTCATTCTGCTGAATTACTTAAGCACTATCCCCTATAAAACATTTTTGCATCAAATGTGTTCACCTTTTCCTGAGGTGCTACTGATAGAACCTTGCACAAACAATCTCAGAGACAAGGGTTCTGGTACTGTGAGAACCAGGAAGTAATCACGTTCACGGAAACAATGGATTCGGAGGTTACATTTACATGGACCCTTCGCTAATCCCCGCCTTAAAAGCATTTTTGACCAATCTTGTCGTAGCAGCTGTTGCCATGCACAATTGCTCTGACAAGCGTTTACTTTTGTCCAATGAGAGTCTACGAGAGTAATGTGTGTTTGAGCAGTTTTAAGCGGACTTTTACAGAACATCCACAAAATGTAAAAATGTTTGTAGATGGGTCACTTGTAGTTGTAATTGTGACAAAAGGTACATAGAGAGGATGCACGCAGTGTATTTTCTGTTTTTTTTTATAAAATAAATATCAAGAAGAGCATGCTATATTTGCTCCAAAATCAATTAAATCGAATAACTTAACACTAAGTCTTAGTAAAGCTCACAGTTCACAGCAACAAAGTGTGTTATGAGATGTTATTAGCAGTTCTGTTCACTTATTTTCTCTTTTTATGCAACTGTGATCATATGCCTCTATTCTGATTCACAGTCTGCGCAGTTTTCAATGAAATTACAGTATCATTTAACCATTTCTTTTGCAAGAACATCAGATAAATATACTTTACAATGTCATTTTTATTCCAGATGTGCCGTCTTGAAGGCAGTCTCCCATTCATTGTAATGGAAAGTTCTGCAAAGCTTGTCAGAGCAAATAAAAGTAGTCAATGGGGGCGGAGCTTAGCAAACAATTAATTACATTTTTACTCCACTGACAGTTAGGTTTAGGTTTAGGGTTGGGGTTTGGGTTAGGGGGTAGAATGCATCTTTTTTTAGTTATTGTACTGAAATCATGTTTTTGTACTGTCCTTATACAAATAAATAAAAGAAAAGAAAGTGGTGCTCACACTTGCCAAATACGTTCAACAACAATTCCAGCTTTAGCCACTGGGGGCATTGGTTTAATTTCAGTAGCTGAACTTTTGACCTACTGTCACCGAATTCACAGTGTGAACAGTCTGCTTGATTATTTAAAAAAAAAAATTTGTTTACTTTATTTATCTTGTTGCATCGTTTTAATCTACTTCGGCTATTCAGATTAAATGATGCCTCCTGTATTTACGAAACGAAACACCTAAATATTAAGGTACATTTAGAATATCATCAAAAGGCTCAAAAATGTCAAGATATATGATTTTTAGTTTTTTTTTTTTTTTTTTTTTTATATCTCCAGCCCTAGACTGGTTCACTCTTGATTTTACTGTATTCAGGTTTTTTGGGGTTGCTGCAGGACAGAGGGTGGTGATAAAATATCTTTGGGAATGGTTTAAAATGTGTAATTTCCTCATGTCACAGCAGAGACCTGCATCATTATTACATGTCCAGTGTCTGCCTTTCACTCTCCCGTAAGTGAAATTCACATACTGATTAAATGAAACTTCAGTTGGAGCTCTCTGTAAGATAATGAGGAACTTTAGCTGCGAGTGAGCACAGTCAAAGTGATTCATCGCTTTCAGGAATCCTTAATAATACTTCCTTGTGTTGCACATAGATAAAGATGGGCTACTGTTTGACCTGTGATGCAACCAGTGAAACACAACGCTTCCCTGTACATGCTAGGGATGAGCGATAGCACTTTTTTCTTTTTGATTAAAGAATAACCTGATACAAAAAAACAACTGTGATCTCTTTATTACCGTCTTAAAATGATTAATACAGTGAAGTTTGAATGTTTAAAAAAAAAGTGAGCTGTTCTATCAAAATAATGTCACTTTTCAAGTCATTTATTTAGCAATGACAAATTGGTCAACAAAAACCAGCAATGCCAAAAACTTTTTAGACATGAAATGAGAACATTTGGTGCTGCCAGGACTTTTCAACCTCTTTGACTTTTTGCTTTGGTCATTTCTTTTTGTACCTTTGCATTGATTTGAATTAAGGAAACAATCATTCTTGTGGGAAGGGTTAGACAAGTGCATTTACTGTATTAATCTCCCTAAATTTGCTACTTTGTGCTTGTGTTCATAGATTATATTTTTTTCATTCATATTTTTCGTTGCGGTGCATCCTGTACTTTGGCTGTCTTTATCAGGCACAACTCAGATCATCTGTTTTTATGCTTAGACTGCATGGATTATGAGCTTATCCTTCTAAGCACACATCCCATATCTGCCTCTCAACACAACACATAATGACTGAGATCTTTAATGCAAACGCTGTCCTTCATCTACAGTATATTAAACATCTAAACCTTTTTTTTCCTGCTGCTGCTTTACGGTGTCATTTTGTTGTATTCAAAGCAACAACTGTAAAAGCTGCAGATGTTTTATGGAACTGATTGATGATGTAGGAGCTGTTTTTACACTGTGGGAGCTGAACATCTGTGATGGGAAGCATTCACATCTCTGAATGAGTGATTTCTCTGTTTCAGTCATGAGCAGTAGTACTCAACCCAGCTCAGGAGCAAAATATCTTTTTGTGTACAAGAGCCACATTACAAACTCTAGATGTGCATTCTATTAAGAGTTGGAATGAATAAATGTGAAATAATGGGCAGACAACACCGTTTAATAGTCATTCGGCAAGGGTAGAAATATTGATTTTTTTCAGATTAAAGTAATATTCTGATCTATGTTATGTTATATTTTAAAGTTTATTTTACATCCTTTAAACATTAAACACGCTCTGTTTCAAAAGCATAGCCACAAGATTTAAACAATATGCATATTAAAATCATTTTAGTGTGATAAAATCTCTGTTCTACATGATTTTCATGTGATACAGTCCCCCCTTACAGGGTGTTGGGTTGCCATGGCAATATGGCCACATCATATTGGATATAACTTTATATGGAAAAGGTTTGTGAGCAATTTCATCACACTAAAATCATGTTAACATGCATATTGTTTACATCTTGTGGCTATTCTTTTGCAACAAAGTGCATTTTAGCATTTATGGACTGGCCCCATTTACTTTCATTGTAAGCGCCTCACTGTAACCGTGAGTTTTGCTTTTTTTAGCCCTTGGATTCTGTACGTTAAAGGCCAACACCTTTACTGTTACCATACATTTAATTATTTTTTTTATAAAGGAAATGAATGTCAATAAATTCATCATATTAAACTCTTGCATTTCATCTGGAATTTTATAGTATTTCCACTTAATTAGATTTTTAAAATATCTAATTTGTAAAAAATAAATTATAATTTTTCGAATTCAGCCGTTCAAGTGTATAATAAATAAATAGATATGAACAGCAATGAACAGTGATAAAACAATTTACATTTAAATTAAAATCAGTGACGTTAACAGCAATAATGTGGGGTCAAACTCTGTGTGTGTGTGTGTGTGTGTGTGTGTGTGTGTGTGCCTGCCTGCCTGCCTTATTTTTCTTTTTTTGGACAAAATAAAAAAATGCTCTGATTTATAGTCTCACAAATTCATTCCATTGTGTGCATGTGTTTATTGCATTGTGGATATGCTAGAATCTCACCCCATCATTTCTGTGTGTGTTCCACATTTTGGCTGATTAATTTTATTTGATAAGAAAACGTTCCTTGTTATAATCTCTTCCATTCATTTCCTATGGCGGTCAAATTTGACCCCGATCAGTAAATGTTCTGCACCTTAAAGCTCTTTTTTTAACCTTAGAGGTTACCAAAGCGCTTTACACTGTGTCCCAATCACCCATTCACACACACACACCAATACAGCTGCCATGCAAGGCACTAACCTGCCATTGGGAGCAACTTGGGGTTCAGTGTCTTGCCCAAGGACACTTCGGCATGTGTAGTCGTGTGGGCTGGGAATCAAACCACCAACCCTGCGATTAGCAGCCGACCCGCTCTACCACCTGAGCCACAGCCACCCACTAAGAATGTTCTGATGAAAAAAGTCAAAAGGGTCCAAACTCTCCCCAACAGTAACGGAGGGTTAAATAAACAAGGGCCTTGTTTTTTTTTGTGGTAATCAGCGTTATGCCACAATTGCTGCCAATTGTTCTTAACTTGAATTGAACCTGGAACATTCATTTAAAATCCCAAGATAATTTTTTTACTTTTACTTCAAAGTTTACTTGAGTTTTTGTTGTGTTGATTTATTACATTTGTTAAATAAATAGCAGTTGAACTACATAGTTTGGGCGCTGTTGTTAAATTATTTTTTAATTAGCATCTTCATAATGTACCACGTTTTACAGAAATTACAGCATTATATGAGAGAGAATTTCTTTAAGCAAAATGGACATTATAACTCAAATATATCCAAATCATTCAGAATTAAATTAAATTGTATCAAATTTGGAAACTAATTTAGAGCTTCTAAATCAGAATCAAATCAAAATTGAAAGTTATTTCAGCTGACAAGTCAAGTGAAAACTTGTCAAAGTCAACACGAAAAGGCATTTACAACCCATTTTCTTGATTTTTAGTAATGTGACATTTTGTGAGGGAAACGGGATATGCAACAAATTAGTTAGAGAAATGTTGGTCTATAACAGAACTGTTCTGTAATGTTCTAAGATTTTAAGTCAGTTTTCCTGAGTGTAAAAAATAAAGTACACTGCACCTGTGTTCACTGGGGAATGTTTTTGGTCTCTGCAGATCTTCTATGACCTGGTCCGGCAAATCAACAGGAAAACTCCAGTACCAGGAAAGGCACGCAAAAAGTCCACCTGCCAGCTGCTCTAATATACAGCTGTTCTTTTGCTCTGAGCCAGGTAAGAGCATAATCATTGGCTGAGTAGAAATGATTGACAGTCCATCAAAAAACATGTTCTGGAGCCATGTTTAAAGTTTCAGATTCCAGAAATCCTAGAGAAATTGCTTGCAATCTAAATGTGGCTCATTTTGCAACAAGTAGTTCACAACAGAAAATAAAACTACTTTTAACCTTTTCCTTCTTCCTCTCTTCCTGTAGGTCTGATTTACTGCTGTGTCTTTCAGCAGTGCCAGCATTCCCACGTTACTAAAACCTAACATCGAATGGACTTTCCTGTGTGGTGATGCCCCTTTAACAAACCAACCAACCAATGGATTCAAGGCTACAGTACCATGTCAGTTTTTTGCACATAGATAACCATCATCACTTTCCAATGTCGCGAGAAAAAGATTTTTACATATAATTATATGAATATATATTCTAACTGTATGCAACTGAATAATAAAATGAAATGAGTAAATGAATAAAGAGCTAGACAAAAGAATTAAAATAATACAAAGCCTACACGCAGTGTTATCGCTAACGGAGACAGCCACCGTTGTAAATGAGGGAATGTCTAATCAGGCTGTGCACGTTGCCATGGCAATTACAATGATATTTATAAGCACCACTATTTTAGCCAGAGAGGAGAGGAAGTCCAAAGAGCTCCTATATAAACCGTTCATACAGCTAACTTTCACTTCTTGGTTTCTTTTGCATTATTTTTGATGATTTTGTTTTTTGTAACTTTTTGGTTTCGTTTTCTTTGCTTTTATTCATGATTTCTTTCTCTCCTGCCTTTTCTCTTTTATTAAATGACTAGATTTTTCATCTATGGAGATGTTATAATCACAACAGCTATTGATATGAGTTTTACTTTAGGAAAAAAAAAACCTGTGGATACAGTGATGTACATGTAAAAAGTTCAAAAATATAATTTTTCTGTCACTTATATTGTCCTTAGCCTCGGATGTTGCCTTCAAATGTTTTAAGACCTTTTTGTCTTTTTCTTTATTTTCCCTGGAGAAAATCCATCTACACATCATTTCCATGATCTTAGGTCCATCTCTTAGGCCATGTCAGGTTTCTTTGTTTACAAAGAAGTTTGTTCAGCAGGCTTTTTCAAAAAAAAGAAAAAAAAAAGGGGTATTTCCAAAAAAAAAAAAAAAAAAAAGAGGTATTTGACCATTTAGGTTTGAACTTCACTATCGAGGGACTCATCTCTCGGAAGCTCTTGTTTTTGGGTGGTCTTATATAAATAGTTAAATCCCCCTTCACCAAGCTGATCATGACAAAGTATATATTTTAAATCATTGGGTTTTTTAATGCAGGATTTAAAATAAAAAAATCTTCAGTGGGGTCACTCCCTATACTAGCCTCCCTCCTCAAGCTTGCTGATGCATCAGGTGTAAACCGAGGATATGAAAACAAATATTGGATCCTGTCAGTAAAGAGTGAGGACAAGATGTCTGTTAGTGACTGTTTCAACTTTGTAACATTTGAACCTGTTTTCTGTCTTCATTACTGTTGGGATTAACTGAATGTTGGGGGGTCTGGGATCTTAGTGTTAAGCAAGAAAAAACAGGAAGAATTGATCAAAAAAAAATAAAACAATAAAATAAGTGTTCATCAACTGGTATTCATAAAGCTAACAAAAGAACTAAATGTGCTCTGTGAAGCAGTTGTGCGCAAGTACGTCTTGAGCATTAGCTTGATCGTGTCTCTTTAAAGGGATTGTTCACCAAAACCATATAACCTTCTGTCCAGAAGAAAGAAAGTCATTTGGGTTTGGAATGACACGACTGTGAATACATGATAAAATAATTTTTGGGTGAACTATTCCTTTAAACGTCGTAATGGCTCTTTACAGGGTATAGCATGCAGTATGTACTCGAAATGGATTCTTTATGGATGCTTTGAGGATTTGCACTGTGTAAAGTGAAGAACACGACTCCTAGGGTGTCTATAGAGGAAGTGGACACAGGTAAACATTTCAAGTTGTGTGTTGTTCTGATTACCACAAGCAAATGCCTTGTTGCTCTGACTTAAAAAAGGAAATAAATGGGAATAAACGTCCTTGATATGAGGACCTTGGGCCTGAGACCGAGGCAAAGTATTTCAAATGCAATGTCGTCTGTTTCTGGTGGGTGGGGGAGGGAGGGAGTGAGGGAGGGAGGGAAGGGTGGGTGGCCAAATGTCAACTTAAAAGCCTTAATTAAAGTGGTGCAATTTTGTATAACCAAGCATCTGTAGTTTAATAAATTGGATTGCCATGCAAGAACTCTCAAGAAGCCAGTTTTTGTCACTTGAATGTCTTGTGTATTGTTTTAGCATTTTTCTATCGGTCAAATAAAAAAGATAACAGTTTTATCTTACGCTATCGTGAAACATTTGCTTTAAAGTTATGGTTATTATCTTCTGATTAAGAGTGAGCAGAAAACAATCATGGAATGTCACATCGGTGCTGAAATTGGAAAAACAGGAACGTTTTACAGTACTTGAAACAAGCATAACCACTGGGATTTTGTAATATGGCTTATTATTGAAGCTGCAGAATATTGAGTAACATACAGAATACATGATCACTGAGGACCATTGTCAGTAACACTTAAAACACATAATAACACTTATAGGCTATATAATAAATGTCATTAGTCATCAACAAACATGTCATTATACAATGCTCTACAGATCATCAGTTAAGGTTTGTTTAAAAAGTTTATCATTTCATATATTTGGACATATTTATTGTACACGTATCAAAATGCTGTCATCATTTACTTGCGCTCATGTAGTTCCAAACCTGTTTGACTTTCTTCTGTGGAACGCAAAGAGTCTTTAGGAAAAATGTTAGCCGTAGTCATGATTCATTGACATTAACATCTTTTGCGCTTCACAGAAGAAAGGAAGAAATACTGGATTGGAATGAGGGTGAGTAAATGTTACCTACTCCTTTAAATACTGATCTGTTGAGCATTATATAATGTTTATTAATGACTTGTTAATCATGGATTTTTTTTTTGTGTGTAAAGTGTTACCACATTGCTGTTTTATATATATATATATACACACACACACACACACACACACACACACACACACATAAAAAAATCTTATTTAGATTTATATGGAGACTTAAAAGTACTTGGCTTTAGTGATCTCTCAAGACTTTGACTTAAAACTGTTGTTATAATAATTATTAGTAAAAAATGATTAAAGCATAATTGTCAATAAATGAATGAAATATTACATTGTACTATAAAGATCTCATAAGGTTAGTAATATTGTGTGTAGACAAACCCATGCAGTTATTTGAATGGTTCTTTAGTTCGACATGAACTGACAGCACCTGAATAATTGTCTTTTATATGGTCATTGTGCTAAAGCCAAAACCATTTATTTAAATATTTACTACTTATTAAATTGACAGTGTATCTGTCTTATGCTGGAGTAATGTTCGATGTATAGACCCGAATTTAAAAAAAAAAAGTTTAATTTAAAAAATAAATATAATAAAATATATGTATTTTATTTTAAATACATTTTTTTTGTGAAAATTACTACATAAATAAATTAGTAAAATTATATAAAAAAAAAGGCAATAAATATTGTTTCAAATCAGCTTTAAAGAAAAAAGTGGATTACAACCCTTATTTCTTTCAAATAAGATTGAATTTATTTCCGGATTTGTTTTTTAAAGATTTTACTATCGCTGTCAATAGAACAAAATGTAATGATTTCAGACTTAACTGCGAAAGTGTCAAATAACAAAAATGTTTTTATACTTTATTTTTCTCAGAAATGTTTATGGACCCCTAGCACCCCCTTGTGGGCCCCTGGACCCCAATTTGAAAAAGATATGGGACAGATTTGTTATTATTCAGAACAAGATTGCTTGTTAAGGGGGATGTTCTGGTTTACTAGTAATATTTTTTAAATGTTAATTATTTATTAATTAATAATGTATACTCAATTTATTAAATAATCTAAAACTATGATTTTTAATAATATATAAATATATGTTTTATTTAATTATATATAAAATAATCAAGAAAGGCGTAAACGCTAGTATCCTCCAGTACGCTGGATGGCGATGTGCACCCTTGTCCCGTCAAACTCCACTTTACTCGAGAAGAAGACAAATGTACACATGACATGTGAGAACCACCGGAGTAATAAAGGAATCTTAATATTGACCACGTTAACTCTGATATCCTCTAATAAAAAGATGATATGCTAGGAATACATTTTTGTCAAGTTCGCATGATTGTGTGACGTTTTCCTTGCTGTCATGATTGAAAACGAGCATGTTTTGCATTTGACCTCCGCAGTAAGAGTGTGTTCTAGATCGTTGTTCAAATAATTTCACAATTTGGGTAAAGTTATAATCTGTTTGTATTCGTTTCAAGATCAACTATTTTTTTAACATGAATCTCGGTATGACAATTAGAACAAGAGTGAATCTGTTTCGGATTAAGGCGACTCTCTCCCACTGTAGAGGACTATCAGACAATGTTCCCATTTCATCTGATCAAATTCAGTCCAGCACATCTCAGCAGCACAGGACAAGCCGGAGAGCACATGTCTTCCTCTTCCCCGGACAGGGCAGTCAGTTCGTCGGCATGGGAAGAGGACTTTTGAAGTATGGGAATGTCAAGGAGATGTTTTCTGTAGCACAGAAGGTTCTGGGTTATGATCTGCTGTCTCTGTGCTTAAATGGACCCGAGGAAGATCTGATGAAGACTGTTCATTGCCAGCCAGCTGTGTTTGTCTGCTCACTGGCTGCCGTGGAAAGACTCAACCACGAAAATCCTACTGTATGTGAGCCATAAGATCAGTCCAAAGCGTATCAATTAGTGATGTCATTGGATATTGGCAGTGACATAAATGTCTCATGATAGAAAGGCACCCATGTGGTCAATACTAATAGAAAACCCGTTGACCCCCTCAGGCTATTGAGAGATGTGTGGCTGCTGCAGGTTTCAGTGTTGGGGAATTTGCTGCTTTGGTCTTCTCTGGTGCAATGGATTTTGCTGAAGGTAAAACGTATCCTCTATTTTATAAACCATTTAAAAATAAAAAATGTAACATGAAAGAATTTCTTGAAAATATACCCAGGCCACATTTCACCTCAAAATCAACAGAAAAAAATAACAATGATATATTGCATAAATAATATACTATATAAATAATATATACTGTGACAATTAGGCACATTCTCTTGTAATTCCCTTTATTCTCATATAGTGCCATTATTTCATTTAATTCAGCATATATTAAAGGCATTACAACAAATAGTATCATGATGTATAATCTACCATTTAAAAATACATTATTATTTTTTCACAAAGCAGTCATTAGAATACTATTTTTTATATTATGGCTGCAAAAAATCTTGATGGTCCATATATATATATATATATATATATATATATATATATATATATAAAATATTTGTAAAAATATTTATTGATATCAGTGGTGTATAAAAATATTTAAAAAATGAAATCATTTACTTGTTTACTTGCCCTCATGCCATCCCAGATGTGTATGACTTTCTTCCTTCTGTTAAACACAAATGAAGGTTTTTAGAAGAATATTTCAGCTCTGTAGGTTTGTACAATGTAAGTGAATGGTGACCAAAATTTTAATGCTCCAAAATCACATAAAGGCAGCATAAAAGTAATCCATATGACTCAATCCAAATCTCTGAAGTGATATGATAATAATACTTAAATATTGAACTTTATCTCACCCACACCTGTCATATCCCTTCAAAAGATATGGATTTCACCACTGGAGTTGTATGGATTACTTTTATGCTGCCTTTATGTGCTTTTTGGAGCTTCAAATATCTGTTCACCATTCACTTGCATTGTATGGACCAACAGAGTTGAAATAATCTTCTGAAAAAATCTTAATTTGTGTTCCACAGAAGAAAGTAAGTCAAACACATCTTGTATGGCATGAGGGTTAATAAAAAAAATGTAATACATTTTGGGTGAACTATCTCTTTAAGGCTTAATTTTCTTTAAGCAATGTATGGTTCCTTGTGGTTTTCTTTTGATTTTGAGGTGAGATGTAACCTAGTCATGTTCTTGGTAGTTTTTTGTGACCCCCATTTAGTTTGTCATAATGGTCTGTATCTCTCTAATGTGTGTCTCTCTGTTCTCAGCTCTGTTTGCTGTAAAAGTGAGGGCAGAGGCAATGCAGAAGGCCTCCGACCAAGTACAGAGTGGCATGCTGTCTGTGGTTGGCCGACCACAGGCCAACTACAAATATGCCTGCCTCCAAGCTAGAGAGCACTGTTTGTCTTTAGGTATCCAAGAGCCTGTGTGCGCCATTGCAAACTACCTCTTTCCAGATGGCAGGGTACTAGCTGGCCACAAAGAGGTAAGAGTGGCCAATCATTTAGTTGATGTAATTTATTATTTAGATGTGACTTTTTAGTGAATTATGCGAACCCTTTAGCAACTGTTTTCTTTCCCAGGCTTTGGATTTCCTTCAAAAGAACTCTAGAGAACTGCACTTCATGAGAACTCGACTGCTGCCAGTTAGCGGGGCCTTTCACACCCCACTGATGGAGCTGGCGGAGGAACCCCTGAGAGACGTCCTGAGAAAGATAGAGGTACGGCGCCCTGAGATCGCTGTACACTCAAATGTGGATGGAAAGCGTTACATGCATGACAAGCACGTTCGGAAACAGCTGGCCAAACAGCTTGTGTCTCCAGTGAAATGGGAGCAGACGCTGCATGAGATTTATGAAAGAGCCCAGGGGCAGGAGTTTCCTTACACCTATGAGATGGGGCCTGGAAAACAGTTGGGCTCAATGCTACAGAAATGCAACATGAAGGCTTTTAAGAACTATACACATGTAGATGTTGTTCTGCCAGAAGATTAATCAATGTTCTATTGTAACAAAATGCTGTTTTCTGCTTTCAGATATAAACGTAGCTTAAAAAAACCCCACACACTTTGTTTCCTTTTTAAAAAATTTATTGCTCAAACTTATGTGTTTGGAAAGTCCAGCTTCCTTTAGTAGTGCAGAAATGCTTTTAGATAGAATAGTTAACAATTCATTGCCCCCACACACACAAAAACAATCTTTAACTTGCAAAAACCTGCACATACTGTATATGAATATACTGTGTATATGTGTACCAGCACTTCATTCAAATCGGTTATAAAAGCGAATGTAAAATAAGCAGTTGGACGGTCAAATGTGACCGCCTTGAAGCCAAAGACCTGCTCTTGACCCCATCAGTGTGACATTCAGCCTTGAGAATCATTCCAAGTAGTAAGGAAGATAGACACAGTGACCAAAGAAAAAGCAGAGGCCAGTATATATGTGGTCCTTCGTGACCAATATGAAACGCTCAAATTAGACACCTAAAAAAAAAGAAATCCAAGTTAAATCACAGATTAATTCAGAATCGTACAGGTAGCATATCTAAACACCCTGATGTTTTATACAAAGACCTGATGCCCCTATTATAAATCTATAAGAGCTATGTGTCCTGAAAATGCCCTTGTTTAAATTCTCTGGACTACAGTAACTAAATTAACCATTTATATATCTTTACATTAAAGACTCATACATTTTTGGTAGGGCTGTCAATTGAATGTGTTATGTTAGTGCAATTAATTAGATTAAAAAATAACATGTTAAATTTAACATAATTGATCATGACCCCAGATCATGCATAAATGGCCTGAAAATCAATAAGAAGCGATGCAGCCAAAGTTAGATGGTCCAAAAGGGACAATCTGATGCATTTGTACATGGATCAACAAAAACTCATGCTGTGAGAACAACTCTTAAGTCTACCTCGAACAGATTGACAAACTCAGTTGTAAACTGGATTGCTGTGGACTGAAGGCCAGCGCTTATCTTCAATGATATGGAAATACAAATAATATATTGACTGTTAAAGCCATTTTTTACATTTCAATTGATTGACAGCCCTAATTTTTACTTGGTCTAGCAATAGATATACTCTACTTACCCAGGCTGCCCACTTTCTTGCCTTCTGACAGCCCGTCTGAATTTTTGGAACCAGCCAGGACTTCCTTAACATTGACATCATTTTAGACCCCCAAAGGTTGCCAAGGATCCTGTTTAAAACAATGTATATAATTATTAATCATGAATTAACAAACCACACCCAGTACTGTCTAGTTTTCCCATGATGGCTCGTGTTTGAATTCCATTTTATCCAAGGGGGAATGCTGTCTTAGATTCCTCATAGAGACACAACTCACTCAGAGAACGCTCTCCTGATTCGGATATAAGAATATATCCCCATGTTCAGATGATGCCACTGGACAGGCAATTGTTGACGCCATTTGTTTTCCAATTCATCCCCTATCTGAGCCAGCTGTCGTCCAGCAAGCTGGGTAACTCTGTTATTCAGACAAGAAAAGGTAGCAACAGATGTGTGAACCAAGCCTCAAATTTACAAGCCAAATGCATTTAAAATGGTCCTATAGGTGTGACATAAATATTAAATTGTGACACTAGAACATAATGATTTTGTGTAAATGTTTTAGTCATGATTACCTGATATTGATGGCATAGAGATTGTTGGGGTCTATCTCTCCAGGTCCAGCCTGGAGGGATGTGGCACTTTTGCGTTGTCGTGTTTCTTCCACCATTGTGTTCTGAAAGATGTAATCATGTTTACAGAACTAAATCGACCATTTCTAGCATCACACAATCCACTTATTTAACCAACAATTTGCCTAAATCCCATTTTCAAGAGTACTCGATTTCCTTTTGCTGCTGTTGTTCTTTATTTTGTTTGTGTGGGGGAAGATAACTTTTTTATTTTGCACTGCCTTTGTGGTCACACGTGACTTGATCCTGTAGATATTGCTTTCAACGAACTAGTATCACTCTGTAAACATACAGGTCATGTGATTTCAGAACACTGGGTGTGTCTCTTGTCTATTGTAGCCATAGTGTTGAAGATGATCATTACCCATACAATCGACTTTTCCAAAACACCTGCAGCCGTAAACATAATGTCCTGTAAGCCTAATGCTAGAGGCACTCTGATCTTTGAAACAAAAAAAAAAACAAAAAAATGAAATTCCACTAAGTCAGACAGACACAGTGATGTTTAAAATCTCACTCAGTCCTCGTCTTTATTATAGCAGTCTTACTTTTACAGCTTGAGGTCATGAAAGAGGATGTAATATAAATGCATGTTGCTTATTTGTTGCATAAGTAACACATTTGTGTGAATCCAGTGAAAGGAAAGCTTAATGTTTTTTTTTTCCTCCTTCATGTGACTCGAAAACATTGGGCTTAATGCAAATGCTCTTTCAAATGAACCAAATTGCTCAAAGCCGAACAAAATGGAAATTTCTGAACAATTACTATTGTTTTTTTGGACGAATGAAGAACCTACGCCTAAAACAGAGAACGAACTATGTTTTCATGTTAAATAATGCAGAGTATTATGTAAAAATAAACTGTGACGCAGAGCTATTTTGGATACCTTAAGTCATTATTCTGACATTGCAGGGAAAGACACCAATAATGAAAATGCCTTAACCTCTGACTTCATTTCTGACTTTCAAAGTACTTTGAAGCTTTATTTTTACCATTCCAAATCAACATTCTGATCAAAAAATATTTAATCTAAAAGAAAGATAATGAAAGTATTAACAGTAATCCTCAGGTATGCTACTAAATATTTGAAAGGTATTTTAAACGTACAATTCTGGCCAAATATTTATGTTTTTAGCTATGATATTCAACATAAACTAAAGTCAGCAGTCAACATGTTCCTGTTTGACTCGTCTGATAACAAAGGACAGGTGCATAAAGCAAGCAAAAGCAAAATCATACCTTGTTTGTAGATTAAAATGGACACCGCCCTGTAACATTGAAATTTGTCATTTAAATATAAGGTACATTTGTTGTTACTATTATTTGTTAAAAGAAATGTATATTTTAATGACTTACAGCAGCGTCCTTTAATCTTCGCCTCTTCCTGGGATGTGACTCAGTACAATGATTACCTGCTGCCAACAGCCACGCCTGCAGCTTTACACTCAGGAAGCAGCTCCTGGTGTCAGTTTCATATCAGACCAATAGGAGTCCAATGCCAATGCATTCATGTATTCATTGGTAATTTTGTTCATAATACATTAAGCATAGTCTAGACACTTAATTGCATGATCTCATCTGTTAATTCATTGTTCTTGGCCAAAACACAGACATTGAGCTTCTGGACCTTTCTCATATTTCAAAAACAATTCCATTCACCTATCTTTGATAAATGAATAAAAATCTCCCCAATTTGGAGTGCCCATTTCCCAATGCGCTCTCTAAGTCCTCGTGGTGGCGTGGAGACTCGCCTCAATCCGGGTGGCGGAGGACGAATCTCAGTTGCCTCCACGTCTGAGACGTCAATACGTGTGGAGACATAGCGCGTGTGGAGGCTTCGTGCTATTCTCTGCGACATTCAAGCACATCTCACCACACACACCACTGAGAGAGAGAACCACATTATATTGACCAAAAGGAGGTTAACCCAACATGACTCTACCCTCCATAGCAACCGGGCCAATTGGTTGCTTAGGAAGCCTGGCTGGAGTCACTCAGCATGCCCTGGATTCTAAATTACTACTCCAGATGTGGTAGTCAGCGTCTTTACTTGCTGAGCTACACAGGCCCCTAATTCCAGCCATCTTGATTTTGCAGATTACTGGGAATGCTGCAGATAGATTGGTCTGTCCTGGAGTATCTCTGATAAAAATTACAAAAAAAACGTGGTTGACTTGTCTTAGCTGGTTTAAGTTGATCACCCAGCCTAGCCAAGCTCTTGGGCTGGTTTTAGCTGTTTTTCCAGGAAAGATTTGTCTTGTTAGGGCTGCACTACTAACAGGGTTGAGGAGTAACAAAATACATGTAACAGGATTACATATAAAATACAAAATATTAGTAACTGTATTCCACTACAGTTAGAATTTAAATCATTGGTAATTAGAATACAGTTACATTCAAAAAGTATTTTGATTACTGAAGAGATTACTTTGCATTTTATTGTCATGTGTTTTATTTAATATTTAGTCCTTTCAGATGGAAAACATTTATAAATATAAATTATGTGATCCAAAGTGCATTTGATCAGCGGTGAAACACTTTCTTATGATGTGTTACATTCATACGAGCAGACAGAGAAGTACGTTTGAAGTAAGTTTGGAGCAGAAGAAATAGAAATAAACCTTGTGTAAATTTTCAGCTTTATGCTAAGATAAAATACTGTTTCAAGCCATTTTATATGCACATGTTACCAGCACGATCTTATGCTTTATCAAGAAAATTCATTTTGGATCATAATTTATTTTATTCTAGTAAGACCTTGGGCAAAAATCATATACTTGATAATTATTTTTTATTATTTCCTGTAAAATCTAAAAATCCTAGATAAAAACTAGATAAATTTGATTGATCTTGTTTTAGAAACAATATTGCATAAGATATTTTGGGTTTTCAGAGAATGTATTTTTAACATGTGTATTTTGTCTTACTGTACTGAGTTTTTATAGCTCATCTGCTTTTGTGGTTTTACGTATTTTCTTGTTTTTTCTATAGTCTAAACCACTATGTGGTTTGGAGGAGAACTCTCCATTTCTCCCGACAATAATAAGTACAAGAGTTTTGTTTGATTTACAGTAAAAAACATTATTACCACTCTCTTCAAAAATATTCTATATTCTAACATTGATCTATCTTGGAATATATATTTATAATATATATAATAAAGACAGATTTATTTATGTTGCATGTTATATTTATCCTACATACCTCTTCTGCCATATATTCCCTTGCATCTGATTTGTATTTATATATTGTACATATACATATATATATATATATACACACACACACACATACATGCACTGAAGGCCAACAGTTTGGAATAATGTTCAGATTTTGCTCTTGTGGAAAGGAATTGCTACAAAGTGTCATTCAGCTGATCACAATGTATAGTCAGGACAATAATAATGTGAAAAATTACAATAAAATAAAATAAAAACATTCAGAACTTCTTAAACTACATCAAAGTGTTCTCATCAAAAAATCCTCCACGTGCAGCAATGACAGCTTTATAGATCCTTGATATTCTAGCTGTCAGTTTGTCCAGATACTCATGTGACATTTCACCCCACACTTCCTGTAGCACTTGCCATAGATGTGTTTGTCTTGTCGGGCACTTCTGACGCACCTTACAGTCTAGCTGATCCCACAAAACCTCAATGGGGTGAAGATCCATAACACTCTTTTCCAATTACCTGTTGTCCAATGTCTGTGTTTCTTTGTCCACTCTAACCTTTTCTTTTGGTTTTTCTGTTTTAAAAGTGGCTTTTTCTTTGCAATTCTTCCCATAATGCACCCCTGAGTCTTCTCTTTACTGTTGTACATGAAACTGGTGTTGAGCGGGTAGAATTCAATGAAGCTGTCAGCGGAGGACATGTGAGGTATCTATTTCTCAAACTAGAGTCTCTGATGTACTTATCCTCTTGTTTAGTTGTACAACTCTTTCTGTCCTTGTTAGAGCCAGTTGTCCTTTGTCTTTTAAGACTGTAATATACACCTTTGTGTGAAATATTTCAAGCATTGTATAGCCTTCATTCCTCAAAGCAATAATTGACTGATGAGTTTCTAGAGAAAGCTGTTTCTTTTTTGCTTTTTTTGACCTTATATTGACCTCAAGACACGCCAGTCTATTGCATACAGTGGCAACTCAAAAACAAACACAAAGACAATGTTTGTGTTTAACTAAATAGCTTTCAATTTTGTTTTTTTATATAATGGCAAGTGATTTTCTTGCACCAAATTTAGCATGATTACTCAAGGATAAGATGTTGGTGTGATGACTGCCGGAAATAGGGTCTGTCTAGATTTGATCAAAAATGTATTTTTCAAATAGTGATGTTGCTGTTTTTTTACATCAGTAATGTCCCGACTATACTTTGTGATCAGCTGAATGCCACTTTGATGAATTAAAGTACCAATATCCTTCAGAAATAGATAAATCTGTACATTATTCCAAACTTTTGACCACCAGTGTATTTATATTGTCTTACTGTGTATTTTTATATACAGCCTACTTCTATTCTATTCATTTTTTTTGTTTGTTTTTTTAATCTCAGTCTTGTTGCTGTTTTGTATTGTTGTGCACTGGAAGCTTCTGTCACCAAGACAAATTCCTTGTACGTGTAAGCATACTTGGCAATAAAACTGATCTGACGTTATGATCTCGATGAGACTTTTGTTTTGAAGGGCAGGAAACAGGAAGCGCCGATGTACGCTGACTTCACACAAGTATGGACCACAATGGTAAGGAGGGAAATGTTAAGTTTTCACTCTAGTCTATTCTATACGGAACGCGATGCTAATATCCGCAATATTAGTTGTGCTGGGTTTATACATACTTTTACAGATAGATAAGCGAGCTGAATAATATTTGTGGAAAGTTAAAGGCATTTCCGGACATCATCGGTTGTGGCCTCTGTGTCAGTGTGGCGTTTATCTATTGCGGAGTTTGAGTCAGTTGAAGTAATCGCTAAATAAAATCATCGAAGTACATACAACTACATTCATTAAAAAGCATGCATTTTATGCGATTGTGAGTCATTTGCTCATGTGTGTGAGTTGTGTGTAAATAAATGAGTCCACGTCAACCCTCAGTGTCCATCAATATCCGTTTTCATGTATCTTGTACATGCAGAGTTTGGTGTGTTGGAATAACGCATCTTTGAGGTTGCAGTTTTGTTTAGCACTGCCTAATAACGTGTTGTTATATATAAGTTTGTTATATGTTAGTGTAGAAACTGACTTATTGCACATTAAAACGTAACAAAGTTTAATATGTGCTGTTGATGTGTTTGTTTCTTGCAAGCAGACAACGATATGCAGGGCACGGAGGGTCCGTTAGGTGGTCCCGATGTCAGGAGGAGGATCCCAATTAAACTCCTTCCCAAACAGACCAGGATTAAACCTCTGCGACCCCAGAGACCTGCTGGACGGTTACCTTCCAAAACCAATTCTGCTGATGAAGGTATCAAGTTAATACATTTCAAAATGCATGCTTATGTTTATGTTAAGCATGTGATCAGCAATCAAGATACAAATAAACAATGTTTTTTGGTCTGTGTTCCTGCTAGAAAACTTTAACTACAAGCAGAAAGAGAGGTTTGATAGCTGCTCGAAAGCAGGTGATGCATTTGCAAGCCAGCGACGGTTCCCACAGCAGTTGTACTGGGATTACAAGGTAAAGGCTTTATTGCATGAATGTGACTTGCTTAACTCTCAGATGCCAGTATATAAAGTGCTGTGGTCACACTGTGTCTCGTTTTTCTTCCAGCTAAACTTGATTGGTGAAAAAGATGACATCCCAGTTCATTTTTGTGACAAATGTGGACTGCCAATTAAAACATATGGTCGTATGGTGAGAATCATTGGCAGTTATAACAAATACAAATGATGACCTGAATTAATATTGATGTGACTTCATGAAAACTTTCTTTGCAGATTCCATGCAAACATGTTTTCTGCTATGAGTGTGCATTAAATCATGAAAGAAAGGGTGATAAGATGTGTCCAGGGTAAGTTGAATGAGCTGTTTTTTATGTCGTCTTAGGCATGTGCACTGACTAAAACTCGTAACACTGAAACTCAAATCTTGTATAGGTCAGATGGAACCTGGGTCAGAAATAAACTTTTCTATTTTAGGGAAATATTTGATTTCCAGGGCATTTTTTACCTTTACAGGGGCAATTTTGTTTCCTATTCTAACCTTATAAAATAACTGTCTCATCCTTTTATGTTGTAATTTAAGCAATTAATTCAATTAATTCAACATGTTTCAATGATTACAAAATTGCATGATCTATACATTGCATGCTTTGTTACTGGGAAGAAAAAAAAGCCCTTTTTTCTCATTCACATATTTCCAAATATTTTGACTATTAAGTTAACTTATCCTGCAAAACTAATTCATCGACATGTAGGAGATGACAGCATTGACAGATTGGAATGAGGAGTTTAAAGGGACAGTTCACCCAAAAATGAAAATTCTCTCATGAAATAACCCTCATGCCATCCCACATCTGGGGTATGTCTTCCTTTCTTTCTGCTGAACACAAATTAAGATTTTTAGAATAATATCTCAGCTCTGTAGTGATCGGACCACTGTAGCTCCAAAAATCAAATAAAGGAAACATAAATGTTGTCCATATGACTTCAGTTGTTAAATCCATTTCTTCAGAATTATGTGATAGCTCTGGGGGAGAAACAGTCAAAAAATCAGAAAGTCTTTTCACTTTCACTTTTACATCTGAATGTCACATGTGGTGCCTGTTTAGATTCACTTTCACATCTGGAAGTGAAAGTGGATATTTAGTGTAAAAAATGACTTAAATATTGTTCTGTTTTTCACCCATGCCTTTTATATTGCTTCTGAAGACATTTCAGAAGGTGGATTACTTTGCTGTCTTCATGTGATTTTTGGAGCTACAAATGTCTGATCACCATTTACTTGCATTGTGAGGACCTACAGAGTTGAAATATTCTTCTAAAAATCTTCATTTGTGTTCTGCTGAAGAAAGAAAGTCATACACATCAGGGATGGCATGAGGGAGATCAAATGATGAGAGAATTTTCATTTTTTGGGTGAACTATCCCTTTAAGCAACCAAAATTTCAACCAAACAACTATTGTTGCTAGGCAGATTTAATACATTTAATGGAAGTAAAATACAATGCGCTAAATGAAAACATGTTGTTTGATTGTAAAGTCCACATTTGTATTGAGAAAAAAGGCTAACAGAATATTCTCTATATTAAGATAAATAGCCCCATAAAAAATTAAGCTTAGTGTCAAACTAAAGACAAACTGATTGCCAGTAGGTCCAATTAAATTTAATGGGACATTTTTGTATATTGATTCATTGCCATCATTTTATATAATTACTGATATGCCTATGCCCTAGTGATTGCATCATGGTTTTAGGGTCATGGATTCGGTTCGGTATTTATGTTCAGGAGGGAAAAAAGTATTACTGCCAAATCCAAAGTAAAAAATATTCTAGTAACAGACACTTCAAGAGACTTGCCCTCACTACAAATCACCATGGTTTTACTACAGTAACCATAGTTTAAACATTGTATTTGTAGTAAACTCATAGTAACCACAAAATGAACATGGATACTGTCATGGTTACAATACAACAGTAAAATCAAGATTACTATATGGAAACTACAGTAAATACTGTTAGAAAGCATTGGTTAATTGTATCAAAACTGATTTCTGCCAAGAAAACATTGGTGACAGCAGTCATTGTTACTTCAGTTGTGGGTACTACAATATTACTATGGTAAAACCATGCTTACTATATGGCTACTACAGTATTACCACATATAACCATGGTTAATTCTATCAAAACCATGATTTCTGCTAAGAAAACCATGGTGACAACAATCCTTATTACATTCAAGGTTACTACAAAATTACTATTGTAAAACCATGGTTAATTTTCATTAGGGTCCTTAACTTAAACAATCTTTCTCTAATTACTAACTCAGCCTTTTAAATGAATACCTGCATTATTACGCCACATTCATCAACAAGTGCATTGCATACTCAACGTATATGCAACATTCATTATCTGTACAACACTAAAGAAGCTATAAACTTGCTATTAAAATAAATACGAGAATGGATGTTGTAACGCTACTCGAGTATTTTAACCATACGCAGAAATCCCACATCTTCATCGACGGAGTAAGGGCAACATAACTTTGGCTATGAACAGCCCAAGAGCTTTAGTTCTTGTTTCATGTCTGTCCGAACTAGCAGCGAGTGCCTGCTTAAAGACGGAATGGATTGTGTCTGTGTGCAGTTTTGGGCTCACTTGCGGCTCTGCGCGGACAGCGCATTATATATCCTCAGGTGATGTCAGCGTAAATACCCAATCAAATATCGATGTATTACCAGTATACAGCACTTCGGTCATGCAATGTCTGCAAACGGTACCTGGTTTGTAAACATTTTTGACCATCGCTGTTGTAATTTACTTTATAAAAAAAGTTCCCAGACAGGAGACATATATGAAACGGGCTTCCCGCTTGCTATTTTGCCAACTAACGCATGCACAACTGTGATGTTCTGCACGAGGTCGTTTTTTTTTTTACCACGTTCGTTTTTTTTACCGAGAACCGTTACACCCCTACTATGCCAAGCAGAGACTGAGAAGCTGCCGCCATGAATAAATGTAAGGACCGTTTCACAGTTTGTGCTGTTTTCCCTTTGCCTTGTTGCGTGTGTAATGCCACATTAACAGTACAGTACGCAAACTTTTCATATTCACCATAGCTCTCCCACTGCATCGTTCTTAACTGCTGAATCAAGTTTGTTGTCTTACAACACTATATCAGTATTCCCCACACTCCGAGTCCGTAATACCATTACATTGCTGCTGAAGGCTTAAGTCTTTTGCGACATCAGCGATTAGTTTTGGCGTACGGCCAATTTACCTATCACCGATTGAGTTATAGGACTTGAATATTGTCTGATACCGATTGGTGGCCGATTGATCGGAGCACCCTTAGTCTTCAGGAAATTTAGCAATGGCCAAATGAATAGCGCATTAAAATCCTCATAATATTCAGTGTTTCTTAATTTTGTATTGCATGAAGATTGTTGCAAATAGACTATTCAATAAATCACTCAGTCCAAGTTTGTTCTAATATTTACAGTACTGTGATTCTCTGATATGTGTCTTTCTTTCTGTAACTTTAAGCTGACTTGCTTCTGCATATCTCTTTGTCTTCAGTCTAAACCTGTACAGCTGTACAGACCCAGTCCAGCGGATTGAGCAGTGCCAGCGTGGCTCGCTCTACATGTGCAGTATTGTTCAGGGCTGCAAACGCACATATCTCTCTCAGAGAGACCTGCAGGCCCACATTAATCACAGACATGTGAGATCAGGCAAGACATCTAGCAGCCGATCTGACCCTGTCTACCTTCCTTCTCCCTCGGATGTGCCTGAGCGCTTCCGTGTACCCCCACCACACCTGCCCAAACCCCATGTACTCATCCCTCCCCCGCTGTCTCACGGTGGTCATGACCCTTACAGCCAGCCTTCCTCTGGCTCCCATGATGACCTCCGACCTCCACAAGGCCAGCCGTCTAATGCGGCAGACATGGGGCCGTCCCGCTCTCTCACTCAAGAGACCTTCCGCATCTCAACGGTTACCACACGGAAACACAGCAACCTCATCACGGTTCCAATCCAGGATGATTCAAGCTCCGGTCACTCGCGTGAGCCACATCCCCAGCCAGGCAATGCTCCACCCCCTCACCACCACCCTGGAGACTATCAAGGGCAGCCTGTTGTTAGCCACACACATCACATGATGGCACCGCCTCAGCAGCACTATGGGCCCCCACCTCCCCCTCCACCAATCAGTCACCCCATGCCACACCCAGGGCAGGGCTCCAACACACCCCATATGGTTTTTAACCAAGCACCCCCTCCACTGTCATCTGTCCCCCCACCCATTACTCCACCTCCTGGACACCACATTGGTCAGATGCCCCCATTTATGAACCACCCTCCACCAGGGCCTCCCCCTCAGCATGGAGGTCACCCTGTTAATGGCCCCCCACCCCACCATTACAACCCCCAGTTCCCTGAGGACAAGAGCACTCTCAGTCCACCATTCAACCAGCCTGGGGGTTTGAGTCCAGGAATGTGGCCTGCACCCCGGGGGCCCCCACCACCCAGAATGCAGGGCCCCCCACCACAGGGACAGATGCCTGGGCTACATCACCCAGATCAGGGCCGCTATAGACCATATTACCAGTAAAAAGTGGTTCATTAGTTATTGATGAATAAATTGATTTAGTATGTAACTTGGCAGGGATATGAGTATTCATTTTTCAGTCTGAAAACTATTAATTGAATAGTGAAAATCAGGTCTTGATGGTGGTTTAAAGTCTTGTCAAACATTTTGTTTTTAATAATTGAGCCCACACATGCTGCAATTTAGGGGCTTTTGTTGATTGTTGAATGTGTTTTTGTTGAATGTAATCATTATTACATATACAAATTAAATGAAGCTCTTACTGTTTTATTTATCTAGTATTTCTCATTTAAACTGGACTTTTTAACCAATATCTTTGACTAAAATAATCAGAGTTTTACTATTCGTATGGTAATTAACTAACAGGTCATTCTTATCTTCTTAAATGGGTCATGATACGAGGAATCGAATTGACCTTGGTCTTTTGACATAAAAGAGATCATTGTACTACAAATACAAACTAAGTTTCAGAACTCAAAACTTCCTCCTCTCTGCAAAAAGAGCATTTGTTGAAGCCAAGCTGCCAAAAGACTCTACTTCCTCCACATTGTGATGTCACACTGTGGTAGACATTTGCAGCTGACCGCCTCCACAACAACATCTATGCCTACTTTACCTCATTTCGTGGACCCTCCCAGTAGTGGTGAGTAGTGATGGCAAGAGTAGAGCAGGGCCTCATTCCCGAATAACAATTGATTTTAGGATTTAAGAGCGTTTCTATAAACCATTGTCACTGACCTTTTTTCTAATCTGATTTTAATGTATAGAGTTCTCTGCAACAATTATGCCACCACTTTGCTGTTGCCAATTTATCCATACAAAATCTTAATTTGTTAATTAATTTAACTATTCATTCATATTGACTATCCATTTTATTTATTTAGTTATTATCAATAATATTATTAGCGTTGTAGGTTTAAAAAAAATTAATCAGGCTTATGAGTAGTATATATTATATATGTTGTGATAAAAATTATTTATGGCCTATGATTTATGACCTAATTGGTGTACATTTGACCTTTTGATTCCTGTCCCCCCTCCTTCCAGCAGTTGTACAGGTTGTGGTATGACGTGTTTGGTCAACATATATAATATATACTATGTATCCTGAAATTAATGTCTCGGCATAAAGCTTTATGTATTTACAGATTTTCTTACAACACTATAAACAATTCCAAGAGGGAGATGAAGGAGAAGAGGGCACAACATTGTTGGCCACCGGGTAATTGTCGATGTTCTGGGTGTGCATGTGTGCTGCCATCATCCAAGGAGTATTGCACTGCCAAGGCATCTTGGGCCCACAATGATGCACATCTTCTTTACGATCTCTGAGATTGTTTGAGCAAGAACAGATACAGCCAGGCCAGTGCATGTGATGTTGATGAGGTTCTTTGGCCTGACGCAGCCCAGCGGCAAGATTCTCAGGAACAATAAATGTGACTTTCTTCAACTGTTTTTTTTCTTCTCGCCATTACAGTAATGTACCAAAAAAGCGTATTACTTAAGTTACAATGGCTTTGGGAAATGGATCGGAAAACTAAGATGGATTCTATAATATACAATGATTTTGGGAAACAAGGCTCATGTCAGTCAAGAGCAGAGAGCCAATCATAACAGTGCGCATTTACTGCCAAGTCATAAAGGAGAAGCTGCACCAAAACCAAACGTTTCTGATAGTCAAAATGAGAGCGGAAAATGATCCTCTTTTACAAATATATGACTGTTTTGTGCAACAACAACAAAAAAACATTTTAAAATAATAAAACAAAAAGCATTTCATGGCTCCTTTAATATAGTGTAGGTTTATCTTTCTCATTCTATACAAGTTGTTTTTGTCATCTTTAGGCAGTGGAAAAACATGAATAATGTAAATGTTTTTGCTGATGTGTTGAGTGATGTTCACAAAACACATAATGCAAGGCACATGTGTATCTTGTAAAAATATGTGCATAATAATAAGGGTCTCCATATTTATCTCACCAGACATATCACTTAAACTTTGTTGCAAAAAGAATACCAGACATAATGTAGGTTTTTACTTAGTTTATTAAAAGTTGTTTTAAGTATGTATTACAAAAATCTCATATTTACATTACATAATTTTTTATTTAAAGGTGTATTGCAAATTCATATTGTTACAGTAAACTAATACATAATTCTGGTGGAGGTCTGTCTGTCTCTCCACATTACATTTTTTACACAAAAGACTAAAATATACAATTTAACCGTAACAGACTTGATATTTAAACAGCAAAGCATTTGCAGCACACATTATATTCATCTTCTTTGGGATGGTGTGGACTCATGCTATGTGAAGCATTTACATGTTTCCAATAATCTTGGTATAAATATAAAACATACTTGTTTTGATGCATATTTCCCCTGAAATCTATGCCCCTGACCCCATATGACTTCATCCACCTGTCCTGTAGACAGTTCACTAATCCACCAACAACAGTTGAATCCCTTAACTGTCAGTCAAGTAAATCACCAGTATCCATGGTAACAATGAACCATGCTTCTGTGTGTGCTTCTCCAAGCTGCAGTAATACATTTAATCAAATTTAATATCTACCCACTGGTCAGACTAAGATATATAAAGTGCTGCGATCCCTCTTTGTCCATACAGTTTGAAACCTTTCCTTCATGATTTAAAGAGGTATTTCAGTAGCATTTCCTCTTCTTCACACAGTTATGCTGACTCTTGGAATGCGTATGTGTATATCCTGCAAACAAGACAGAGATAGACTCAAATAAATCAGCATGGATTACATAGCACGATGACAGTAGCTGTTAAAGGGATAGTTCACCTAAAAATGAAAATTCCTTCATTATTTACTTACCCTCATGTCATCCCAGATGTGTTTGACTTTCGTTCTTCTGCTGAACACAAACCAAGACTTTTTGAAGAATATCTCAGCTCTGTAGTTCCTCACAATGCAAGTGAATACTGACCAAAACTTGAGTGTGGGTGAGAAAACTATCAATATTTAAATCCTTTTTTGCTATAAATCCCCACTTTCAATTCCAAATTCTTCGTCTTTTGTTTTTTGGCGATTCGCATTCTTCATGTATATCGCCACCTACTGGTCGGTGCTGGTCAAAGGTGTAAATTTATAGTAAAAAAAGGACTTCAATATTGATCTGTTTCTCACCCACACCTATCATATTGCTTCTGAATATATAGATTTAACCACTGGAGTCTTATGGATACGTTTTATTATGCATTTATTTGCTTTTTGGAGCTTCCAAGTCTTGGTCATCATTCACTTGCATTGTATGGACCCACACTGAAATAATCTTCTAATTTATGTTCTGCAGAAGAAAGGTCATGCACATCTGGAATGGCATGAGGTAGAGTATATGATAAGAGAATTAAAATTTTTGGGTGGACCATTCCTTTTTATGGTTGTTGTAATCATATTTACATTTAAAAGGCTGTAAAGCTGGTCATGTACATTTCATGATGCTTATAAAATAAAACGGCTTATGTACCTTTTCTGCTTGTCTATAATCTGGATGCATCTGCAGAATATGCAACATGGCATCATGTAGTGTGGGATAAAAGATGGACGTATTAATGTCGTCATCAAAAAATTGACATTGATGAAGCTTCTCCTTGATGTACACTGTAAAGAGAGCAGAGCTCCCTTAATGAAGAGCATTTGGGATCAAATTGCTGGTAATATAGAAAATTAATTAGGTTGTTTTACCATCGCAGGAAACAATGTAGATGTCCACCTCAATTTTTATAAACTCTTTCAGGGTCTGCATAAATAAACATGACCACAGTTTAATCAATTAGATAAACCAGACCCAGTGGAAGTGTACAATATATTATAGGCCTACCTCCTATTAAGATATTTTACCATTTTAAGGCCCCTGAGTGCAGATATATCAAGGAACGAGACTGCAGAGAAGTCCAGGACCAAACTGTGGATGTTCACAGGAGGGACAAAGATGTTGGAAGGAAGTTCGGCATTCCAGTTCACCTGGATGGGAAGATTTGAGTTGTCTGTGGGCTGGTCCAGACCCTCTATGTTGCTTTCATCTTCTGAATTGCCAGTAGATGGTTGATGTGTTATCTGAAGACCCCTCTAGATTCGGAAATGATGCAAATACTATGACCGGGGGAATCCCAAATACTATGACCGGGGGAATCCCAAATCATGCAGTAAGTAGTTTTGAATTGACTTCAACTAATCTATGCTTCTTAAAAACTTTATCAGAAAGATGCAGACTACTCTTAGATTGATTCAATCAATTTAAACAAAAACACAAATAATTATAACACATTCAGCTTTGAGCAGACTAAGCAAAGACAGGCCGTAGTCCATTAACATTTACAAATGAATAGTAATAATGGAAAGGACATACCTCAGACACCTCCAGTTCTCCATTAATCAACATTTTTCTGATCTTTCGCAGGGCTTTGTTCCTTTTCTTCAAAACTCTTATGGGACTAAAACCGATCTGGAAAATACAAAACAAAGATTTACTCCAAATGTACAACACACAGATTATAGGGGTAATGAGGCACTTGTGAGGCAGATGAAAGTCAGAGAAACTTACAGCATTCACCAGCTTATCTCTGAAGAAGTCAATGTTGCCAAAGAAGATGGGTGAGGGTATTTTGAATATTTTAACTCCTTCAGGTTCGTAAATCTAAAATTAAATTAAAATGCTTAATGCAACGTTCTTTGGTATTTGCAAAAGAAAGAGGAATCTAAAGGAAGGGGGAAAGGGACGAGTACTCACTGACTGGTAGTCTTTGCGATCCCTGTAGATGTCAGTTCCAGGGATGTTTGCCAGGAGGGAACATCGTGGGCTGCAAACAATAAACAATAGTTTGGATTTGTTAGGGTCTTGTCAGACTTACACAGCATCTAAAATCGCAGCACTATTGCAAGAGACGCTGAATAAAACAGCGAGATGTAGTATGGAAGGCCGAATTATCTGCTAATGTTCCCGAAGTTACTGCCATAATAGCATTTTTACTAGTCAAAATTTCAATTACAGAGCACTCTAACTCAATTTTTGATTTGTAAAACAACAAATTAAATTCTAACTAGTAGAAAATATATTGTAGAACTCTCAATTTAAAATATGAATTGTACATGTTCTAGCTCTTACAACAATATAGGGTATATCTTACAAACGTTGATGTAAGAAATAAGTCACACTTTGTTGGTTGTTATTGAAAATTACAGTTGCATTCAAAATTCCCCTCAGCTGAAGTAATTTGGAGTGGTGACTTTAATACAGTGTTTGATGGAAGACAAGATCGATTGCCACCTATAATTGACAATATGGCAAGTGAATTAAGCAATGTTTGTTTACGACTGAACATGATTGACATATGGAGGTATAAAAATCCACAATCACTTTTGTATACATGAAGTAATGGGGACAGATCTCAACAATCGCGTATTGATTTTTGGCTCATTTCAGAACATATAAAAGAGAGAGTTGAGTTTGTTACTATTGAACCATCAATTTTAACAGATCACAAAGGTATATCTATTAAAATTAATGTGGTAATTTGTCAATCAAGTGGAGTTAAACGAGGATATTGGAAGTTAAATAATAGTCTATTGAAACATAATGATTTTTGTGACCAAATTAAGAATTTAATTGTTAAATATTGGCAACAGGCTTCTTTGATTCAAACTTATGGGAAATTATGGGAACAAACAAAATTTGAAATAAGGACATTTGCAATAACGTATGGAAAATCCATGAAAAGAAAAGAAAAATGAAAACAAAATAATTAATGAAATAATATCCCTCACTTGTAAAAATAACAAAAATATGTCAAGCACTGACTTATTAAAGCTTGCTACATTACAGAATGAGCTGGATAATATTTATGAAGAGAAAGCTAGGGGTGCTTTTATTAGGTCTAGACAAAAGTGGATGGAAGCAGGAGAAAAAAATAGTAAATATTTTTTTGGTTTAGAAAAAAGAAATAGAGAAATAAATTCTGTAAACAAATTAATAATAGATGGACTTACTAATGATATTCCCAAGGATATTTCTTGTTTTGTTAATCAATTTTATAGCAAATTGTATAGTTCAAAAAGTCAACTAAATGATGCAGATGGTTTTCTTAGTAATTTATCAACCAGTATTAATAAGATTACGTCAGACTATAAAAATTCATGTGATAAAGAATTGAATATTGAGGAAATTACAAATTGTATAAATAGTCTTAAAGAAAATAAGTCTCCTGGGAATGATGGCTTGACAGGGGAGTTTTATAAACTTTTTTGTAATGACCTTGCACCCTTTATACTTGCTGTTTTTAAGGAAGCAGTAGATTTGGGAGAAATGCCCGCATCACTAAAACAAGGGGTAATTACACTTATACCCAAGCCTAACAAAGATAGATTGTTCTTAGAAAACTGGAGACCAATTAGTTTGTTAAATAATGATACTAAAATCTTTTCTTTAATTTTTGCAAAAAGACTTAAGAAAAATCTTAATACAATAATCGATGAAGAGCAGTCAGGTTTTTTGAAAGGCCGTTACATTGGAAATAATATTAGACTAATTTTAGATTTAATTGATTATAGACACCTTATCCCAGATGATTCTTTTATATTATTTATTGATTTCTATAAAGCGTTTGATACTGTTGAACATTCGTTTATGTTAAAAGTTATTGACTTCTTTGGTTTTGGTTTATTTTTTCAAAAAGCAATTTGTACGCTTTATAATGGTTCGAATAGTTCAGTCCAGTTATCTCACGGTACCTGTCAGAGATTTGATATGGGCCGTGGGATAAGACAAGGATGTCCTACATCACCTTTTCTCTTCACATTGGTTACTCAGGTCATGGCTGCTCATATCAAAAAAGCAAGTTTTCAAGGAATTTCAGTGTTTGGAAAAGAGATTAAACTTAGCCAATTAGCGGATGATACCACAATTTTTGTCAAAAACAGTAACGAATTGGATGAAGCTATTAAATGTATTGAAACATTTTCTGGAATCTCTGGTTTAAGGATGAATAAGAATAAGTCCACTTTATTCTCTCTTAAAGATTGTGTGTTGAAGGAAATCTGTGGGATACCAGTTAAAGATAATATCACATACCTTGGGATAATGGTGTGTAAAAATTTGAATCAAAGAAGCCGGTTGAATTTTGAGCCCACTATTGAGAAAATTAAAAACAGATTCAATTTGTGGCTAATGAGAGATCTTTCCCTAAATGGACGTATTCTACTTTCAAAAGCAGAAGGGATCTCAAGGTCGGTTTATATATCTATGTCAGCAGATGTTCCAAATAATGTTCTCAGGGAATTAGATAAGATTCTTTATGATTTTATTTGGAGGAAGAAAGTACACTATTTACGGAAAGATATTCTAAATAATAATAGAGACTTTGGGGGCTTTGAAGTTTTAAATTTTGCAGATCTCAATAATGTGTTTAAGATTAAATGGATAATTGAATTTATTAAAAATAAAGATAGTGTATGGAATGTTTTCCCAAATTACATATTTAACTCTTTTGGTGGCATTAATTTTCTTTTAAAATGTAATTTCTCAGTTGAAAAAATACCTGTTAAACTGGCAAACTTTCATAAGCAGGCACTGTTGGCTTGGCAATTAATCTACAAACACAATTTTTCACCGCATCGTTACTTAATATGGAATAACAAAGATATCTTGTACAAAAAAAAGTCAATATTTAATCAGACATGGTACGACAATGGAATTCTTACTGTTAATCAGTTGCTTAATGAACAAGGTTTACTTTTAACATATTCTGAATTTCTCAATAAATTTTTGTTTCCTGTGAGGCCAAAAGAATATGCTACTATTTTTGATGCAATCCCTGACAGAGTTGTATCACTATTACGAAATCCTGGATTCTATCCTATAAATGTTGATCGTCAAACAAGTTTTTGTAGTGATACAATTTTTATTGGGGATATTAATATATTAATATATGAAGTGGCTGTTCACAGCGAACGTTTTTGCGTCCATCACTCGCTGGAGCCCCTTCGAGGACAGGACGTGAATTGTTTATGAGATAGTTTTGTGTTCCGTCGCAAAAATATTAGCATGATTTTACCACAGTAACCACATTTGAATTACTTGAATTATTAGATTTTTTTAACGCAAGAACACTCAGGTACATTAGACTTTGTTTTTATTTAAAGGTATCATCCACTTACAATTGAGCCCTGAAGACCACGGTGAACAGTTCTACCACAATGCCCACAGCCAACCCCAGATCCAATCCCAGGACAATAGATGCCACAAAGGTCACCACCCAGGTAACCTGAAAAATAAGTGAAAGATACTGGCTTGAAATACTGATCTAGATACATTTATTTAGATCAACTTAATATTATAATAAATAAATTAATTAAATAGAGCATCTGATTTGGTTGTTTATAACAAATAGCTTTAAGAAACCGTCAGATGTTGAAGTCACAGTTACTGAAAACAACATCACAAACTCACAAAATCAGGCCGATCATTCTTCCATAAGAATGGCAACTCTTTGACCTGTATCAGCATGCCTTTCAGATTAACAATCACCAGGGCACCAAGAACAGACTGAAAAGAATAGCAAAATGGCCATTATTTGTGAATATTTTGCAGATCAACTCCTACACTAATACAATGACTATATAGAACTTCAGTTATATAAACAGCCTAAATGATGCTATTTGTATTATGGTTTTAAAGAGTTGAAATTCTCACCCTGGGTAATGGCTCAAGCAGGAATCCAACTGCTACAGTGACAATCAGTACCATCATGGCAGATAGAATACCAGCTATCTACAAATGTTATAAAACAAGTTAATTTTTATCTAGTCAGTGGATCATTTCAGAGCAAGACATAGGAATTTCTTTATTAATGATTACAAAATATTTACACACACACACACACATGTTGGTGCAGCTATCATTATCATTTTTATACTGTATACTATAGATTCTATCCCATAACCCTAAACCTAACTCTCACAAAAAATCTTTCTGCATTTTTACATTTGAAAAAAAATGCTCATATTTTATTATGTTTTTCAAGCGATTTGAATTATGGGGACACTAGAAATGTCCTCATAAACCACATTTATAGCATAATACATTTATAATTACCAGTTTATAACCTAAAATTGTTCATTAACCACTTAAACCTGCCCACACAAACACACACACACAAACAAACACACACATACATACACACACACATTAATAATGTTGGGTGATGGTGAGTGTAAAGACTAAAGCTCCCATTAAGTGTACAAAAAATATTTTTTAAGCTTTTGTTCATGCTTTATGTGCAAAACTGGAACAAAATTGGATCCATATATGTTAAGTGGAGTACATTAAACAGTGTTGAGAACAGACGGAATGGCGTAAGAATTTACCTGCGTCTTCCCTCCTGTGCTCTCCTGTATGGCAGTCCTCGAAAGGGCTGTGCTGGCAGCAAATGAACGGAAAGATGCACCAAACATGTTGCTCACCCCAAACGCAATGAGCTCCTATGCAGTTAAATAAATAAAAATGTGTCAATTTTTTTTCAAAATAACTCTTGAGGTGTTACCCCAGCATTTGCATTGCGTTGGACTGACCTGGTTTCCGTCAATGGTGTAGTCGTGTTTGACAGAATAGACTTTAGCTACTGAGAAAGCCACAGCAAATCCTACGATGGCCATAGGGAAAGCCTCCACTGCACTCTGCTTAATGACTTCCAGATTTGGAGCAACAGGAGATTCATATCTGAGATCAAAAGAGAGATGTCAAGTCTTTCCATTTAGAATAGTCACTTACTTGGACAATATATCTATTTCTACTTTAAATACATTTTAAGGCATCCATCAATATTTTAGATTTCTTACCCGTTTACCATCTCCCCAATAACGACCACGCCAAATCTCTCTTCGAAATTGAATCCAAAGGAGACTCCGCAAGCAATTACAGTCTGATGGATAGGTGTAAATTAAGTGGTGAGGTTTGGTTAATGAAAGCTATTTTGTCTTAATATTGTCATGTGTTAACTCAATGATCATACCCACCATGATGACCTCTATAGGTATTGGCACAGGTAGTTTCGACTTGAATTTATCATTGATCTCTTTCACAATAAGCACTACTGCCATGATCACAAGAGATGTCACCAGATCTGCCACATTTGTGTTGGTGATTTGAGAGAAAACGTCCACTAAGGTCTGAAATCAAAAACCAAATGTTTGATATGTCGACCAACAAATCATACAGAGCTACTGAATACTAATTCCTTCATTGCTGGTACCTTAAACATTTTCCAGGATTAAATTTACTCACATATATAATGGCGATTGGGCCATTTCTACCAGGAAAGTCTAGTCCCAACACAAACCGGAGCTGGGAAACCAGAATTTGAACAGCAGCTGCAGTGGTGAATCCCGACACCAGAGTATCAGACAGATACATGACAATGAAGCCGACATGTAGTAGCCCCATAATGAGCTAAATGAGGAGAAGAGATTCCATATGTCAAAGCGGTAACCCCCATGTTGTTTCAAACACCAAAGGAGATGTCACGCATATTTTAGCATCAGTTACCATTCATCTTTTTTTCCATATAGTGAAAGTGAATTAGTTTGTATTGTGTTCCACGGAAGAAAGTTAGTTAAAATAAAGTTCAATTAAATAATTCAAAATATTTTATTTTAATGGGCTTCATGTAAAGATATGTGATGTACCTGGAACACCCCCATGAGAAAAGTAACAGTGGAAGCAACAATAACTCTCTGCTCTTCAATGCTCAACCCCTCAAATCCAGTGATGTTTACTGCAGGTCCCTCATCAGGCACCAGGCGTGTGACAACAGCACCCACCATTAGACTCAAAATGGGGAAAGCCCCTAAAAAAAAAATCAAATTAAAATGAAAAGCCACTTTCGCTTATGTCCAAACCGTCACTTAATTAGAATGTCTGATTAATTAGCCATTTATTACGTTTTGTAAACATACTCTGCAAATGTATTGCATGACATAGCACACACCTACTGAGATGTGTCTGGAGGTCCCCAAAAAGAAATAGACTATCGCAGGGAAAAATGCAGTATAGAGTCCATATCCTGGTGGTAAGGAGGCCAGCAAAGCAAACGCAAGTCCTGATACAAAATAAAAACAATTATGCATAATGTTTCAAAACCACAAAATGACTCTCTAATCACCTGTTTTTAAGGTCTTGGAAGTTTGCTTACTATTTGGCTGAAGTTTGAATGAAAGTTAAAAAAGAGTGGTATTTATGTATTTTATGAGTATATGCTTGCAGAGATATGATGGCGTGTTACGCTCTCTTAAAATAAATGTCCAAAATTCATGCATTTGGATTTTTGCTTTGTCACACCATAACTTTAACACAAAAAATTATGCAAACCTAATTATTCACATTTTATATTCACATATTAGTAATGTTTCTAAAAACACTAAATAGCAAGAAAAACTACCACAGCACTTTCCTAAACACCTGTTTGTCACTATACATTGCAAAAGTTTCCTGATCCATGAGATCATTGCGTGCGGTGTCTAAAGTTAGAATTGTATCTAATATTTAATCATTTTCAAAATGTTGAAAATTTAGGCAGCTAATGAAAATCCCTGTAATTATCTACTATATTTTGAGACAAAATAATTATTTGTCCTTTTCAGTTTTGTTCAAGGTGATGAAAGTTTTTCAGTAACTGTCCATAAGTGAAAGGATAGAATTTGGGGTAAAAAGCCCCCCTGTTGCAGGGGCTAAAGGCCCCTATTAAACACATTGTTTTTCTTAAGTGGGGGGAATAGATTTGTTATGAAGAATGTTCAAAGTAGGTTCACATTGACTCATCCAATCACAATGGAGATTCATTTGTTAATAGAATACTTGAGATGTTATGAAATGCCAAATGTGATCAAAATGAACAGGAAATGGTTCACCCTTTTATGAAGTGTTTATTAAATAAACATGATCTTAATTTGTCACTCAAAAGAGCATCTTGCTGACAAAGTTGACAAGTTTTGCCCTATAACTTATGCCCCATACTGTATGTCTACACAATATCACTATAACCCCCTGCAGGCCTTTTACCCCAAGTGTGGTGTAATTTTATTCAAAACAACCTTCTGTTATTATTATTTTTTTCCCACACATATTATGTTGATCCACCAATATTCAATAAAAATATTTTTTCATCTTGATACATTTTGTGACCAGAAAAAAGAATGTTTCCTTGAGATGTGCCTTTAGCCCTGTTGTATATATATTTATCTCTACGAACTGTCTCAGTTTAGACAGTTGCATTTTTCGAGTGTATGCTTCCTGAGCTATGACAACATGTTACTTTTTTTTTTTTTTTTAAGAATTTAGCAACATCTTTCCATTGCATGCAAACCTAATTATTCACATTGTCCTGGAATATTTTTCTTAAACTATATATTACTAAATTGCCATTACCTTGTAGCACTGCAACTAATCCAGTGCTTATGCCAGAAACTATGTCACCCAACAGCCATTCTTTGATGTTGTAGATTTTCATCCATCCAATAATGGGCAGAAGTGAAAGAGCTGCATTCTTTGCACGGTTTGAATCACAACTACAATGTGAGAAATAGAAACAAGTTCACACTTTACTGTGATGCACTTTTAATGAAAGTGAATGTGGCCAATTTTTTAAAGTTAAAATACTCACTGTTTCAAAAGTATAGCCACAAGACATAAACAATATGCATGGCAACATGATTTTAGTGTGATAAAATCACTTACTTGCCTTTTCTGTGTAACATTATAGCCAATTTTATAACCTCTTTATCATGACAATGTATTGTCAACAAGAACTAAAAACCTCAAATGATTGTAAAATGACAATATTAACAACTGTGTTGTTCATCAAACACATGAGTTTTTACAGAAGAATTAATGCAAGTGCATTTATACAATTATAATCTTCACGTTTCTGCATTTTTTTTTAAAGAAAAGAGTCTAAATAAATTTCTGTTGTAATCAACATTATACCACAAATGCTGTCAATTCAGTTTAATGCATCTAATGACTACAATATCTGATCTAATAGGAGAGATCGGCTTACATTGAATTACGACAATTACAATGTAAATTCTTACTGAGCTTTGCTATTTGATTTCAGTCAATAATTCTAATTCTCACGTGAAACAGTTTCTCAGATGGTCCAGTGGAGTTTTGCAGTTCCTGTTGATCCTCTCATGCTGCTCTGTAAAGGAATCCTCTGAAAACAGAGGCCTTACCACCACATAGTGTCTGCCAAATGGCTGCATCCTTATTGGCCAGTTCTCAAGCTGGTATGCATTGTTTCCAACACAGAATAGAATGTTTTATATAGTCTTGAGTTGTTTAATGTAATTAGTCTTATCACAGAAAATATAAGGTATCTTTTGTGAGCTTTTAATCATTGATAGAATTTTATCACAATATGAATTTCTGAGTCATTCTTCCTTATTTGCATTCTTTGTGCAAAAGTATCATATAAATGTTTCCTTTTGCCAGAATTTGTTATTATACTGACTACACAGTTCTGCTTCATCCCCAATATACTGTGAAATTAACTTCATCAACTGATTTTAAAAAAATCAAGTATAAATAGCAATGTTTCCTAAAAAATGGGGGCCAGTTCTCTTTTTATATCTCACTATATCTTCACTTCCTCAAGCTCAACTTATTTTCCCGCACACACAATGGTTGGTTTACAGTCAGGAAGTAGATTTATTACATGCAACAGTAAACAAATAATATCTTCATGTGGTACCTGTCTCTGTTACAGGAAATGTAACCAAAATTTCTTTAAAAAGTTTGTTACAAGTAAAGAAAGACGGTGCATATTTTGGAAAATGTTGAAAAGTGTTTTTCTTTATTTTAGAATAAAAATAGTGCACATAAAAAAATACACATCCAAACAGAAAAAATAAAACATGTGTATGTACAACATCCTCGTTCAAATAATTTAGTGACATGACACATTTACATACACTACCGTTCAAAAGTTTGGGGTCACTTACTCATTCTTTATTTATTTATTTATTTATTTCACATTTTAGAATAATAGTAGTCAGCAAAACTATGGAATAATAGAAATGGAAATATGGGAATTATTTTGTGACCAAAAAATCCAAAATAAATCCAAAACTATGTAATATTTTAGCATCTTCAAAGTAGTCACCCTTTGCCTAGATTTTGCAGACATGTACTCGTGACATTTTCTCAACCAACTTCTTGAGGAATCACCCCGGGATGCTTTTTAAACAGTATTGAAGGAGTTCCCATCTATGTTGGGCACTTATTGGCTTCTTTTCTTCATATTTTGATCCAAGTCATCCATTTCAAAAACTTTTTTTTTTTTTAGGAAATTTTAGATTTGTAATTAAATAAATGTATATGTTTTGGCAGAATAATATTTTGTCTACAAAGTTAATTTCAAACTTTTAAGCATACACCTTCAGATCAAAAGATTTTTAAGATCATGAGAAACATTTCAGACAAGTGACCCCAAACTTTTGAACGGTAGTGTATATTAATCAAAAAAAAAAATAAACACATCAGCTTCACAGTAACACATCAGCTCCACAGTAACACATCAGCTCCACAGTAACACATCAGCTTCACAGTAACACATCAGCTCCACAGTAACACATCAGCTTCAACGCCCTCACCTGCCACAGTCAATGAACCAGCACCCATGCCTGCCATGGTCAACGAGCCAGTGCCCACGCCTACCACGAGCAATGAGCCAGTCCTTGAAGCCTTGTCCATCCCAGAGACAGTGCCTGAAGCCTCGTCCATCCCAGAGCCAGCACCTGAAGTTTCATCTGTCCAGAGCCAGCGCCTGAAGCCTTGGCCATCCCAGAGCCAGTGTCCTCGGTCATGAAGGCCGTTCCCACAGCAGTGCTCACGGCTGCATGGAAGAGGAGGAGGAGAAAGGCTCCTGCTCCCCAGTCGCTGCCAGTGCTCCCGGCCATGGAGGCCATTCCCCAGTCGCTGCCAGTGCTCCCAGCCATGGAGGCCGTTCCACAGTCATTGCCAGCGCTCCCGGACACGGAGTTCATTCCCCTGTCACTGCCTGTGCTCACAACCACTGAGGCTGTTCCCCTGTCACTTCCAGTGCACACGACCAAGGAGGTTATTCCCCTGTCAATGCCAGTGCCCATGGCCAAGGAGACCGTTCCCCCTTCCCTGCCAGTTTTCATGGCCAGTTGTTTTCCTGCTGTGTGCTCTTTGGTCTGTCTTGTTTGATGTCTGGAGCATGGGGTCTGGATCCTGACTTCCTGTCTGGTTCGGTTTCGGTCTGTGTCGGGATATGGACACACAAGTCAAGTCAAGTCAAGTCAAGTCAAGTGGTTTTTATTGTCGTTCAACCATATACAGCTAGTACAGTACACAGCGAAACGAGACAACGTTCCTCCAGGACCATGGTGCTACATAAACCACATAGGAAAAACACAGAACCACATGAGACTACACAGACTGAATAAGACCTACACATTCCTACATAAAGTGCACGTGCAAACATGTGCAAAAAGTACAGGACAGTACAATAATTACTAAAAAGGAAACAGGACAATAGGCACAGTGAGAGACCAGTATACATTTCTAATCTGAGTAGTGCAAAAAGATGACACTTTATAAAAATGCCAAATGTAAACATAACATACTATGAAATAGTGTTCTATGGACATAGCAGTTACTGAGGTAGCAGCCAGGTATAAAGTGACAATGAATTAAGTGCAACACTGGACATGTGCAAAAGTTGTATTGTGTACAGGTGTGTGTGTGTGTGTGTGTGTGTGTGTGTGTGTGTGTGTGTGTGTGTGTGTGTGTGTGTCAGTCCAGTCTCTGTGTATTGATGAGTCTGATGGCTTGGGGGAAGAAGCTGTTACACAGTCTGGCCGTGAGGGCCCGAATGCTTCGGTACCTCTTGCCAAACGGCAGGAGGGTGAAGATTTTGTGTGAGGGGTGCGTGGGGTCATCCACAATGCTGGTTGCTTTGCGGATGCAGCGTTTTGTGTAAATGCCTTTGATGGAGGGAAGAGAGACCCCAATGAGTGATGCAGGCAGTGATGCAGCTGCTCAGGTTGCTCTCAATAGTCCCTCTATAGAACGTTGTGAGGATGGGGGTGGGAGATGTGCTTTTCTCAGCCTTCGAAGAAAGTAGAGGCACTGCTGGGCAAAGGTGCTTTCATGGTAATGGAGATGGTGTTGAGGGACCAGGTGAGTTTCTCCACCAGGTGAACACCAAGGAATTTGGTGCTCTTGACGATCTCCACAGAGGAGCTGTTGATGTTCAGTGGAGAGTGGTCTCTCTGTGCTCTCCTGAAGTCAACAACCATCTCTTTTGTTTTGTCCACATTCAGAGATCATTCGAACGTATGAGTCCTTTTTATCCAGGTGGGTGCGGGCCAGATGTAGGGTGGTGGCAATGGCGTCGTCTGTTGAACAGTTGGGATGATACGCAAACTGCAGTGGGTCTAGTGAGGGGGGCAGCTGGGTCTTGATGTGCCTCATGACGAGCCTCTCAAAGCACTTCATGATGATGGGTGTGAGTGCGATGGGACAGTAGTCAAAGATGCAGCAGTCTCTAAACTCATGCCATGTAGTCTGATGGAGTCAGATTTAGTCCAGTTTATTGTCCAGGGAGCAAACATTTGAGAGCATGATAGACGGGAGAGCCGGCCGGCTAGGGTTTGTTTTTAGCCTAGCATGGACCCCCCGCCCTCTTGCCGCACTTCTGCTTCCTCGCACATCGCTTACGACGTCCCCTCCTCCAGCCACAGGCATCAGGCAACACCGAGGACTGGCCTCCGCAGAAAGCCGAGGTTGTGTAGCTTCTCCTGCAGATCTTCATGCAGTTTGGTTGTTGCATGATTCTTGTATTTGAGCAGTGTCTGGCGATGGTGAACACAAACCGGTTGCTCCGATGTCCATGTGCCATAAAAATCAGGCTAAGAAACAAAAATAGCACCATTTTGGATCCGGAGAGGCCGCTGCGTGCTACCGCGTCGCCATCTTAGATCTGTGCACTCATGTTCCATGTTCTGTCTGTTATTCATGTGGTGCAATGCAGTAATGTCATCTGGAGGGCATGAACTGAGTTTTGGTCACTTCGGTCTGAGGTTTCTGGTTTGTGTGTGACGAACTTGGCGGGTATCCGGTCTTGTTTTTGTTGCCTGTTTTGTGTATCGAGTGGCGTTTGCCTCGCGATGAATGCTCAGGTTTTGTTTAGTGTTATAATGCACGGCGTCGCTTTGTTTGGCATTGCTACGCATTCTCTCATCTTGTTTGTTGGTTGGCATGAGCATATATTGCCTTTTTGTCTTGATATTGGTGATGTGTGCTCATGCCATTTGGGTGTTTTGTTGTCTTGTGAGTGCATGTGGCTTTGTTTTATTTCTGTATTGCTGCATATAGCCTACTGTACTGTCTGTTTTCTGCCACAGTTTCACTGTCAATTTCCTGCATGCATACTGTCAATGTCAATTATCTGTATACCAAAAGCTATGCACTTTTTAAACCCTATTTAGTACTATATTTGACAAGTAAATCATATTATTAGTAGTATCACATTGTTGGGATATTGGTGAAGAAAATTGGAGATGAATTCTGAAAATCTTCACTCCTTCTGGCACATAGATTTGTAGAAGGTTCAGAAAAAGAAAAGAAAAACATTTTAAATTATGCTTTTAAAATTGTCAATATCTTGTCTCATCAAGTGCCAGATAATGGATAACTCAAGTAATGTACAGGAATGATTATATTGCTGTAAATTGAAAGAGGGTCCATGTGTTTGCCAGACTTACACTGACATAGTCATAGCGATCATTAGCTAGGACACAGCAACATGAACTCAAGATTAAAAAAAGAGTGATTATTATCACCAAAAAAACAGAACAGAAGAAAAATAACTTGTAATGAACCTGGAATATACATTTAAGTCTAAGCTCAATCAACAGCATTTGTAGCATGATGTTGATTAGCACAAATTGTTTTAAAAAAAAAAAAAAAAAAGAATCGAGGTTACAGTGAGACAATTTTTGAACGTTACAATACACACTTTTCAAAGGTACAGTGCATCCGTAAAGTATTAACAGCGCTTCACTTTTTCCACATTTTGTTATGTTACAGCCTTATTCCAAAATGGATTAAATTAATTATTTTCCTCAAAATTCTACAAACAATACCCCATAATGACAACATGAAAAAAGTTTGTTTGAAATCTTTGCAAATTTTTAAAACAAAAAAAAAAAAATCACATGTACATAAGTTTTCACAGCCTTTGCCATGACACTCAAAATTGAGCTCAGGTGCATCCTGTTTCCACTGATCATCCTTGAGATGTTTCTACAACTTGATTGGAGTCCACCTGTGGTAAATTCAGTTGATTGAACATGATTTGGAATGGCACACACCTGTCTATAAGAGGTCCCACAGTTAACAGTGCATGTTAGGGTCATTAGCGTGAGACCGTATTCACCAAACACACAGCAACATCCGCTATCTCTGCGAACGACAACAAACCGAGAGTTGAGGGTGTTGGAAGAAAAAATGGAAGCGACATCAGCAGGACGTGAGCGAGGAAATAGAAATCGACTGAAAGCGGGAAATTCAAAAATTGTTGGAAATACTGTATTAGGAGCGGTTGAGCACGACTGCTTCGTGAATGAATCAGACATAGGTAGGTGGGCAGAAATGGATTGTAGTGAAGGGAAAGATGAAGAAATTGAGGGAATATTGAAGGGAGAGTTATCAAAAAAGAAAGATAGTCAAGTAAAAGGAAATAAAAGAATAAGAAATGAAAATGATGAGGGATCGGAAAGTGAGGAAGAAGGACATGAGCAAAATAAGAAGGAAATACATGAGAATTTTATAGTCATAATAAGATTCAATGAAAAAGATCAAGAAAACATGAAAATCATCAACCCGTTTGTATTAAAAAAACATCTGGCAAGTAAGATAGGGGAGATAATATATGCAAAGTTCCTAAATGATGGAAATTTGTTGGTCAAGTGTGCAAATGAAGTTCAATTTGAGAAAGCATTCAAAGTAAAAGAGATTGGAAAAATGAAAGTAATAAACACAAGGAGGGTGGGAGCACGAAATGAGGGAGGATGTAAAGGAGTGATCACAGGGGTACCAATGAATGTAGGAATGGAAGAACTTAAGAGACATCTTAAAGGGGGGGAGATAGTGAGTGCACAAAGATTAAAGACAACAAGAGAAGGAGTGAAAAAGGAGAGTGAAACAGTATTGATTGAATTTGAGGGGGAGAATATGCCAAAAAAGGTATACCTTGGTTATATGAGCTACCCAGTGAGAATATATGTGCCAAAATCATTGAGGTGTTTTAACTGTCAGAGGTTTGGACATATAGCCAATAACTGTAAAGAGAAGAAGAGATGTGCTAGATGTGGGGGCAAGCATGAATATGGAAAGTGTGGAACTGGAGTGCAACCAAAATGTTGTAATTGTGGAGGGAACCATAATGTGGCATATGGAGGATGTGAGGTGATGAGACAGGAAAATAAAATCCAGAAAATAAGAGTGGAAAGAAGGATTACTTATGCAGAAGCAGTAAGAGTGTCAAGAGTACACGATAATGTTAATATAGAGCAAACGGAATTGGTGGTTGAGGAGCAACAACAAAGAACAAATGACAAGATTTATGTGGACAAAAAGGACTTGGTGACGTTTATTGCAGGAGTGATAAACAGTACAGCTGAAGTTAAGTCAAAAAATGATAAAATACAGTTGGTTGTCAAAGCAGCAGTAAATCATTTAGGACTGGTGGGACTGACATGGGAAGAAGTGAGGGAGAACCTCACTAATCAGTCAAGCCAGGAAGCACCATGTATTGGTTAATATTAATGGTTATTATTTTACAATGGAATGCTAGAAGCTTACTGGCCAATGGCCAGGAATTCAAACATTTCATCAAAGATAGGAAAATAAATCCAGATGTAGTGTGTATCCAGGAAACGTGGTTAAAGCCAAATTTAGAGTTTGTGATTCAGGGATATATAGGGATAAGGAATGACAGAGATAATGGGGGACGGGGAGGAGGAGGATGTGCTACATTTATTAAGCAAGATATTCCTTATAGGGTACTAGAAAAGGGAGAGGATCTAGAATACATTGTGGTAGTATTGTGGGATAGAGGGGAGGAAATGGTTATAATAAACTACTATAATCCTTGCAAAAGGTTGGAAGTAGATAAGTTATTAAGGATACAAGGAAATAATAGACAAAAAATAATATGGTGTGCAGATTTTAATGCTCACAGTAAAATATGGGGGGGTTCACATACAGATGTAAATGGAAGGGTAATAGAAGATTTGATGGATGATAAGGAATTAGTATGTATGAATGACGGAAGAGGAACAAGAATAAACATAACAAAAGGAATTGAATCGGCATTAGACATTACATTAGTATCTAATCCCCTGGCTGGAATAAGTAACTGGCATGTTTGGAATGACACAACAGTGGGTAGCGATCACTACCCAGTATCATGCTCAGTGGGAGAGCAAGTGGAAATAAGACCAGGTGAAGGATTGCTAAAATGGGGTCTTAGAAGAGCAGATTGGGTAAAATTCCAAAAATTAAGTGAGGAATCATTATCAAGGACAGACATCTCTGTAAATATAGACGAAACAAATAAGCAAATAACATCAGCAATTATTATGGCAGCAGGTGGATCAATTCCCAAGAGTAAACAGAGGAGGAATAAAAAATTGGTACCATGGTGGACAGAAGAGTGTCGTCAGGCTGTTAAAAACAGGAATAGAGCATTTAAGCTAGTTAAAAACACCCATAACATGCAGAATTTGATTCAGTATAAGAAGGCACAGGCTAATGTGAGAAGAACAATACGTCAAGCTAAAAGGGCAAGTTGGAAGAAATTTTGCAATGAAATAGGAAGATCAACACCTGTGGGAGAGGTTTGGGGAATGATAAAAAGGATGGGAGGAGTAAGGAGGGATTGGGAAATTCCAGTTATGACTACTGAGGAAGGAACAGCAATCTCCAATAAGGATAAGGCAGAGATATTGGCAAAAACATTTGTAAAAATTCACAGTTCAGATAACCTGTCAGAGTTATGCAAAATGAGAAAGGAAAGAACAATGAATCAGCATCAGTTAAACTGGAGGGAAAAAATTGATGATAAAATTGATGAACCTTTTAATATGGCAGAGTTGATGAGAGCAATGAATAGAGCTAAACCAACGTCTCCGGGAAAGATCAGATATGCTACGTGATGCTAAAACATCTAGGGAAAGGAGCGCTCTTAAAGTTGCTGCAATTTTATAACAGTGTGGGAGGAGGGAAGATTACCGGATGCATGGAAAGAGGCAGTAGTTGTTCCAATAAGGAAACCTGGCAAGGATCCCTCTAAACCAGCAAGTTATAGGCCAATAGCATTAACATCAAATGTATGCAAAATTATGGAAAGGATGGTAACAGAAAGGTTATCGTATATACTAGAAAAGAGTGGAAAGCTAGCAAATTATCAAAGTGGTTTTAGGAAAGGAAGGAGTACTATGGATTCAGTGATAAGACTAGAAAATGAAATAAGAAAGGCTCAAGCAAATAAAGAATCAGTCATTACAGTGTTTTTTGATATAGAAAAAGCTTATGATATGATGTGGAAGGAAGGATTGTTAATAAAGTTGCACATGTTGGGTGTAGGTGGAAGAATCTTTAACTGGATAAAGAATTTTTTGTCTGGAAGAAAAATTGAGGTTCGAATAGGGTCAGACTTATCAAGTCAGTACGTTGTGGATAATGGAACGCCTCAAGGTAGTGTGATAAGCCCGCTACATTTTATCATCATGATCGATGATGTCTTCACAAAGGTACCAATGGATATAGGGAGATCTATGGAGTATGCAATCAGGAAAGTACAAGGAGCAATTGATGAGGTGGTGGAGTGGGGATATGATTGGGGGTTTAAGTTCTCAATAGAAAAAACACAAACAGTCTTTTTCACCAGAAAGCAAATTAAGGAAGGGATGAAGTTAAATATGTATGGGAAAGAATTGGAAAGGGTTGGAACATTCAAATTTTTGGGAGTTATTTTCGATTCACGGTTAACATGGGCAGATCATATAATGAAAGTAGAAGGAAAATGCAAAAAAGTAATCAATGTGATGAGATGTTTGACAGGTAGGGAATGGGGAGCAAGTTGCTCTGCACTAAAAACAATATATGTGGCGTTGATAAGATCTGTGTTGGATTACGGAAGCTTATGGATCAGCAGCTAAATCTTTATTAAAGAAATTAGATATGATTCAGGCACAGGCATTAAGAGTGTGTAGTGGTGCTTTTAAAACTTCACCAGTACCTGCACTACAGGTAGAAATGGGAGAAATGCCGTTAGCATTAAGGAGGAGGCAGCTGATGACAAACTATTGGGCTAATCTGAAGGGAAATAATGATTTCCACCCCACAAAAGTAGTGTTGCAGGAGACATGGGAGAGCACAAGATATGACGGAGATCATTTTAGTCGAATAGGCAATGAGGTAGCAATAGAATTTGGAGTGTTCGATATGAAGATGAGCCCTGCAGTTGTATATCCGATGGTGGCTCCATGGGTACTTGTTTGGCCAGATATTGACTGGTATTTGTTAGAGTTAAAAAGGAAAGAAAAAGATCAAATAGATTTGGTAAGAGCATTCAAGTACCACGTAAATAAAAATGATAAAGAATTCGTACATGTATATACAGATGGTTCTAAGAAACCTGAGACAGGAGTGACAGGATATGGGGTGGCAATACCTGCTAAAGGAATAGGAATTAATAGAAGAACATCGGATTTTTTAGGAGTATACACAGTGGAAATGGTGGCAGTGTTAGTTGCATTAAGGTGGGTGGAAAAAACAAGACAAGAAAAGGTGCTGATATGCTCCGATTCATCCTCAGTCCTTGTGAGTTTAAGGTCTTTTCACTCAAAAAGCCGTCAAGATGTATTGTATGAAGTCCTTCAGTCAGTTACAAGGATAAAAAATCAAGGAGGACAGGTACAATTTATGTGGGTCCCAGCACATGTAGGGGTGAAAGGGAATGAGCAGGTGGATGAATTGGCAAAGAGGGCTTTAAAGAAGGGAAATATAGAAATGCAAATTAAAATAAGTAAAGCAGAGGTCAAAAGTATCATATGGGAAAAAACTAATCAAATGTGGCAAGAAAGGTGGGACAGGGAGGAGAAAGGAAGGCATTTGTATCAGTTTCAAAAGAGTGTAAAAATAACTAGGTTAGGTGGTGGGTACAGGAGAGAGGAAACAGTAATGACAAGGTTAAGGCTGGGGCACTGTGCTTTAAACAAATCACTGAAAATGATAGGAAAACATGAGACAGGCTTGTGTGAGTGGTGTCAGGAAGAGGAGTCAGTGGAGCACATCATTATAAGATGTGGGAGATATGAGGTACAGAGAGTGATAATGAGTAATAGTTTGAGGGAATTAGGAGTGCAGGAATTAACATTAAAAGGATTGTTGAACATAGGTGACAGAGTACAGGTTAAAATATTGTTAACTTTCTTAAGGGAAACTGGTTTGTTTAATAGAGTATGAGGTTAAAAAGGGATATGGGAAAGTGTGTTGGGAAATGAATGAGTGTGAGTGTGTGTAATGAGATTGTGTGTATATGTGTGTGTGTGTGTATGTGTATATATATGTGTGTATAATACATAGGATTGAGGGAAAGATGAATGCAGCAATGTACATAGACATCCTTGATGAAACCTGCTCCAGAGCGCTCTGGACCTCAGACTGGGGCGAAGGTTCATCTTCCAACAGGACAATGACCCCAAGCACACAGCCAAGATAACAAAGAAGTGGCTCTGGGACAACTCTGTGAATGTCCTTGAGTGGCCCAGCCAGAGCCCAGACTTGAACCTGATTGTGGTGCACGGACGCTACCCATTCAAACTGATGGAGCTTGAGAGGTCCTCCAAAGAAGAAGAATGGGAGAAACTGCCCAAAAATAGGTGTGCCAAGCTTGTAGCATCATACACAAAACGACTTGAGGCTGTAATTGGTGCCAAAGGTGCTTCAAAGTATTGAGCAAAGGCTGTGAATACTGATGTACATGTGATATTTTTCATTTTTTATTTTTAATACATTTGTAAAGATTTCAAACAAACTTCTTTCACGTTGTCATTATGGGGTATTGTTTGTAGAATTTTGAGGAAAATAATGAATGAAATCCATTTTGGAATAAGGCTGTAACATAAAATGTGGAAAAAGTGAAATGCTGTGAATACTTTCCGGATGCACTGTATAGCTACCAGTCATAAACAATATGCATGTAATTTTTGTGTGATAAAATCATTTACTTACCTTTTCTGTGTAACGTTATAGCCAATTTTACAACTTCATTACCATGATGATGTAATGTCAATAAACCTTAAAATGACTGTAAAAATTGATTAAAGCAACTATACAGCTCAACTAATACATGAGTTTTAACAGAAGAATTAATGTTAGTGCGTTTATAAGCTTCACATTCCTGTTTTTAAAACCTCCAAAAATTGGCTTCAACATTCCTTTCAGGTTCACAATTACTGCGGTGCCCAGCACCGACTGCATTCACACAATACACACCACAACTACTCTGAATACATTCTCAATTAAAAACACTTGTTTTTATTCAAGTGAAGCCAACAAGTCTGTGTTTTAAATAAATGCTAAGAATGTGAATCCAACCTTTAGTAATGGTTCCAACAAGAACACTATCGCCAAGGTTACTACCAGCACGATAATGGCAGAGAAAAAAACGCTATCTGCAAAATAAACAAATAGTGCTTTACAGCTGGCCATTAATTTAGATATCACTTTTTGTTAAACAGAAGATATCATTTTAATAATTTTGACAGAACTTTAAAGGAATATTCTGGGGTTGTTAAGCTCAAGCGATTCGATATCATTATTTTTATGATTGTCACAGAAAATACACTGGAAACCCTAATGTTGTCATTACTGGAAAAAACAAGTTGTCCTAATTAAGCATTGCCGGTACTTGAAATGTCAAGTTTTGGGCTTACAACACAAATATCTATGTTCTTTGAATTTATTTATTTTTAAAATCTATAGACTTAAGATTTGAAGTGTTTAGAAGTCAAATGATTGAGTACAAAATTGAGGTATAATCACTCGCACTTGAATATTGAATTGATTCCATTGTCTTTGGGAACTTATGGGGCTGTTTAAATAGTTGTTTTTAAGAATTAATTAGCTTTTTGAAGTATTTGTTTTGTTGCAAATAGTTGTTTTGATGACAGGGTGATCCCCTTTGGTCAAGATGGACACTGTTAACTCTATTTCAGTTCACAATGTGCATGTGCAGCTGAAGTACAGGTATACAGTATATTCATATCAGCGGAGGATTACGTTTATTTAAAGACTGACCTTGAATCGGTTATAATATTATTAATTTGAGCTGTGTTATTGTATGATCAAAGTTTGAGTCAATTCAACTAAAATTAATCAGAAACAACAAGATTTAAATAGCAATGTAAGTGAATTTAATTACACAAGTTTTGGAGACATCATTGCTCAATTCAATTGAGGGAAATAGTTTAGTCAATCCATTGAGTGAAGTCAACTTATTAGAGTTTTCAGTGAATTTAGACTTGTTTATACAAATGCATTAAAGATGGCAGAATATGACAAAATACCCCATGTACTGCAAACATATTCTATGGCAATCGACTGCTTGCCAATGATGCTGTCAGTAGCTTTGCTTGTATTTAACCCAGAATATACCTTTAATACATTTTAATAAATTAAAATGTAACCCAAGTCCATAGATATGGAAGAGAATTAGGTTTTTCAAGCCTGGTGTTCCCTCTGGAATTTCCTATTGGTTTTTGTAATGGAAGTTTGTGATTTATGAGTATAATTAGGACTTTGGTGAACATTACTTGAAGATACTTGAACATATTGTTCTATAACGTAATATACACGCATACATTTTGAAGCCAGCATGTTTTTAAGTAAAGTATACGGCTATCAAGTTGCTAGATAAAAACTACAATGGTTTTCTGTTTCGTCAGGCATGCTCACTCACATGCATGTGGTAGTTGTAGTCTTTATCTGGCAACCCACTAGCAAAATATATCTTTTTTTTTTTTGAACACAGGGGATTCAAAATTCACATTTGAGGTATCTGCATAATTCATGTTGTAGAACAAAATGTCCAAGTATATTTAAGTGATGTTCACCACAGACCTAATTTTACTTATAAATTGAAAAATCCCATTATAAAAACCCATGGAAAATCCCAAGGAAACCCATGATTCACCTTCAAATTGATGTCACAGCAGTTAGGAGCAGTAGGATTGGGCAATGCCATACTACTTATTTTATTTTAGATCTGATACCAATAATTCAGTCCAATATTGTCAATACCGATACCAAACTGATACTTCTGTTAAATAGATTTTGTTTTGTTTTTTGTGATAATTTTAGTCATAATTCAAGTCATTCTTTTTTCTTTTTTTTTTTTTTTCTTTTTTTTTACATTTGTGAGCATAAAAAGAATATTATTAGACTTCTGTTTTGTTTTCCCTTAAAAAAAAAATTAACCATGGTTTAACTACAGTTTTAGTTTAACCATGGTACTTAGTTAAACCATAGTTACCACACAATAACCATGGTTACTACTACAATATTACTGTCGACTCCCTTATTTTACGAACAGGATGTTGAGATTGGCTCAAAATAATAATAATAAATTGCCGCTCTTAAGAACCAATCACATCCTCTACAAACACCTGTTGGTTGGTGGGACACCACCTCATTCATCATGTGAGTTTGAGTGAGAGATAATGTGCGTGCATGCAAAAGAGAGAGAGGGTGTGACACATTTGAAAACTTTTGGAAGTTTGTGTAGTATTACATCATTGCAAGGGACAGTGGTTGGAGAAGTGGGTTCTCTAGTTTCTATATGACAATGGCACGCATTGCATTCACATATTTCCATATATTTTGGCTATTAAATTAATAAGCCAATTTAATAAAACAATGAACATTAATCAGGGATATGAAGTGGTTTATGTTCTATAAAATTATTATTGTATCATTAATAACGTTTTATTTAACATCACATATATTTAACACATCCAGATATTATTTTTTTAAATATTTTTATTAACTACATTGTAACATTTGTTAATTTTATTGTGGGAGCACAACTCCGAGCTGATGTGGATCGTGAGAAGCGCAGTGTCAGTCTGTGCTCATTGTCAGATGTCAGATGGCAGGAGCTTCCATTAGTTTCTGACCCTGGATGGAACTAGAGATGGAGATGAGAGATGTAACAGGTGTTTAAGTTGTTCAATGAACCATAAACAATTAATGGACATGCATCTGTGGAATGGTCATTAAGACACTAACAGCTTACAGATGGTAGACAACTAAGGTCACAGTTATAAAAACATAGAACACTAAAGAGACCTTTCTGCTGACTCTGAAAAACACCAAAAGAAAGATGCTCAGGGTCCCTGCTCATCTGCATTAACATGCCTTAAGCATGCTGCATGGAGGCATGAGGACTGCAGATGTGACCAGGGCAATAAATTGTAATGTCCGTACTGTGAGACACCTAAGACAGCGCTACAGGGAGACAGGAAGGACAGCTGATCATCCTCGTAGTGGCAGACCACATGTAACCACCTGCACAGGATCAGTACATCCGAATATCACACCTACGGGACAGGTACAGGATGGCAACAACAACAGCCTGAGTTACACCAGGAATGCACAATCCCTCCATCAGTGCTCAGACTGTCCGCAATAGGCTAAGAGTGGCTGGACTGAGGGCTTGTAGGCCTGTTGTAAAGCAGGTCCTTACCAGACATCACCGGCAAAATGTCACCTATGGGCACAAACCCAACTTCGCTGGACCAGACAGAACTGGCAAAAAGTACTCTTTGCTGACAAGTCATGGTTTTGTCTAACCAGGGGTCATGGTCAGACTTGCGTTTATCGTTGAAGCCTGTTGGATCAGAGGGTGTGGGCTAGGGCCATTTCCCCCAGACAGGTCTGGGAACTTGCAAGTGCCTTGGTGGAAGAGTGGGGTAACTTCTCACAGCAAGAACTGGCAAATCTGGCACTGTCCATGAGGAGGAGATGCACTGCAGTAATTAATGCAGCTGGTGGCCACACCAGATACAGACTGTTACTTTGGATTTTGACACAATTGCAAATAGCCCCCCTTGCTAATAGCCTAATCCTTTTTATTTCACTTTGAAGCTCATGATTTATTGTTCATGTTCATGGTGACCAAATAATAATATTTCTGTAGTTTAAACCAAATATATTTTAGATTTTTTTGATTGATTCGACCATCCCAAAGGAGCAGGGCATTGTATTTATGCCAACTTATTGATTCTATACTATTATTCACAACCTGAGAAGTCTTTAATTCTTCTGAGCACTAGAGGCCAGTGTTTCTCTGTGACTAGCCAATTACAAAATCTTGCAAACTATTTTACAGAGATAGTGTCTTTTCATCCTTTAAACTGTTTACCTGCATTTTTCCTCCAGTGTTCTCTTGAACTGCACTTCTGGACAGAGTTGTGCAGGCTGCCAGAGACTTGAATACTCCTCCAAAGATGTTGCTTGACCCAAAGGCAACGAGCTCCTACAGAGATTAATGTATGTCTCATTACAGCTGTTCTAAGATCTGTGTGTTACTTATGAAGTTACTTGCAGAGACTCATGGTCTTCTCAAATTTTAGTTACAATGAATGTTACATTGAATGTGGAATATTATTGTAATGATCATATAACATATGCATAACATATATTAACAATATGTTGCAGATTTAAAGGGATGGTTTACCCAAAAATGAAAATTTTCTCATCATTTACTCATGCCATCCCACATATGTATGACTTTCTTTCTTCTGCAGAAGACAAAGATGTTTAGAATATTTCAGCTCTGTAGGTCTATACAATGCAAGTGAATGGTGGCCAGAACTTTGAAGCTCCAAAAATCACATAAAGGAAACATAAAAGTAATCCATAAAGCCTGATTTATACTATGGAAGAATCCAAACATTTTTCTCCTGGATGAACTAAAGGACCCTAAGTGAAAGAAGCCGACGTTTATACTATGCACAAAATCGTTTTTAAATTATTTAATTTAGGGTGATGTCATGTGTTTAACGTACTGTTCCAGCCATGGAAGTAATGCCAGTAATGCAGGTTTTTCTCTATATGGATTGCAGCTTTAAGGGCTGTATCACTTCTTTGCTTTATTGAACTTGTCACAGAGCCCCTTCCATTGTTTTTAAACTCCAATCTATCCACTCATTTGTCGTGGCTACGCTTTCTTTGAGTTTGTACTGCTAATGATGTAAAAAAAAAAGTGTACTGCACAATCTCTGAGAGACAGACTTCAGTTATACATTTTAACCACAGTAACAGTCCACCTTAGTCGAGTCCAAGTCTTTAAACAATCAAGTCAGAAATGAGTCCAAGTCCAAAAGGGACCGAGTTGGACTCAAGACCGAGTCCATAACAGGCCGAGTCGAGTCCGAATGAATCTGTTAAAAAAAAAATCTGAATTAAATTTGTAACTGTAAACTCAACATCAATATTTTAAGCTTATTTTAACCTTCATAACTAAGAAAAATTATTTGTTAATCTAAATTCAAAAACAAATGAAAAAAAAACTTCATTAGTAGTATCCTGCTGAACAATTTTCAAAGTGGTTTCAGAATGAAAGCAGATGCTTTAGGTGTATGAAGACAAAATCTGTTGACATTTTCAATTATTTGTTGCTTTTTCCCTCCACTCAAACATAGACTAAAGAAAGTGAAATCTCATTAGTCATTAGTTATTTCAAATTTTTTATTTAATTTTTAACTCTACTTCATTTTCAATTTGTCCATTCAATTTAGTTTAGATTTATCTAAAATGATGGGTGATATACATTTAATGTAATAAATTAAAAACATTTAATGTGTTTAATACATTTAATAAATGGTAATATTCAAATATTATTAATGCCCATAAAATTAAATACAACAACATCAAATAAATTAAAAAAAAAATATCAGATACCATTAAAAGAACATTTATATACAACAGATTTACACTTCACACTTTTCAGTCCACCTGCTGTGTTCAGCTGTAGCCTACATCCCTAAAGTCAAGATTAAACTCTCCTCGGGCTGACGTTTCTTTTCACATTATATTCAGAATGGATAATAGGTGAATAGAGACTTCTCCCCTCACTTGTGTTCTTCACTGTAAGTGCCAAGTGCCAGCTTTACAGGTAACACACAGAGTTTGCCTACAAATATGTGACAGACTGAGTTGTACAATTTCCATAATGGTCTCTTTCATCCATCATATTAGTTTAAATGTCCCTGATAAGTAGTAAATTTGATTGTCTGGAACATACTTTTTAAAGTGTGCTTGTGTTGTTGATATTTCTGGATGAGAGCGGCAGAGCATGTCTAGTGATCTTTTTCCCGCACACACATACAGCACGGGCACACGGGCAAGAGAGTTCAAAAATACCTTTGAAAGTGTGAATGCTGCTGCTCTCAGCCAGAATAATCCCACGTAAGGACATATACGCGTGAAAACTGATGCACAGTATCAAATAGACAGAACGTATGATAGTACTAACTGTATTGAGCACATCAATATGACGACAATGCCAAATTCTGGACATTTAGAGGCAATTATGAAATCCCGGCTAGATGCTTTTTTCAGGTCTGAAAAAGAGGACATGTCTGGAAAAAAGAGGACGTACGGTCACCCCATGTTACATTATTTTGTTTGATTGTTTATGTTACGTTTCCTCCCCGTCTAGGGGTCGGGAAGAAAACTAACAAGAGATAAAGAACTTAAAGGAAGGGAAAAAAAAAAAAAAAACGTGGTTTGAGGTCTTCACTCCTGTCCCAGCCAACAAATACCACAACAGGCTAAATAGCAAAGAAAATGGCACCCACCTCTCTACCACTTCCGTAGACCAACGGGTGGAAATGGTTGCACACCCAACAAAGGAACTATTTTTAATGTGGGATAACAGTTTAACCTAAAAATACAACTGGTGGTTAACAATTAAGAACAGCTCTAAGTCACAAAGACTACCAACACTGGGGCAGGAGGAAAGCGTCTCTCCTCTAGCAGTCTTTCCACCTCAGCTTTATTCATCAGTTCTTCTGGTAGTGCACCAATCAGAGCTGCTCAGCACTTGATCTTAATTACTCGCAGCTGATGTAAATAATCCTGGTTGGGACAACAGAGAACACAAGGGAGACAACAGAAAACATACAGTCCAACATAAAACATAAAGTCCAAAAGGCTCGAGTCCAAGTCAAGTCCGAACTCGGGTACCCAGACTCTAGTTACAACTCCTCAACTGGCACGTGTGATTGTAAATAAAAAAACCTCATGTCCAAACCCCACCCACTATTAGTTTTAACCAATTATCAATGCTCTTCGACTAGCCGAATTCTCCTAGGTCAAGAATTTCAGAGATGTGCATAAATAGGAGAAATATCCCCAAATGAAGGCATTGGCAGGACAAAAACGTCACTGCATTTTGTCATCCTTTTTAGGCGAACTAAGCAAAGCTTGTTTGCCCTGTAAGTATAAATAAGCCTTACGACTCCAGTGGTTTAATCCATGTCTTCAGAAGTGATGTAATAGGTGTGGGTGAGAAACAGAACAATATTGAAGTCCTTTTTACTCAAAAATGTTTCAGATGTGAAAGTGAAAATAAACAGGCACTGCATGTGACAGGCAGATGTGAAAGTGAAAGTGGAGATTTAGAGTAATAAAAGGACTTGATCTGTTTCAAACCCACACCTTATTATTATTATTATATATATCTCCTGAAGACATGGATTTAACCACTGGAGTAATGTATTACTTCTATGTTTCCTTTATGTGATTTTTGGAGCTACAAAGGTCATTCCATTCACTTGCATTGTATGGATCTACAGAGCTGAAATATTCTTCTAAAAATCTTTGTGTTCTGCACAAGAAAGTCAAACACATCTGGGATGGCATGAGGGTGAGTAAATGATCAGAGAATTTTATTTTTTTGGTGAACTATCCCTTTAAGACTGCCGAATAAACATGCTCATCAACTTTTAAAAGGGAGGAGAACACGTCAGAGATTGTCCTGTAGTTTTTGGCGCAAATTCATCTTGCAAGAAGCTAATAATGTTGGGCAGATGCCAACAAAGGTTGTGTGACATGACCTCTTTCTCCAAAAATAGACTACGTAAACAATGAGGACATGGTTTGTGAAGACCACATTGTGTTTTGTGTAGTGAATTATTTTCTGCTGAGAGCATGAAACCACCTAAATTACATTTTGTACAATTAACAATTTTGCAAATATGCTGGGTTTCCACTTGATGACCAGTGTCAAATCTTGATGAAAAACCAGTTAAGAACCACTGGTATAATGCTACCTTGTTAATGCTGCATCTCACATGGTTTTGCTTAATGGTTCCAAATTGGAAATAGTGGTGCTAAAACTACCATCTGCTACTGGTGTATCAATTCAGTAATGAATAAGAATGGAAGTAAAATTCAAATACTTTCAGGATCAGCTGACCTGAGCAAGAAGCCGCTTGACAGTAGATGTCAAGTGCACCATGTGGTCTTAAACGGGACTTTGCATGTCAACAATGCCATGCTGTAAATCTCATCCCCATAACCTGGTATCATTTATAACCAGAACTGGAACTCACCCACAGAAATGTGTCAAAAGGTGCCCAGGAGAAAATAAATATGGACTAGGGAAAAAGCAGCATATAATCCATGCTGATGCTAAATAAATGCCAGCTAACTGTAGGCTAGTCCTAAGAAGTGGGGAAAAAAAAAGATAATTATTAACCAAACACAGGTACCACAGTTACAATATTGCTACAGATTTGATCTGTGGATGCCCTTGTTTATTGAGTATACCTCTTTTTAAAACCCTGTTCACCATGCTCAGCATCTCTCAAGGTTGTCACAAATTTTGTTTGAAGATATTCCAGGGACGGACTACTAATAATTGCGAGTGTTTAAAAGAAAATATAGTAGTTCTTTATTTGTCTGCCAACTTTTTAATCTTAAAAAAGTCTTCCTCTGTTCAATATGTAATGCATTGTTGGACAATCTCTCCTAGTGACATGTTTATCATTTCACTCACAGGTCCCTGATAAATGCACTTTTTACTTATTTGTCACATTTCAGATTTCATCTTACCAGAGTTATCTAACAATATACTACATAGAGTGCTTAGCAGATACTCAGTTATGACTAATCACAAGTCAGTCACATTATCTAATGTTACATTCTCAGGAGCTGATATAATATTTTACCTATCATGCATCTCCTTTAATAGTTTAATAGGATGTGGCCTCAAGAAAAGTTGTATGGCTTTTGTTCTGAGTTACCTTGTAAGACAGCTACCAGTCCAGTGATGATGCCAGACACAATGTCATTTAGCAGCCATTCTTTGAGTACATCTTGATCCAGCCGATGATAAGCAGCAATGGAAGGACAGCGTTTTTTGCATATTTGGTAAAAGAACCATTAAACAAACATGCAAAAAGATTATTATTATTATTATATTAATATGTCTAATATAAAATGTAAAAATATTTTATATAATATTGTTTATAATATATATGATTCAAATATATAATTTGTCTTTAACTATCAAAATCTAATCTAATATGTTTTAATATGTTATTATTATATGAATTATAGAGACATTTGGCAAGAGTAACATAGCAGGCAAGAATCTAAGGATATTAAATTGGATTATAATCGCATCACAGAGCAAAAAAGGTCAGATGAGACACGAACAATGTCTGCTATGGCAGGTTACTCGTTCACACACCAATGGCAGCAGAGCAAGGCTCTAGCCTGCCATTGGCAGCAACTTGGGGTTCAGTGTCTTGCCCAAGGACACTTCGGCATGTGGAGTCATGTGGGCCGGGAATCGAACTACTAACCCTGCAATTAGTGGCCAACCCACTCTACCAACTGAGCCACAGCCGCCCCATAACCACGGTATCTTAGAAGATAGGTTAAAATATTTCAGAATCAAAGCAAAGAATTGTTGTAGCACATAATATTTAGCCTTTAATGATCAGAAATGATCAGTGTGAAGATATTTCTCTGCACTTCTTAGTAAATAAAAGTTCTGGCTTACGTGAAGTACTGATTAACATGGTTCAGCAGAGTCTTATGTTTCCAGTAAACTTTTGCATGTTCATCCTCAAAGGTGTCCTCTGAATAGAATGGCCTTGTCACCACATGCTTCTGTGATGAGGATAGGAGCATTGTGAGACAGTTGAGCTGTAGGGGTTAAAATCCCTCTGAACTATGTGTACAGAGAGAACACAGTATCCAAATAGCATTCATTCATGAATATTTGCACCAGCACTGGCAAATGTCCAGCAGAATTGATCAAATTTGTATTTGAACTGACAATTTGGGACATTATGTGTAAGGCAGTAGGTGTTCACTCAAATACACTGGGTAAACATCATGCAACATCGTGACTGTATTTCAAGAATGTATGAAAGTTTGCATGTTTGCCGATCTGTATGTTTAGATTTATATCTCTAAGATACAGATGTTTCTCTCTGATTTTCTGGATTTTAATTATCCCTGTATCAAGATACAAATTTACATGATATTTAAAGGTTATTTTTCATACTTGTCATCATTTAATCACCCTCATTTTGTTCCAAACCAAACCAGGACTTTATTTCTTCCGTGGAACTCTAAAAGAGAGGCACTCAATATTTTAGTCTCACCTTCATTGAATCTTTATTTCATAGAATAAAATGTTGACTGAGGCTGTTTTGAACAACATGAGGGTGAGTAACTGATAACAGAATTTTCATTTTTGGGTGACTGTCTCTGTAATTTTTTTTCTTCTTTTCTCATTATCTCCAGTAGTAGGTCAGCAGCTCCAGGTGTATTTAGTCTTTTATGTTTTCTGTTGTTTCTAGAAGTAGACATTTTGTCAAAATGTCCTTTAATGAAATTTGTGAATGAGTAGATCCAGCCCTTCTCTTTGATCTGAACCTGCTTCTTTTATCATCAAATTAGTTTACACTTCTGTTTTCTTGAAGTCCAGTTGCAAGGATCAGATCTGGCAGCTCTTTGATATGAGGGGGTTTAAAATGTGTCTGTTACATTGTAAGATTACATTGTAAATGGCTTCGCAGATAACTGTATACAGTAGATTAGCTTAAGTATAACCACTCCGTCAGAGGAGAAGGGGGTCCACCCATAAAATTCTACATACAAGTATATGAACAGATAATATAAATTATATACATGAATATTTTTTTATTTTAAACATTTATTCAGAATACAGTTACATATAATTAACTTCTAACTACTTTCTAGTTTGTCATGAATGGGACACAGGAACATCATTTCCCCTTCTGTCACTCTCTCAACGTTGTGTCGAAGTGACACAAGGGGTCTTCTCGGACGCCGAATCGTACCTCTGAACCTGAGAAAAGGCCAATGTCAAGTTGGCAGACAGAATTTACATGCCCCACCCCAGACATACGGGTATAAAGGGAAGCGGGGCAGCGAATGCCAGTCAGAATTTTTTCTTCAGAGCCGAATGGTTGTGCAGCAAGCAGCTGAATCTCTCTACTGTTCCACTCACCTCTACCAGCGAGATGCGTGGCTGTTGGATCAGCATGGCGCATTTCCAGCTGGCGTTTCTCTCTCTGCACGCTGTGAAGTTCACACTCCTGGGCGTTCGACAGCGCTTCTTCCTGTTTAAAAGAGTGTTCTCCTCCTAAAAGAGCTATATTTTCTCTAAAAAGAGTCTGAGTTTTCCCACTCACAAAAAAGAGCAATACACAGTGGCGTTGAACGTCCTTTTCATCTTTTTCAAGATGCCTTTCCGCCCCTGTGTTGTTCCTGGATGCGGGCGATTACTCTCCAAGAACGACGGCCACAGACGCTGCCTCGTGTGCCTGGGTAGCGATCACACTGAGGCGGCATTTGTGGATGGTTCATGTTCTCACTGCAAGTACATGACCATGGCAACGTTGCGGTCGCGGCTTCTTGAAGGTGAATGCCACTTCAACCGCCCCCGCGTAGCTCCTCCTTCCCACAGGATTGAGGACGGCCCGGCTGGCGATGAAGGTGATATGGGGATATGGACGGGCTCATTTTCACTGGGTAAATCCCCACGAACCACCCGCCCTCCAACACGCTCATGTGCTGTGTCCAGTGCGTGCTTTGCTGTTGATGTTCTGAGCAGTTCTTTGTCCTCGTGGGCACTGAGCCACGGCACCTCTCTAGCAAACATCTGCAGAGCAGCGGGCTGGGCAACACCCAATACTTTTGCCAAATTTTACAATCTAAGGGTTGAGTCAGTCTCATCCTGTGTTTTGTCAGGTCCGAGCCGGTAGAACTTGGTAACACGGCACAACCGACCGGGTGTTCCGCTTGCACCTTGCGCCCTTCACCAAGTTGATCCAGTGCGCCTTCTGAGTATCACTGCCTGAATGTTTTTCCTCCCTAGCCTTCTGGCCCACGAATTCAGCAGAGTAACTCACGGCTAGACCCAGTACGAGTCTCAGGGCTCTGTACTGGTGTCGGGCTCCACGGGCATAGTTCCCTCTTCAGGCTAACTCCCCGTGATGTATTTTCCGCGGTACGGTCCCCCTGTCAGTTGACCCGTGTTTCCTTCAGGCATCCCCGCTGCCTCGGCCCCGTGCCTGTAGAGTCCCCCTTCATTAGCCTGGACCTACCACCGCGCCGTATCCCACGTCCGGCTTCACAACCCTCGTGGTGTATTTGCCACACATTACCTCCCCCTGGACTGGGCAGGTTGTGGCCTCTGCAGGGTCTTCTCCTCCTGAAAGGATAGGAAATTTGCTGGCCGGACAGCTACCTTGCCTCCGGTCCCGCCTCAGCACCCGGCACGCCGGCACTGACGAGTTCTGAAGACGCCACCTTAGGCCTCTTCCTCAGTCTCTAAGCCACCCCCTGCCGGGTGTGTGGAGCAGGGTTAATGCTTTGAGTCTTCTCTCAGCACCGCTAGCCTCGGGACACCTGCTGCGCCCGACAGGCTTTCCTGCTCCCCCCAGGGAAAGACCGCCTTCCCCGTCTTAGGTTGGGCCCCAGCCGCTTTACATCCTATGTGAGAGACATAGTGAGAGAGAAGGCCACGGCTGCTGGGCTTGCTAGCATGTAACACCTTTTTCTCCCTCAGGGGTGTGAGAAAACCTAAGGTGGGTATGCGAAACTCTTTGAGGGGGCGTTGGGGAGGACTATGTGCACTCGGTACAGGTGCCTCTTACACGCAATAGCCTGCTTTGCACCTTTTCCGACAGTCACGTAACACGGTCTGTGCATGGCGTTTTTATATGGACCCCTTGTGTCACTTCCTTCGACACAACGTCGAGAAAGTGACAGAAGGGGAACGTCTTGGTTACTATTGTAACCTCCGTTCCCCAAGGGAGGGAACGAGACGTTGTGTCCCTCCTGCCACGGCACTAGACCTAGTAGTCACTGTAAATGGCCGTGCTTCATCCTTTCAGCTCCTCAGCGCAAAATCCCTTTATACCCGTATGTCCGGGGCAGGGCATGCAAATTCTGTCTGCCAACTTCACATTGGCCTTTTCTCAGGTTCAGAGGTATGATTTGGCATCCGAGAAGACCCCTTGTGTCACTTCCTTTGACACAACGTCTCGTTCCCTCCCTCTGGGAACGGAGGTTACAATAGTAACCAAGCCGTTCTTTACTTAAATTTAAACTAGATATTTCATCACGAAACCGATATATAAATATACTGTATATAGGTGTTATATTTAATAGATGTTTGTTTTTATTTTAAATGATTTAATATTATGTTATTTAAAAAAAAAAATTATTTTAAGCCTTGGCATTATTTTGTAATAATTTTGTATCTATATGATATGAAACTTACTATACTACGGAGATTGTACTTTACACTACAGACTATAATTTACATGTGAAAATGTATTAAACACCTAGAAATTAGAATCATATATAGAAGCATATACACGTTTCATATATAAATATCTTTTTTTGTCTGTCTGTCTGTCTGTCTGTCTGTCTGTCTGTCTGTGTGTGTGTGTGTGTGTGTGTGTGTGTGTGTGTGTGGTGTGTGTGTGTGTGTATATGAATGTACTCAGTTACTGAATGTATTAAGTGTACACAAGGAATTTCGGAGTTTTATTTTCAAGCTTATAATTTGTTTAATCTTTGGCAAACAGCTTCTAAAAGAAGTGCAAGTGTTTTGCATGGAAAATATATGCCCCTGTAATTTAGACATTTTAATGAATGTCTACACTGTTTATTCATTTTAATCAGGGACTGAAAACTCCAAGAAATGAAAACGAAAACCAAAAAAGAACAAACATTTTTGCAGAAATTTACTGAAAATGGGAACTAAGTCCCTTTCAATTGTTCCAGAGTGAAAACTGTATTTTGGTAACCAGTTAATAACCTGTTATTTTAAAATGTCTAAATGGTTTGTCACAGTACATTTTAGGCTTTTCTCTTTTTAGTTGAACATAATTGATTCTGAAGGAATCTGATGCATTACAAATTTTTTTGTATTAATGCACATTGTGGATGAAGCCTGCTGTGACATGAAGACCTTTTTTAGAACTATGTATAATTACTGCACAGTTAATTCTTGAATTATTGTTAGATATGATGTATTAATCCAGATTTAATGCTGCTGGGTTGTGACCGAGAAGCAGATCTGTAATTAAAACAAATAATTAAACCCCACCCGATAATTCTCACCACCAGAGAGGCGGGAAGGATGGTCCCAATGCCAGAGGTCCCAATTTCAAAACATCAAGACAGGGCATCATGAACCCCCGGAATGGAACCGATTGTGCATGAAAAGCCCACTTCTCCGCTTTAACAAACAGTTGGTTCTCTAGCAGTCGCTGAAGCACCTGCCTGACATGCTGGACATGGTCCTTGATATTCTGGGAGAAGATCAGAATATCATGTAGGTAAACAAACACAAATCGACCATGTTCTGAAGAATTTCATTCATGAACCCCTGGAATATAGCGGGGGCATTGACCAATCCTAAAGGCATGACCGAATATTCAAAGTGCCCCCTATGGGTGTTATATCCTATCTTCCTGATCCAAACCAGGTGATAAGCATTCCATTGGTCCAACTTCGTAAAGACAGATGCTCCCTGCAAGAGTTCGAAAGCTGAAGACATCAATGGCAAAGGATAGCGCGTGATGACATTCTTCACCGTGATGTCATTCAGCCCCCAACAATCTGTACAGGGTCCAAGCGAGCCATCCTTCTTCTCCACAAAAGAAGAACCCCGCCCCTGCAGGGGAAGAGGAAGAGCGGATGAAACCGTCTGCCAGAGAATCATTAATGTATGTATTGCCACAGGTACTCCAGATAAATCCTCTGGTTCATCCTTAAAAGACACACAAGACTGGACAGGGTAAACAGAGTTAAGACAATGGGAAAGACAATAAGGACTTCAGGCAAGAACAGATTTGGTTGACCAGTCAATGAGTGGATTGTGCATTACCAACCATGGGTGCCCTAGTACCACCGGTGCAGTGGGGGAGCAGACCAGGAGGAAGGACAGCTGTTCAGAGTGGTTGCCAGTGATGAGGGTGAGCAGCTTGGTAGAATGGGTGATGATGGCCAGGGGCGTGCCACTGATGGAGTAAGCCGTGATTGGCTCGGCCAGTTTCACCACCGGAATCGAAATTTCCGGAAGGAAATTTACCTCTGCTCCGGAGTCCACTAAGGCAGAGACAGAGAGACTGGTTGGTCTTTGCTGCTGTTCTTTCCAAGAACAGACTCCAATGCGCTCCATCATTCCAGTTGCCGGATGCAGCAAGGTGGAACTCAATGGCATAGTCAGTGACTGAATGGTTACCCTGAGACAAACCAGACAGCAGCCTGGTAGCTTCACAACCCTGGGCAGAACCATCAAACACTCAAAGAAGCTCCGCCGAGAACTCATGGCGATTTTCCCACATAGCGGTTCTCCACCCGGCGGCCCTCCCGGTCAGGATTGTAATAATGAAAGTGACCTTCGCTGTCTCTGTGGAGAATGTGGAGAGCTGAAGTGAGAAACAAAGTGAGCACTGCATGAGGAATGTGCGGCATGACCCCACCTCAACTGAGTATGGAGGAGGAGGGTTGAGACAGTGTTCTGAGCGTCCGGTGCTGGGGGGATCCACCGGGGCTGGTGTGGGAACCGATATTAGGAGGCAGGCGGAGTTGTTGGAACAGTGATGTGAGCTCCGCTAGCAGGGACGCCATCATCACTATGGCGTGGTTGGAGGCAGAGATCTGGTCCTGCTGGCAACACGATAACACTCCCTGAAGAGTGAGCATGGATCGAAGGTCAGCGTCCTCCACTGGATCCATTCTTGCTTGATTGTTCGGTCATAAAGGATGAGACAAAAGATCCAAGTGCAGAGGCAAAGGAACAGTTTATTGATAAAACACAGCAGAAGCTGGTGAAGCATCAGGTGTACCCGGCACTGACTGCAGCATGGAGATGGAGAGTGTGTTCGTAGGCTTGCGTACGTAGAAGAAGTGTAGAGCGCAGATCCACGAGGATTCCTCTGGAGAGTAGTGTGTTTGTAGGTCTGTGTGCATCATGGTAGTGTGAGAAGGAGATCCAGTGCAGAGAGGTAACCACTGAGGAAAACTCTGGAGAAGCGTCAAGGCAAGCGAATCAACAAACAGGAAGGTAACCACAATCCAGGCACAAACAGCAACTGCAAGTTCAAATCCAGGGTGTGCTGAGTGACTCCAGTCAGGTCTCCTAATCAACCAAATTGGCCTGGTTGCTAGGGGAAAAAAGTTAGCAAAAAGTTGCTAAAGTCACATGGGGCAACCTCCTTGTGATCGCATTAGTGCCACTCGCTCTCAATGGGGCGCCTTAGTAAGTTGTGCGTGGATCGCGGGAAGATAGCATGAGCCTCCACATATGGAGTCTCCACGGTGTCATGCATAGTGAGCCATGTGATAAGATGCACGGATTGGCGGTCTCAGTGGCGGAGGCAACTGAGTCTTGTCCTCCACCACCCGGATTGTGGTGAGTAACCGTGCCACCATGAGGACTTACTATGTAGTGGGAATTCCAAATTGGGAGAAAAAGGGAATTTAAAATAAAATAAATAAAAATAAGACTGGCAGCCAAAACAGAGTACACGATACAGGACCTAATAGATCTAAAACGAATAGATCGTTGGCACGATCAGCATTCCCATGGCAACACTGATTACGTGAGCCAGCGGCACCTGAATCACACACACAAACTCAAAGTGAACACAAACTGGAACAAACCAGCTGACTCACCGAGACCGTGGCAGAATTATTTTTAATATTTAAGGGGATATACAGTATTTAATATTAAGAATACATTTATTGAAAAGATGTTATTTTTTATTGGCTACTGTATACTTTGCTTGTTATGATTTCTATGCTGATTATTCTCCACTACTGAAAAAATAATTATTGCACATTTTCACTTATTTTTGTTGAGGCAAGTCGAAAAAAGTTTACAGTTTCTGCTCAGAACGAACTGAAATGAAAAACATTTTGTTTTTAGTCTTTGACTGTAATTACACTTTTTAGTGTTTTTATTTATTAAATGGAAACCTGCTGTGCTAATTATAAATGACTTTCTCAGTTTGACTCATTTTTTTTCCCCTTTCTAACCACAGTGACCTCTCATCTAATATGATGTCATCAGACTGTTCAAATACACAAACACACAACAATGTATAACTCTTATTTTACAAGTAATTTATTGTAAAATTTGAAATGTTTCTTTTCTTCAATGAACAGTTCATAAAAAGAAACATCGTGTCAAACGTATATAACAGGTGTGTCTATCAAAAAGGGGCCTCCTGCTGCAGTATCAGTCATGCGGTCAACCCGCCCACACAGGAAGTGTCCCTGGTTGTTTTTTCCACCTCTAGGTTCATCTAAGGTCTTCACACCTTCACAACTCCAATAATTGAGAGTTATTGCAAGGAAGTAAACTTATTGTTTATCCATGGGTCCTCTAGGGCCATACTGATAATCAGACATCCTGGAGATGAATACACATGAATACTTGTATTTGCCTCAAAAAAATGAGGTTGTATATATGAATGTGAATTGTTAAATTTAGTCAATATTATCTGTATTTACTGTCATTTATTAATTCAGATGTAAAAAGACACAAATCAGACTGCTTTCTTCTCTCTTAGCTCAACTTCAGAGTGTCTTTCTTGGTTTTCAAGTCCTCTCCTGACTCATAATCAGCAGATGAAGAGGAAGACTCCGTCTCTCTCTGTCCCAGTGAGTCCAGCCAACCAAAGGGAGGAATTCAAGTTTATCCTCAGTTTGAAAGTCCATGAATAGCCTACACATGAAACAGAAATGCTTGTTTAATGGTCTGTTTTTTGTGTTTTTTATAATAAGAGTCAAGATTACATTGAAACCATAATTCAAAACATGCTGCGAGCTCACCAAGTGCTGGTTGTCATAGGTCTCAATCAGGTCCTCATTGTCAGTAAAAGGAAGCGTTTCTTTGTCATCCTGCAACAGAGAAATCTGAACACAGGGAACAGATCAGGTATCTTAGCGTGGCATATTATTAGAATACTCATTAGATTGAATTCTGATATTTATTTATTTTACTTTTCAACAGTCAAATGTGGCCATTTTACCAGAATTCATCCTATATATTTAGAATAGAACAGAAGCCTTTATTTTGGTCACATATTATACATACATTTTTGCATATATACAGTGAAATTTATTTATTTTCACATATCCCAGCTAAGCTGGGGTCAGAGTGCAGGGTCAGACATGATACGGCACCACTGGAGCAGATAGGGTTAAGGGCCTTGCTCAAGGGCCCAACAGTGGCATCTTGGCTTGAACCCCCGACCTTCTGGTTAGTAGCCCCTACAAAGCCACCAGCGCCCCTATATTTCACAGTAAGACTAAAGCAACTCATCATGTTAAAGGTATAGTTCATCCAAAAAATTGTATTCTCTTATCATTTACTCACCTTCATGCCGTCCCAGATTTGTATGACTTTCTTACATCTGCAGAACACAAAGATTTTTAGAAGAATATTTCAGCTCTGTTCAGTGCAAGTGAATGGGGTCCAAAATGTTAAAGCTCCAAAAGCACATTAAAGGTGCAATATGTAACAATTTTCATGTTATATTTTTTTGCCAATCTGTGAACGACTTGCAATGCAACTTAAAAGATAAGCCCTTCCCAGCCTTCCTAGGTTGCCTATTAAAGCCTGTAGACTGATTTTCATGTGAAGGGTGCAGGTCGCTTTTGCTGGGAAAATCCAAAGTATGTGATATTTATGCGTGCTCCCGAGAGCCTTGCCTCAGACAGTAGCTTGTCTTCAAAAGCATAAACAGACAGTCTGCAACACTAGGTAACGTTATCTTAGAGATGGCATCCAGCACAACACCAACTCCTACACAAACTCAGAGTAAGCCAAAAAACAAACAAAAAAAACATTTATCTACTAAATCCCATCTGGCTAAGCGGGAACGTGATCATGGTCGAGCAAAAACTAGCGTGAACATCGGCAGGGCATTTGATTCCTGGAGGTACCTTTGTTCAGTTTTGTGGATCAGAATTGGCATTCTTCTTATTGGACAGGTAAGCTTACATAACTGCAAAGCATGTGAAATATAGTGCCATAAGGATTGATCTGTGTAATTTTAGCTAAACTACAATAACACATGAAATGAATGCTAGACAATGTTCAAGATAATGCAAAAATACCCATTCATTTGTGTAACGTAAATTGGTTGTACAGAAAATATACAGTATATACATTCTATTATTGTAAAACAATTGTGCATCGATATATCAAAATGACATCAATACTGAATTGTGTCGACATATTTATAATGTAAAGTCTATTTTATAAACAGCTACTGTCATCATCCACCAAATTTAGCTTACAGCTATTGATAAAGCTGGCTAGCTGCTAACGGCATCATAGGCTATCGTATAAATGCAGTCAATGTATCATGCAAAGAAAGTGATTACTTCAAACTACAGTCTCGTGTAGTCAGACCTATATCCACAGTTATAATATACATAACTGTAATTTTAATTATGCTACCTCATCTGTCAGCATGATGCTGGTGAATCACGTTGTCTCTTTGTATGATACGTCATTGTTTTGGTCAATGCTCACTCACTCGCGTCCATACGGAGTGTGTGCACGAGCGACAGGTAGATGGCTGCAGTTCGCTTAATGGCCACACGTGTCATTAATAGCAAGGGTTTATGAACCTTACATACTGCACCTTTAAGGCAGCATTAATGTAATCCATAAAACCCCAGTGGTTAAATCCATGTCTTCAGAAGTGATATGATAGGTGTGGGTGAGATACAGATCAATATTTAAGTCCTTTTTTACTATCAATCTCCACTTTCACTTCCACATTCTTCTTCTTTTGTTTTTGGCAATTTGCATGCTTCGTACATTTATGTTCTGAAGACATGGATTAAATCACCGGAGTCAAATGAATTACTTTTATGCTGCCTAAAAGAGCCTTTATGTGCTTTTTTGGAGCTTCAGAGTTTCCATTCACTTGCATTGTGAGGACCAACAGAGCTGAGATATTCTTCTAAAAATCTTCGTTTTTGTTCCGCAGAAAGAAAAAAAAGGCACACACATCTGGGATGGCATGAGAGTGAGTAAATGATGAAAGAATTTTCAATTTTGGGAGAACTTTCCCTTTACGGCGGACATCTTTAACAAGTAGATATTGTGTTTTTTGTGGTGGTTGGGATTATTTAGTTCTCTTAACAATGCCTTTAGCCATTTAACAATGCAGGCATGTGCTAATCATTCACTTTATTATATCTTGTTTATTTCTTGGATATCAGGATTTGGACTAGTCTCAAAGATTATCAGGCCATCTCAATAAACAGACGTGAACATTTCCAGTCACCTGCTCGCTGCATGAATTCCTGTTATCATTCAGTTCGTCCAGGACCATTTGAAGTTATAGCTGTAATCTTCAAACAGCTATGCTGGCATTCATAATCAAAGACACCAATTAATACAATGCATTAACCTTGTCAGCTAATGGATCCTGTTCATTTCTACTGGTGGTTTCCAGTTGGATGAAGAGAATGGCGTCATGGACAGTAAGGAAGAGGATGTCTCTCGTAACCTCTTCGTCAAAGAAAGACAGCGCCTCCATTCTCCTGACAAGTTCACCTGTGACATGAGAACCCTTCAGGTTATTCACAGTGTCATAACCTGCCATTACCAGGCTGAAGTCTGAGGCATGCCATGTTCAAATGGAGCCAGTGTGACTGAAGTAAAACGGGTTGGTGACCCTTTTTCACCCAGGCCTTCTTTTTTTATACTTAAACCTGGTACTTTCTTTTTATAGAAAATAGCAACTGTTAAAATCTGAAGGAAATTGATTAAGTTTTGTTTAGAGCACATTAAATGAATTTGGCACAACTTGAGTGTTACCAATCCAGGACAGGTCTTACCGTCACATCCTGCAATATAGACACTGACTCCAATTCGTATGAATTCCTTTACAACCTGCAAAGGTAAGAAATGACCATTTTCATCATACTTGTTTTTTTTTGTAATAGATAAAGTGTGTAATTTCTGTGTAATAACTCTCCTAATCTTCTATTGGTCAGCAAACAGATAGTCCTAGCCCAAACTCATGCCATTGGTTGAGCCAATGTTGCTATGTTGGGCTGGTTTGGCCAAGTATGCAAACAGAGCCACATCCCAACACATTTAGGTGAAATTAACCTACAAATGGCTTACTTATACAGTAGTTGTCTCTGTATATGAAGCTGGGATAGGGGAAATTATTTATTCGGAAATTTACACAAATCACCTTAGATTTAAAAGAATGCTGTTTCTAACAAAAGTCTTAGTTTTGTTTAATGTATAGATTGCTCTAATCGTGGCCAAGCCTCTGTATTGCAGTGATACAATAACACAGCAATAAAGCAATAAAGATGGCTCACCAGTTTGAGAGACTTGGCTGCTACCACATCTAGGAATGAGACAGCAGAGAAATCCACCACCAGGCTGTGGATATGGACTTTGGGTACTGAAACACTGACAGGCAGCTCAGATGTCCAGTCCACCTGCACCTTCACCTCTGGGTCTGGCTGAGCCGGCCCATTCACCAGGTCAGGACCCTGTTCAGTCTCAAAGGCTTTATTATCTAAACCCATTGAGGCCACTGGTACTAAACTATCCTGTGAAGAACAGCAGAAATAGGTTAGGACCAAAATTTGGTGTCAGAAGCTCAGGTCAGTGATAGGTCAGCCATATGCCAAATCATACTTTTATATACAAAAAAAAAAAAACCTCAGGAAGTTGAGAATAAGTGGGAAAGTACAGATGCTGCAAAATCTGCAGGAAACTGTTGTGCACAATGTACCTCTGAAACTTTTAATTTCCCCTTTTTAATAAGTTGGTGAATTTTCTTTAAGGCCTTATTTCTTTTCTTGAATACCCGTACTGCATCAAAACCCACCTGTAAGAATTTGCATCATTTTAGTCCATTATACAAAAAAAGTTCTTAACTGATACATTTTCCATGTCATGTTATATACATACTTAAGGAAACTCACCTCATCTCTTAACTTCTCTTTGAAGTAGTCAATGTTTGCAAAGTAAATGGGTGAGTTGCATTTGAAAATCTTTATCCCAGGAATTTCTGCAATCTGTAAATATTTCTATATTTGAATCCTTTTAAGGCAAAAATGACTTAAAGGAATACATTATTCAGAGTTTGAGGGATTTTAAAAAGAGCACTGCATTCTTGCAATAATTGATTATTGACACTATAGACTGTACATCTTACATTTTTGTAATCTTTCATGTTTTTGTAGATATTAGTGTCTTGGACATTTCCAAGGGTTGAACAGGAAGGGCTGAATGAAATGGGATAAAACAATGTCTTAATTAATACCAAGCATCTTTCAAATACACAATTCACTATAATGCATTATTGTTTAATTTGTATTTCACAGCGATTATTCTCTTATCGTCCTTGAAATCCTGTTAAATATTACACATGCTTATTGATTATCGAGAGAGCTATAAATGGCATTTCTTCTGGCCTCCTTATGACACCATGTAATACTAAAACTCATATATTGAAATTGATCCTAAACATCAAGCTGCATTACTCTAATTTCAAAAGAAGTGCTTACATTTGTAAACAAACAGAACCCCCAAAGCCAATGACCCAATTCTGATGAATTGTTATTGCATCAGTCAAAATCTGACACAAGTTTTGTGTACTCAAAGGCACTTTTTCTGTGTTAAAATACTTTGTCATGAGTTGGTGGCAGGACTGTCTCTTTGTTTGGCCGACGGCAGATTGGGGAGTATTCAGAAAGCTGTTTTGCAATTCCTGTGCTGTCAAAATGATCACACATTTTCATGTATGACTCTAGTATGAATCAAAGATTTCTACCGATGATACTTACAATTGTGTTCGGACCACCACTGTGCCCATCTCAAATACCAGACCAGCCAGCAGGCCCACATCCAAACCAAGGATGATGGATGCCAGGCATGTAGCTATCCAGATGAGCTGCAGAAGAATAAGGAATTCACATGTAACCTACAGTAAAAAATATGTGTTTTCTGATTCAAAGTAAATCAGCAAAAATTAGCTTACAAGACTCATAAGTCATTACATTATTTCATATAATGTGGGACACTTTCTAATAATTCTGATTATTTGTTATTGCTGTAGCAATAAATACAATGCCATATCACTTATCACTTACGATGGCAGATCTCAACTATATTATACAGAGGAAAAAGGGAGAAAACTTAAATATAAAAACACACTTAACACTTCACTTGCATACACACCCTCCATTTATACTGTATGTTATGTTGAACACATTCTTTTCACTGTTTCTTTAAACAACTGACCCTGCTTTATTATCTTATGCTGTTATCTTAAATGTGTTTATTTATCAGTCTTGTGATGGTACTTACACAGTCTGCCCTGTTCTGTCTCCAGAGTACGGGCACATCAGAGATCTGCATGAACATGCCTTTCAGATTGGCTATAACAATGCCAGCCAGCACTGACTGTGGGACAAAGAGGGAAGTCATCAAAGATAAGTTCTGTATTTCATGATCAATAGCATCCATATTGCAATGGTTAATAGTGAGAGAAACTCTGTGAACCAGTAAGAATTATCTTTGCTCCTGATGCAACGTGATGACCTAACGTGATGCAAAAGTCACATCAAGAGAAAAAGAGGATCAAATACTTAGAATAACATAGGTAAGGCATGTCTCCGGTCTTTGTTTGATACACTGATCACTATGTATGTATTGTATTTAGTGTGTTATTTGGAAAATATATTTATAAAACCTATTTGATATCTATATTATTTTAAGTGGCATCACAAGTCAGATTATCTAATCAATTAAATGACAATCTGGTCTGTGATTTTATTTATTTTTAACCCTATTTTGATACTTTCACCTGGCCCAAAGCTCTAATAAAAGAGATACTGTATATTGGAGGTAATCAAGCCTATTTAGACTATATTTAAATCTTTCATGTTTATAATGTTCTTCACCCAAATGTTTCCCAATGTTTCACCCAAAAATGAACATTCTCTCATCATTTACTCACCCTCATGCCATCCCAGATGTGTATGACTTTCTTTCTTCTGCTTATCACAAAGAAAGATGTTTAGAAGAATATTTCAGCTCTGTTGGTCCTTACAATGCAAATTAATGGTGGTCAGAACTATGAAGCCTCAAAAAGCACATAAAGGCAGCATAAAAGTAATCCATATAATTCCGGTGGTTAAAACTATACCTTCAGAATCTATATGATAGGTGTTGGTGAGAAACAGATCAATATTTAAGTCCTTTTTTTACTATAAAATCACCAAAAACAAAAGAACTTGTGCTTAGGAAAGTGAAAGTGGAGATTTATAGTAAAAAAGGGAGATTAAGTAAAACAATTGAACTTAAATATTGCAAATTGATCACATGGGATGTCAGCATCTTGTGATACTTCCATTACCCTATGATCGGCCACATTATGCCGACTCTCTAACAAGCGGTGTTCCCTATATGACATGTTTGAATCGGCTCCAGTGTGTTTATCTTCCCCTGTGCCGTGACCAGAAGCACGTATCGTCAGAAGAGTGGGGGATCTGAGTTCGGATACCATATTCAATTCAGGAAGAAATCGCGTTCGCTTAATCAGTGACAAGCTCAATTAGATTGCATTTTCCCCTCTAACATTACATTTTTACTCCACTGATGGATTTAGGTTAGGTTTGGGTTGGGGGATACTGTTTATAAAATATGCATTCCTCTTTAATGTATTACAGCCTGTAGCTGGAAACAACTTGCTTTAAAACTTGCTTTTGGCTCACTTCGTTGACAATATTTAAAGAAAATGTAGCTTACATACAGCCAAAAACACTTACCACTTTGGCCACTGGGGACAGTGTTTCAAATTTCGGTAAGCATAGACTGATTTTAGCTAAAGAAAAGTCAAGCTTCTATTTCCGATTTTATCGTGAGATCAATCTGAATATTGATCTGTTTCTCACCCACACCTATCATATCGCTTCTGAAGACATGGTTTAAACCACTGGATTCTTATTTTCTCCATTAAAAAAGATTTACTCCAAAATAAATTAATTGTAGTTTTGAAACATATATATAAAATCATGCCCACTCACATGAGATGAAGACTCCAGTCATATCAGGAACCTTATAAAGTAAAAGCTGTTTTATTCTACATGGAGAGGGTCCCTTCATGGGCACTACCATTTTAGAATCACTTGAACAACTGAATACTACTCACTTAATTTCAGTTAAGTGAGTAATATATTAAATATAGTAATTATATGAATTGCTTTGGACACTTTCACTCATGGATTAAATTAATCATGAATAGTACATTTTGACATCTGTAACTGAAAACTACTGATTTTGAATGATGCTGCATCCACACCACTAGGTGTCACTGTAAATCCAAGATTACACAAGCAAAAAGTTACTGAATGCACCTTTAATGTGCTTCTCCTGAGCTTCAAAGTTTTGGTCAACATTCACTTGCATTGTAAGGACCTACAGAGCTGAAATATTCTTCAAAAAATCTTCATTTTTGTTCTGCAGAAGAAAGAAAGTCACACACATCTGGGATGGCATGAGTAAATCATGATAGAATTTCACTTTTATGTTAACTATTCCTTTAACTTTATTAACATATAAGATTTGTCATCCATACCTTCTGTAGAGGCTGAAGAAATGGCCCCAGGGCCAAGATTACAATCATCACCATCACAGCTGAGATTATACCAGCAACCTGCAACAGAACAGAGAGCACATAAATCAAAGATGCATTTCCACACGCACATGTGAAAGTGTTGTTGTAAGTGTATGTGTTTCACCTGACTCTTCCCCCCCGTGCTCTCCTGTACTGCTGTCCGTGACAGTGCAGTGCTGGCCACAAAGCTTGAGAAACATCCACCGAAGATGTTGCTGACACCAAAAGCTATCAGCTCCTGATGAATATACAAAAGAATCAACACTGCATCCGATCATTTTTATATCATAGGGCTTGTAAATATGCCCTGGTCATACTTTATCCAAAATAAATCACAAGAAAACATTACATAAGCTAATTACTATATTATATTTTAATAAATGAAATTAAGCCAATTTTTGCATTGAGAAATAAGTTTACATTTCATTACATTTAGTCATTTAGCTGACGATTTTATCCAAAATGAATGACAAATGAGGAAAATTCAGTAACAAACAACAACACATCTGTAGTATAATTTCATTCGGTATCAATTTTCATGACAGTTAAGCAGGTGTATTATGGTATAGATAATCTTGAAGAACTGGAATCTAGATGAATATAACTATGTCCAAAAGCTCTCAGCTGTACTCCCTGCTTTACAAATGATAGCAGCTGCTGTTGTAAACTCTTCCATTTGCCATGAATTTGGCAGGTGATAGTGATCTTAGAAGGTCAGTTAGTTCTTTCTGTCTCTCCCTTGCATTACAGTAATTTCTTCATCTGTGGGAGAAGAGGTCTGGTCTCACCCTTATTATATTTCTGAAAGTACGTTATGCACACACAATCACCTTTAAATTACCTCCCCATTAAATAGCACACATATTTTGTTAAAGGTACAGACTATGCATACATGCCCTCTCATAGTCACACTCATTCTCATTTACCTGGTTGCCATCAACTGTGTAGTCATGTTTTGCTGCATAGACTTTGGCTACCGAGACTGCTACTGCATAACCAACCACTGCTGTGGAAAAACTGGAACCCAGAATATTGCCAATAAGTGCTATATCAGGTGACTGGGCCGGAGCAAACCTGTGGGACACAGAAACATAACAATTGTAGACTCATAGGTTCTGTCCATTGTCCTTGTACTGTAAACCTTTGTTTTCACATTATGCCCTCTGATGTACTTTCTAATATTGTACTTTTTTTTTTTTTTGCCATCTAGGATTTATTCAGCTATTGTGTATAGCTTTTCTGTTTCAAGTTATTATTGGAAAAGGCATTCAACATTCATTTGTCAATCTCATTGTTCTGAAGAAAACATTTCCAAGTCTACACAAGCTCTAGCGGAGACTGTTGAATAACTTTAAAGAAACAATAACGTAATAATACTATATATTCAATACAAAGGGACTGAATGTCCACTTAGCCCACATCAGGAAGCAAGAAAGGCCACAGGAAGTGCTGTTACCCCCTTGGAAGTTTGTGCACAATGCTGGCGCCGTACTGGGAGTTCAGGTCCATCACATGAGAGATTGCTGAAGCTATCAGTGTCTATCAGATCAGAAGCAAAATCATTTTTTAATAATCGTTGTATGTTTTTGATCATCAAAGCTTCACTTTAGAGACAATATCATGAAGGCAGGCTGTTTGCCGTCTCTATACAATGTAAAAATGAAAAGGTTGGGTAAACTTTTTTAAGCAACTCAACTTAGTTGTATCAACTTAAAAATTCAAGTTGGATTGCAAGTTCCATGAACCCGCATGAAACCGTTCAAATGGTGCAGTTTTCAGGGTGCGTCGCCATTAAAAAAATTTATATTTTATTAAAATGAATAAAAGTCTATTTTCCAGCCTGTTGTTAAAGTATTTATTTATCCCCCTTATTTATTTTAGATACAGTCCTTATATATTGTTATTTACACAGGGCAAATATACTATTTGTATATTAAATATACTATACTGGGGCGGCTGTGGCTCAGGTGGTAGAGCGGGTCGGCCGCTAATTGCAGGATTGGCACTGAAACCCAAGTTGCTCCCAATGGCAGGCTAGCGCCTTGCATGGCAGCTCTGCAAGCATTGGTGTGTGAATGTGTGTGTGAATGGGTGATTTGCACAGTGTAAAGCGCTTTGGTAAAGGTTAATAAAAGATGCTATATAAGTGCAGACCATTTACTATTTATCAAATCTGCATTTATTACGTATGGTGTTTTAATGGGGATATAATTTATTACAGGTAGCAGTTACGTGAGGAAACATGGTTTGAACATCAACTGTAGCAAGAACAAATTGAAGTTTAATTTACTTTTTAACACTCCTGTGTTCAAATTCAAAGGCTGTTTATTGGATCAATACAAGTAAGCGTCATATTATGTGACTACGCATTACTTTACGGAGAGCTTACGATCTACTTGCTAAATCTTACCTTAAGAACAGGTGGTGCAACCAAATTAAGCACTGACTTAATTTTTGGTTTAATTTAGTTACAAACTAATAGTAGTTACTAAGCCCTTAGTGTGAACTTTACGTCCCAAATTACAGCTGGTGTAACCCTACCCGGACTGTATGTGAGAAAGGACCTATTGATGGATTAAATTAAACCTGGATTACTGGTACACATAGTGAAATTCTACAATGGCATTGGTAACTGAAAACTACTATGTTTGAACGATGCAGCATCCAGGCCACTAGGTGTCAGTGTAAGCCATATTCGACATTAAACAAAATCACTGAGTGCACCTTTAAGCATATCAACATTTCTACATACTGTAAGGTCATGTGTCAGCCCAACAAGTACCAAACAGTTGGTCCAAATTATTAGGTGGTGCAGGTAACAAGTACTTCAAACATTTAGATGTACAGTCAACTGAAAGACTTTATTATCATGAACACTAATCACCCTGATGATTACTTTTTTTTATTTGGATTATTCTACCAAATTGGGCATAGTCAAAAGACTGTTAGTTCTACTTTCAACACCAAACTTGAAATTGTGTGCACATTAAGTTGCTCTAAAAATTAAGTTGCTCTGACTTAAATGGCATAAAAATTTACTTTATTTATTATCTTAAGTAAACTCAACATTTTATACATTAGATTAAATTCAAGTTTATCTAACAAAAGTTTGATTTTTTTTTTAGTACATACCACAATCACTTCTATTGGAATGGGCACTGGGATCCTGTGCTGCAATTTTGTGTTGATCTCTTTCACAGCCATAACTATGAAGATTGTTAGTAACCCAGCAACTAGATCTGCAATGTTTGTTTGGTTGATGTTCCTACCTACATCACTGAGAGTCTGGATTTGAAACAAATAGGGGAAGAAAAAATGTATGTACATTATATGACTTGTATACAGTAGATGACTTGTATTCATTCCCAAAACATGATGCCACAGCTTCTTGTATATGATTAATAAATCAGGAAAGAATCATAGCTTGTAGATGTGAAGATATTAATGACGCAAGAGACTCACATAAGCAAAAGAGAAGAATCCATTGTGGTTGTTTGTTGGAACGGATAGGACGGTTTTAATCTGGGATATGAACACATGGAAGGCAGCAGCCGTTGTAAAGCCCCCTACGAGGGGGTCTGACAGATATCGGACTAGAAAGCCCACCTGCATCAGCCCCATGGCCACCTGGAATTGAGCAAAACATTTTATTTACAACAAACTAGCTCAATAATAATAGACAATACAGCTTTACTGCTGCCTGAAAATACATTTCTACCAAATTTCAATCTGCGAAAGGACTATATTAAAGATAAAACTTTCATACATCCAATATGCTTGAAGGATAGGGATGGAATATTGCTATAATGAAATATTAGACTATTGAAGGTTTACCTGGAATAATCCAACCAACACTGTCATTGTGCAAGCCACCATGATTCTCTGGGCCTCTCGGGACTCTACATCCACCTCCATTAATGTTTCTTCTGTTATTGTTTCATTCACACCTGTCATGTTCACTGGACGCAGAAAGTGCTCATCAGGGGCAAAGGTCAAAACGACAGAGCCCACCATCAGACATGTGACTGGGAATGGACCTGAAGGGAATTAGGCAAGTAAGAGAATGCCATAGTATGATTTTAAAACTAAACAATAGCATTTCTCTTTTAGCCTGTTGAAAGTTCGGCCTTTCACACCTAACAAATACCACTGAACTTTTTCACTCATTTAATACCAGTACAGAGGTTTCTATTTAATATGAATAAACTAATTTATTAATATACTGTATACAAATTGCTATTGTTTTATATAATCTACTGCCAGATCTTTATGTCTTTGTACAGGTTATGGACCCATTTTACAGACTGTGATGACACATTTCTGCCTGAATTTTGCTGTGTAAATCTGGAAAGCTTTTTATTTTTTGATTATTATTATTTAAGTATCATTTTACAATAAGGTTCCATTAGTTAACATTAGGTAATGCATTAGGTGTTATTAACAATCAAATCACAATATATTTTGACTGCATTTATTCATCTTTGTTAATGTTAGTTAATACAAATATAATGTTTTTATTAGCAATGTTAGTAAGTTACAATGTTGGCTCATAGTGCATTAACTAATGTTAACATATTCAACTTCTGATTTTGAAAAAGTATTCATAAGATTCATAAATGCTGTAAAAGTATTGATCAATGTTATCTAATGTAAACAAATGGAACCTTATCGGAATGTGTGGTCAGCACTGCTGCGATGGGATTTCAAACACAGCTGGTGAGGTTGTGACTGTAAATTTGTCATCATTCTCTCTTCTGACCATTGTAATCCATCTCTACATGTTTTCCTCTTTTGGAAAGTCGTGAAAATGTAATAATGGATCTTCTCTTTTTCTGCTGGAGCAAATGGAAAAGCAAAACTATTTGCTATAGTCTCCCATTCACTTCTGTAGAAGTTTACACTGCTTACAGTAGTTTACTTCTGTGTTCCAAACCGGGCAATGAGAAAAGGGTCCATTGGTTATTTAGCAGTTAATGTATGTTAGCGGACGTACCCACAGAGATGTGTCTGGAGGTGCCCAGCACAAAATATGTGAGGATAGGAAAGAACGCTGAATAAAGTCCATAGACTGGTGCCACAGAAACCAGCAATGCATAGGCCACACCTGTACAACACAATGAAACCATGACAACCGTAAAACTCCATGACAACATTACAATTTTCATGGTTGTGTTTACAGAGTGGAACGTACCTTGTAAACAGCATACTAGTCCTGTGGTGACCCCAGAGACGATATCACTAAGTAACCACTGCTTGACTTGATATTTAGGAAACCAATCCAGGATTGGGAGAAGCCCCTTCATTTTCTGAATAGCCCACTTATCAGTGCATCTGTAGTGTATTTGATTAGATATGAGGATGTCAACTCAGAAAAACACACACTGTATGCTATATTGTGGTCTGTGGTAAGCTTCTCATATTGTGTATTGTAGACTCACCTACAGGTTCTGCTCAACTGTTCTTGTATACTTCTGGCCTCTAGGGCTTGTCTCTCATTGACTTCGTCAAAGACGCAGTTTGAGTAAATAGGCCGTAATACATGGTAATCATTTTTATGATGACACGTAGCCATCATGACTCCTGATTTGTGTGTAAATCGCACTCTCTGTGTTACGCTTGCAGCCTTGTATCTGTCAGAGAAGAGATTATTAGATTAGATCCATTCAGATTCATTTAGATTTTACCATTTATGTTGAATATGCGTGCAGTTAGTTAGCTGACGTCCTGCGGTTTGTCAGGTTACTGTTTACTCCATCCAAAACTATTTCAAAGTTTATTTTGCTAATTAATTTAGCGTTATTATTCAAGCAGCATTTATGACTTAATATGAATTAAACTACTTATTAAAAAAAATCCACAATATATAACCATTAAAATGGAACTAATTTCCATTTATAGATCCATATAAATTCATGCTGATAAAAGAAGTCCATGGACATGTTATGCATCAACCACCCTACTACATTACCTTTCATTAGATCAGTGTCATTATTAGATTTTAGTACATTACAAGTTCCCATAGTATTGCCACTGCAATTAACATTGAAATCAGATGTTGCACTTTTTATACACACTTTGCATTTTCCTTCATTCTTTCTGTTTTAGAATCTGATTGAACAGACCAAAAGAGCCCTTCTCATGTTCTCCGACAGTATACCTCCCTTGCTCACTAGACCAGCACTCTCCCAGGTCTCCAAGATCACTGAACTCTAAGATCGACCTGTTGATGTTAGAAGCCCTTCAGCTATAGAGGCGGGTAAACGCAAACCCACACTCTGAAAGAAAGGGTTTGTGTTTGCATCCAAGCTAGCTCTCTTCCTCACATTCGAGCTATATTTAAAGGTCATTGAATCAGATCCCTAAGTTCTAAGAACACAAAGCAATGGCTTACTACTATTGAAAACTAAATCTGTGTTCAGTCGTTAAATGTGTTACTTATCTAAAACAACCTAATCTGAATCAGTTGCACTATAACATTAAACTGCATTGATGTTAAATGAAATCCCACATCAATAACTTGGATTAGAATAAATGAATTTCTTACCATTATTAAAAATAACTATTTGGCAGAGCGGTAACCAAAATAGTTGAGTATCTCAGCCCCAAAATTCAATGTTCGTCTCTTAAACAATTTTGAATATCTAGTTACAAAGTCTTACCTCTAAGTCCCAGTCCCAGCTAACTCCCTCCAATGTCAGAAAGAAATTTCAGATTTAAGAAAGGGAACGTGCATGCCAGACATCCATTAAAAATGCAGATTTTCAGAGTCAAAATAGGTCATTTCTCTTCTCCTCTTCTCTTAGTCTCTTTCTTAATGGAACCAGAATACACCTCTATTGCATTTATATGCAGAGTTGGGATGTGGGAGGTGTATCAGGTTCAGGCACCCAGAGGAAGCAGAAGGGAATTACATCAGAGGCCCACAGTATGCGTCCTGCCAAAGGGTGACTCCCAACCATGTGAGAAAGTGTTAGAATCTGCTTGTAAGTAAATGAGTGTGTGTTATGAGTGTGTTTTAGGGAGGTAGTGGGGGTGTATTGATAAAAGAGTCTGTGATCTGTCAAAGGTGGGCTGTGTTCTTTGTCTGTGTTTGTGCTTACATACAGTATGTACATACTAACCAGTTCAGGTGCGATTGAACACTCTCGAGAGAATGATTTGATCTGTGCACGTCGTGATCTGACCTAACCCTGTCAGTACAGAATGTCTAGATATGCCCGGATCTCTCCTCAGAACATGAGCCAGCTCCTTAATACAAAGTGTCTGACTATCTGTCAGTAAGCCAGAATTGAAATTAGATGTTTGGTGATGACGTGATGATTTTTGAGTCAAACTCATTTTTAGTTAGGACTGCTGTTTTTCAGTAATGTCATATTAATAGGTGTTGGAGCTGATATATTGTTGAAGTCTTCTGAGTCATCCTTGGTGAGACCACTATTCATCTCTGTCCATTTCTGTAAAACTCTCTTTATAAACACAGTCCAACTATGTCAGATATCCCAAAACACAGCAGCCTGGGGTATGTGTTTAGAGTATGTGGGGGCTGAATGTAAAGGAATATTCTGGGTTCAATACAAGTTAAGCTCAACAGCAGCAAAATTATTATTGCATAATGTTGATTACCACAAAAATGTGTGTGTATATATATATATATATAAAATCTGGTTTCCAGTGAGGCACTATACAAATTCATTGGGGCCAATCCGTAAAAGTGAATTAACTCACTGTTTCATAGGTATTGCCACAAGACATAAACAATATGCATGTTTACATGATTTCACAGTGATAAAAAGGTGTACTTACCTTTACTGTGTAAAGTTATAGCCAATTTTACAACTTTGTTGCTTTGGCATGTAACTCAGTAAACCCTATATTGACCATAAAAACTACAATTGAAACAACTTTACCACACAAATAACTCAGAAAATGTAATGTAAGTGCTTTTATAAATTTATAACCTTCATATTTCTGCCTTTAAACCCTCCACAATATTGGGCCCATTCACATCCATTACAAGTGCCTGACTGTAACCACGATTTTTTGCTTTTTTTTTTTTTTTAAGACGAGTAGAAAATATTTTTTAACACAATATTTATTTAAGGGTGGGAACTGAATTTGTTTTTGTGACATTTTTTTTTTTTTTAAATCACATGCGATGAAAATTGACAAACTAAAGGGTGTGCAATATAGAAGAGTAAACCAGTGGACATTTTGAAACTTGGTTGATGTTAGTAGGTCACATGACCAAGGAGCTACTGAAATTGAAATTGCATGTAAAATCATGTGAGATGAAAATGGAAAAACTAAAGGGTGTGCAATATAGAAGGGTAGTCAATGGTTCACATTGCCAGAGTGCTATAGAAGTTTGCAACAATGAAAACTGTAAAAAAAATCAACTGAGATGAAAATGGACAAACAAAAGGGTAATATGTGTAATATTTAAGGATAGTGAGTGGATGCTCTTAAAGTAGTTTGAGGGTTGTAGGTCACATGACCAAGGAGCTATTGAATTGAAGACATTTTAATAAATAATTTAAAATAGTACAAGATGTAAATCTGCAAACAAAAAAGTGTATGCAATACTTGTCTCTTCCATTGGGTCAGCTAGAACCAGTTTTTAAAGTTTTTGTTGTAATGGGTAAAGAGCAATAGAAATTTGAAAAAAGTTTTATTGACGGTCCCTAACAGCTTTTAGTAGACGTAAGGAATACTACAGGGGAATATCCGTCAAATATCCAACCTGAAGCTGTCTTTGCCTCGGTGGCTGCACTGCGGTAAAGTTGTTTTTATATTGGAAATAGACATTTGGTCCTTCCTTTAATATTAATTGGTGTGTAATTGCAAAATAGAGGCAGTTCATGCTGTGTCTCGTTCAGATAACTCTGTAAATCATGATAGTAAAAGTAATTATGAAGTTATTCGATAAATGTACCTGTATTGAGCATCAAAAGTGAAAAATGCAAAACAGCGATCCCAACAATGTCAATCCAAGTTAGGGAGTGTCTCAAAACTCCAAACTCACAAATCACTTAAGAGATACATTATTCCATGTGTTGTGTCTTTTAATCTGAAATAAACATAAAAACCATGTCCCTCTGTACATTGGTGACACGTGGGCATCTGTTTTCTCCCAGCATGAGAACAATCTATTTGCTGGAAGGAGGGCCTGACTTCACATTAACGGTGAATGACCCACTAATTACATAAACTCACCAACAGATGTCACACAAAACGTCATTAAATATATTATGAAAACATTAATTTTGGTGAAAGGCACAACAATACATGTTTTTAACTTTTTAGCATGTTTAACCCTGATACATATGACTACATTAAAAAGTGGTTCTTTTAACATGTGTTGTGTTTATGTTGGTAAACAAATTAAGTTAAATTTAGATCATTTTTAATTTTCATATGATTTATATCCCTGTTATAACTATTTAATTTAAACGGAATGCTTTAATGAAAAAAATATATTTAACGTTATGGCTTTTTTACCTAAAGATCTCACATCACCTGCAATGTATTTATACACACCTGCTACATATCTTACATAGCTTTGATTATGGAAATATGTTGGGAGGTTGATCATTACTATATACACTTTGAGGCATGTTTTCCACATCCTATGTGGCCTGTGACATCCTATACATATACTTTCTCTAGTGTCTATGCCTCGGTGAGGCCCCTCTGTGGGCTGTGAAGTCAGGTCAGTAGTGCATGATTGGCCCATAACGTCATTGACACAATGTTGAGAGGACATAATCGAAATGTCTCGATTGTGCAGTTAAACTCGGTTCCCTGAGATGAAGGGAACAAGACATTGCATAAACTTGCCGCACTAATGACCCAGCGCTTCGAGGTGTGAGCGTTGCACTCCTTGTCCCTCAGTCGAAAAATTCTTAGGAAATGGTGGTTTCGCACCCGCGTATATAGGCCAACTGCAGCCTAAAGGGGCGGGGCTGAAACACAATTGGCAATTTCAGAATTGCCATTATTGTACAAAGGGCTTCTACTAGGTAATTGAGAAAGGAATTTCCCATAGTGTCAGCGACGCAATGTCTTCTCAGGGAACCGAGGTTACATGCGTAACCAAGACGATTTCCTTTCCCTCTTTCTTTTGGCGTTTGAGTGCTCTACAATTACAGCTGTAACAATTAAACTTTTAGGACTTTATATTAGTGTGTAAGTACATAGGTAAGTAAGTAATGAGTCAAAGTAAAAAAAATAATTGTTATAGGCTGTTTTTCTACAGCTGCAAACACATTGTGTGTTGTCAGTGCTGCTACTTATATTAATATAATGGCCTAATAAGTGTGACATAGCCAAGTAAAAGTACAAAAATGTTATGTGCCAAGTCCAAATGTTCAGGAGGATATTTCAAAAAACAAAGATGGGAAGGATATTTTTTTTATTCTTATTATTATGGTTAGGATGTGTTTGGGAAAGCATTAAATGTGGTGTGACACACGTATGTGTTATAGGTGTCTGTCTGTCGTGTAAGATGTGTGTCAGTTGTTTTTTTATTTATTTATTTATTTATTTTATGTGCGTGTCAGTAGTGTGCCAATGCATTTCAGGGGTGTGACATCATCAGGTCACATGACCAGGAAGTTGGAAGTATGGATTTGAAAATTGAAAAAGTTCATAAAAAACACACAAAATCATATTTCCAAAATCCAACTCATGTACGATGTGTTATAGGTGTTTGTAAATATATAGCAGGTGGACTGACATCACTAGGTCACATGACCAGGAAGTTATATGGATTTGAAAATGGCACAAATTCATAAGAAATACACACAGTCATATTTCCAAAATCCAAGTTGTGTAAGATGTGTGTCAGGTGTTTGTAAACATATAACAGGAGGTGTGACATCATCAGGTCACACAGGTTTTATTTTTGAAAAAAATAAAAGTTAGAAATCATAAAAACGTTTTAATAAAGTTGCGATTACAAAATAAAAGTCATGCAAGGTGGAAAGGTGTTATGTATACATTTGCTATAAGAGGTCTGACATTCATCTATTTCTGGTAGCTATATGCTAAATGCTATTTCAGTTATATTACATTGTTATAACATCATTATATATCCTAAGGAATAAGCCATATATTTCTGCTTAAGACACTCCCTAACTTTTCCTGCCGAATGTCTTACGAATGCCCAATATAAAAACAACTTTACTACAGTGTAGGCGGCACACTGGGTTAACTCTCTCTCTCTCTCTCTCTCTCTCTCTCTATAAGTTCCGCAATGTGAAGCAGTATCTGTCTCAGAAAGTTGAGCGCTATATGTCATTACTGGCGATATGGATCTACAAAGTGAGCTGCTGAAGTCCATCTGGTACGCGTTCACCTCTCTGGATGTAGAGAAGAGCGGTAAAGTGTCCAAGTCACAACTAAAGGTCAGATTACATGTACACTTCAGATGATGTGCATTAGCCACATTTTCTTTTACACAGACAGATGGTTCTCTTAAAGCATTTAATGTTAAGTTGTACACTGTAATGATGTTTCCTTTGTATAGATATGTGCTGTCACATTTTTTCTGATCAAGAGACTGAGATTGTTGCAAAGGAAACAACAGTCTACATCTGTCATAACAAACCTTTAGAGATACTCCCTAATTCTATAAACGCTCTCTAAAAATGATCAGATATCTGGATTTATTGCTATTGTCAATTGCCAGTTGTTTAATGATATTGATGGTGAAATGCAACTGTATAACTGGTCAGTGAGCTTGTAAATAAATACCACAAGGACCCAGTTAGCATGCAGATAGCTTTGACTGTCTTTCTCATGTTTAAACTTGTCCCAGGTCGGCTCTTTGTGTTAAAATGCATGCATAACAGACATGGGTCCAGACATGTTAGATGTGACGCTGGCAGAATTTTTGGCATTTCTTGCAAATTTCCTCCGTCATTATTGTGTCCAAATGTAATCTTTACGTTATATTGTACATTGTATAAATCAATCCCCAATGCTGACTACACAGCTTGGGACAAAGTCCCATGTCGGCATCAATAAATCAGCATTTAAATCCTATCTCTCACAGCTAAGGATTTGCAGGATGGCGGGTCACATTGGATTTGATTATCTATGCATTTATGTGGCAAGTTTACTATTTGAGAATAGTGGTCAGTATAATAAATATGACCCCAAAAATGATTTGGACACTTAAGCCACAATAAGATATGAATGTCATTGCATAATATAACAAAATATGAAACCAAGTGTAATCACCATACAATTAATAATAGACCTTTTCTCAGGACAACTAACTGGACCATAAAACCTGTACGTGTGCTGTCTTTTTTCAAATAAATGACACGCTTGCTTAGATATTTTGCCATCTACATTGATGGTGTGATGATTTTGTTCACACTCTCTTTAACAGTTCTTGCCGTGTTAATTTATGTTAAGTTAATGGAAACTCCCACCATGATATAAAACATGTTTTGTGTGTCTCCAACAGGTTTTGTCACACAATCTCTACACAGCGCTCAATATTCCTCATGATCCTGTTGCATTAGAGGAGCACTTTAAGGACAATGATAACGGGCCAGTGTCCAACCAGGGCTACATGCCCTACCTCAACAAATATATCCTGGCAAAGGTCTTAAAACTCTCCAAAACCAATAATAATAAGTCATTTAGAAACCTGGATGTACTAAACTAATGACAACAGTTGGCTATATTTCTGACATATTGCAAATTAACTTCCATTTGAACTTCAAAAGATGTCTTTTGGAGTGATGAAGATTTTTATAAATAATATGTGGTAATTCACAGGCCACTGAGGGGACTTTCAATAAGGAAACCTTTGATGAGCTGTGCTGGACGATGACATCAAAGAAGAACTGCAAACCCAGCATTTACCAGGGCCTGTGTTCACAGAGAGACTGTTTCAAACTCTTCTGCATCTTTAACCTGCTCTCTGAGGACCGTTACCCATTAGTCATCATTCAACCGGAGGTGAGTGAGAGGAAGAGGTATAGAGAGATGACACATACTACTAGTTACAACAAATAACCATTGCCGAACTTATACAAATGTAACCGGACTATAATAACCAGACTTTAATAAAACATCTCACGATAACCATGATAATATAGATAGCTTTAAACAGACTAAAGCATATATATATATATATATATATATATATATATATATATATATATATATATATGAAATTAAAAAATAAATAGAAAAGGGCGGAAGAGCTATTAATGTGTAAAAGTGACTGATGTATCTACATGCTGAGGGGATTTCACATGACTTGTGTCAGTGCTGCCTAATACATTGAAGTCTTTGAAGTGATGCGTCATCACAACCTTGGCTCCAACTTCACACCAAAGAGTTTTTCACACACGTTTTGATATTAATAATATACTTTCCCTCTTCGTCCATCCGACGTACCATCCCCTTTGAAATCAGTACATTCGCAGCATTCTCTGACGCAGCATAAACTGTAGTCAGTGTGTAGGCACTCTAATGTGGAGGACAAAGCCGCTTGATGCTGGTGTTTAGCGGAGCTTTGACGCCTCGACTCAACTCATGTGAAATGAACTTAACAATGAAGAAGGGACATCATTGAAACTCAAAATTATTATTATGCTATAATTGTTGTCTTTTCTGATAAAAGTCATGTTCAGCAGTTTAAATACTGTAGGAAAATGATACAGTACATCTGCTTTGTTTTTATAATGCTTAAATACTATAAAGTCTCTTGGCAGATTTCGGTTGTGAACATTTCAAATGATTCAATGACTCACTCATAGCACAAAAGACTATCATTTGTTGCCACCCTGTGGCATCTCCAGAAGGGGTCACTAAACTAATCAATTACACTATGTAACACAATTTCTGTTCCTGTATAGTAAGTGTTATTTCCTAATTGCTTATGCCTCAAAACTATAGAAAACGGCTATTATTCCTCACAAACTTTTCAAGATTTACGAGTATACTCTAAATCGCTTTCACGAATCAGCCACCAAATGTAGTCTCCCATCACGTTCTCATTATACTGTCCTTGGTAGCGGCACTCAAAGTCCAGTATATCCTGATGGAAGCGCTTGCCTTGCTCCTCCGCGTACGCTCTCATGTTCTCTTTGAATTGATCAGGATGAGCATCAAGGATATGGACTTTGAGAGACATCCTACAGCCCATTGTCCCATAGATTCACTAGAGAGTCTCAACCAGCTCCACGTAGTTTTCGGCCTTGTGATTGCACAGGAAAACCCTAACCGTTGCGATCTTTTTAATCTGTGGTCCAACGAAGACACCAGCTTTGACCTTTGCCTCAGACAGCTTAGAGAAGAAGTCTTGAAGGTACTTGAAGGCTGATGACTCCTTATCTAGAGCTCTGACAAATTTCATAAGGCTTAATTTGATGTGCAGTGATGGCATCGGCACCTTCCGGGGGTCCAACAGTGGCTCCCACTTGACATTGTTCCTCCCCACAGAGAACTCGTTCCGTTGTGGCCAGTCCTAACTGTGGTAGTGCGCCTTGGTGTCCCTGCTGTCCCAAAGGCAAAGATAGCAGGGAAACTTTGAAGTCTTCTATGACCTCCCAGCCATACTCCTCATACTTCAAGGTGTCCTGCAAGGTCTTGATATGTATCCACTTAGGCAGCTGGAACTAAACTGAACTGGTGGGCTTAAGGCCCCTGTATTTATACTACTATTTATATTACTGGAAAGTTCTAGAAGTTACTCTGTTTACTCAGCATTGAATCTATCTGGAATGTTCTGGGAAATAGGTCCATTTCAAAATATCACTGTCTTGTTCACAAAAGCAAAGTTTGTGGGGAATAATAGTCATTTTCTATACTTTTGAGGCATAAGCAATTAGGAAATAACACTTACAACCTAGGAACCCCCCAAAAAATCTGAACTTCATTTGATAAATCATATCAGATTTATCCGTGTATCATAACATAGACTTCAGATTTCACACTGGGCACAGTGTAATTGATGCTGGTGTACCACCCAAAGTCATGAACATCCCTCTGTTCCTTTAGCTGGAGTACCTGCTGAAGAAAATCTCCAGTGCAATGAGCCAGGAGTGGGATGGGACATTACTGGAGAAGCTTCTGTCGCAGCATGCTGCTCTTCAGGAGGGCATGTCTGTGTGGGCGCTCCTGGAGCATTTGAGTGCAGGACAGCTTTTGCATGTAGAGAGTAAAGATGCCTTCAGTCTCGCTGTGGATGATGTTTTCATGGAGATGTACCACAACATCATCAAAAAGGTGACTGATGCTTTTCATGCAGCACACTTAGAAGGTTGATGCAATGCAGATGTAATAGGAAGATGGCAAAGCCACCAAGGATTAACTGGTTTGGCCGGGACATTTAAGTCATGCTCAGTCAACAGTTTTTAATGTGAGACTATTATGTGAAAATTTTCACATGGTATGTGATAAATCTTGTTTAATCTCGACTTGGGCGTGTGCTCTTTTGACTTGGTTAGTGAGCAACCACCTAGCAACCTCAAAGCAACATGCTAAAATCCACTCAGAAACACCTTAGCAACCTTAAACGTTGTGGTGGTAAGTTTAGCATGGGCAAGCACCACTCATATTTTCTTCTTTGTTAGACAATCTGGTCATTAACTAATCATGAAATTCATCATCACCTTCAACCCATTGTACCCTGCTTGTATCTGCTTTGAGTATCAACTGTTGACTTGAATGTTGAATGTTTGCTGTATTTTTCTTTCCATACTGAATTGTGACACAGAAGCATTTTATGATGCATTGACAATGATAATCTCAAGTTATATGTTTTCCTCCTACTTTCTCCATTTTTTATTGGTGTTATTAATTTATCAGGGTTACCTGTTAAAGAAGGGGCATGTTCGCAGGAACTGGCAGGAGCGCTGGTTTGTTTTGAAACACAGTAGCCTGACGTACTATGTTGGTGAAGACCTGAAGGAAAAGAAAGGAGAGATCCTGTTGGATGAGAACACTGTGGTGGAGGTAGATCTCTTTTGGGGCACAGCAATAACTTAATTCCAGCATCAAATAAATGATTGTATTAAAGGAATGTTCCGGGTTCAATATTGAAGTTAAGCTCAGTCGACAGCATTTGTGTGTTGATTGCCACAAAAATGTATTTCGACTCGTCCCTCCATTTCTTTAAAAAAGCAAAAATTGAGGTTACAGTGAGGCACTTACAATGGAAGTGAATGGGGCCAATTTTTGGAGGGTTTAAACAGATATGTGAAGCTTATCATTTTATAAAAGCAATTACATTCATACTTCTGTTAAAATGTGTGTATTGTTTGAGCTGTAAAGTTGTTTAAATTGTCATTCTAGTGTTTTAGGGTTTGTTGACATTACATTGTCATGGTAACGAAGTTGTAAAACTGGCTATAACTACACAGAAAAGGTTTGTTAGTGATTTTATCACACTAAAATCATGTTTACACGCATATCCTTAATGTCTTTTGGCTGTACTTTTGAAACATTGAGTATTTTAATGCACTTTCATTGTAAGTGCCTCACTGGAAGCCAGATTCCAGAAGAAAAGGAGGGGGAAGTTTAAATAAATATTTGTGGTAATCAACATTATGCCAAAAATGCTGTCGATTTAACTTGACTTGTACTGAACCCAGAACATTCCTTTAAACACTTAAAGCGTTAGGCCTCAAAACACTCATATTTCTCATTTCTATCTTCAAACCCAGAATCTCCCTGACAGGGAAGGTCGACGCAACCTGTTCTGTGTGAAGACTCTAGCCAGGACCTTTGAGATGAGTGCTTCAGACATGAAGCAGAGAGTAGACTGGGTGCAAGGTGAGAATCAATCTGAGTATCTAATTTGTGTTGGAAGTGTCTAGTTTTGCCATCTGGTTTCATGAGGAATATCTTGATCTGTTTTGCAGCTGTGCAGACGGTTTTCAGACTAAAAGCGGAAGGGAAGAGCTCTCTGCATCAGGAGCTGAAATTGAGCAGACGCAAGCAGAGAGAGGCCCTTCAAAGAAGCCAGAGCAACCAGAGCTGCCATGGTGAAAGCGCTGCAGATGAGAAGCCACCTTCTGTTCTGGAACAGCAGGGGGCGACAGAGAGCTTGGAGCAACACATCGAGACCATCATTCAAGTAACTGCTGGGGGAATGGACCTTAATCACAGTAGCGCCATCTTTAATTTCTGAAGGGAATTACAACGAAACTGTGAGGGATAGATTTATGGTCTCTTCAATGGTCGTCTAAAGTGTTTTGGATCATTCCACTGACAAAACATTAGAGAAAAAAAACAAAGAAATGTATGTAGACAGAAAAGTCCAGAAAACAGTTTTGGAAAATTAGATGTGATCTACAGTAGGAGCTTTATACGATGCATGGCATGGAAGTGACTGTCTATCCCTCTCACTGTCAAAAATCAAACATGGTGCGGCTGTGAAAAAGGTCTATAGGGCAAAGTGACTGCATTATGATTTAAATTGTGAGTAAGTGAGCAAATGTGTTTGTTTGTCCCCAGAAACAGAGAGAGGTTGAGACAAAACGTAAAGAGGAAGAGCAGCAAGAACGAAAGAAACAGTATGCAGTACAGAGAGACCTGGAGAGACAGCTTGAAGAAGCTAATGCAGTGAGAAACAAAGCAAAATGTTTTGGAACACAAAAGGAGGAATTTTAAAGGATGTCCTGTTTGCTGATTTAAACACAATAGCAGTTGATAGTGACTTTCTTTAGAAGCACTCAATAGTGTCCATGTGACCTGTGCATCATATATCAAGTATTATAAAAGGAGTATGTTTTGGCAAGAAAAAGCTAAAATTTAAAGGGATAGTTCAACCAAAAATGAAAATACTCTTATCATTTACTCACCCTCATACCATCCAGATGTGTATGACTTTCTTTCTTCTGCTGAACATAAAGATTTTAGGATTTTAGATTTAAGATTTTAGAGTTTCAGCTCATGAAGGCCATTTCAATGCAAGTGAATGGTGACCAGAACTTTGAAGTGCCAAAAAGCACATAAAGGCAGCATAAAATATATCCATAAGACTCCAGTGGTTTAATCAATGTCTTCTAAAGTGATCCAGTCAGTTTTGAGTAAGAATAGGCCAAAATGTAACTCCTTTTGCAGCGTATTTCTTGCCATTGAAATCTCTAGGCACAATCATGATTTCAAGCTCAATTTCAATTACTAGCTCTAGATGGCGCTATAGGAAGTGTAATCCAGTTTTAAATCATGATCACCAAGGAGACTCCTGTCAAGATTCATAGTGAAAAATAAGTTACATTTTGGTCTGTTCTCACCCAAAACCAATTGGATCACTTCAGATGACATTAATTAAACCACTGAAGTCATATGGATTACTTTAATGTTACCATTATCTGCTTTTTGGAGCTTTAAATGTCTGGCCACCATTCACTTGAATCGAAATGACCCACAGAGCTGAAATATTCTTCTAAAATCTTCGTTTGTGTTTTATAGAAGAAAAAAGTCATTAACATCTGGGATGGCATAAGGGTGAAGTAAATGATGAGAGAATTGTAATTTTTGGGTAAACTAACCATTTAAGTAATTTCACAGTGAAAATCATGACTTCTGCCATACTGTAGCACTCCTTTGTTCACGAGCGCAGGATTTTCAATCTAACTAGTCATGTACCTTTGTCATTTTTCATGGTTTTTGATTTAGAATGAAGTGTTGTAATTTTCAGAGCTGGTTGGTTCAGTTTAAGGCACTTTATTTAAGATACAGTACAGTATATTTGAATGGTCTATGTAGAAATTACTAAGAAAAATACTTCTGGAACCCAGACCCATGTAACATTGGACAGTCACTCTTGTGCTCCATTAATTGGTGATTGTTTTGTAGGCCAAGGAGAGACTGTCAGCCACATTGACTGAGATGGAGAAGGAAGTACAGCAGCAAAAGAAGAGAATCCATGAATTAGAGCTCACCCAACAAAAACTGGAGGAGTTACTGAATGCTCAGATTCATGCCCGTTTAGAAGAAGACAGAGTCCGTCAAGAATTGGAGAGGTAATCTAATCTCTTTTTATCAGTTTCTTTCCCTGATGATTTCTGATTTGGCATTCCTTACATTTATATAGTGCTTTTCTAGACATTCAAAGCACTTTAGATCATAGCAGGGGAATCTCCTCAACCACCACCAGTGTGCAGCATCCAACTGGATGATGTGATAGCAGCCATAGTGCACCAGAAAGCCCACCACACATTGGTTGGAGAGGAGAGTACAATGATGTAGCCAATTCATTAATATTGTGTAAGTCCCCTTCGTGCCATCAAAACATCCCCAAACCACATCTCAGAATAGCATTCTGATATTATATTCTTCTCACCACAATTGTACAGAGCGGTTATATGAGTTACGGTAGACTTTGTCAGTTTAAACCAGTCTGGATATTCTCTGTTGACCTCTCATTAACAAGACATTTCCATCCGCAGAACTGACGCTCACTGGATGTTTTTTGTTTTTTGCACCATTCTGAGTAAATTCTAGAGACTGTTGTGTGAGAAAATCCCAAGAGATCAGCAGTTACAGAAATACTCAAACCAGCCCATCTGGCACCAACAATCATGCCATGTGATTATCTAATCAGCCAATCATGTGGCAGCAGTGCATAAAATCATGCAGATACGAGTCAGGAGCTTCAGTTAATTTTCACATCAATCATCAGAACGGGGAATAAATTTGATCTCAGTGAGTTGGACCATGGCATGATTGTTGGTGGTCGGGTGAGAAGAATATAATATCAGAATTCTATTCGGAGATGTGAATTGGCGCAGTTTTGACGGCACTAGGGGGACCTACACAATATTAGGCAGGTGGTTTTAATGTTGTGGCTGATAGGTGTGTGTATACATATATAAATATATATATATATATATATATAGGAAGTTATTTGGAAGCTGTGATGGATAGAGGCCAGTGGGCAAATTTGGCCAGGACCCCTGGGTTATACCCCTACTCTTTTAAGAAATGCCCTGGGATATTTAGACCATTGAGAGTCACGACATCTGTTTTAACGTCTCATCCGAAAGACAGTTCCTTTTTTACAGAAAAGTGTCCCTGTTACTATACTGGGGTGTTAGAACCCACACAGACTGCAGGGTGAGCACCCCCTGCTGGCCTCACTAACACCTCCTCCAGCAGCAACCTTAGTTTTCCTCAGGTCTCCAATGCTGGTACTAGCCAGGCTCAGTCCTGCTTAGCTCCAGTGGGAAGCCAGGCGAGAGCTGCAGGGTTGAGCCTGGCTAGTTGCATTTGCAACTTCACAAACAAGTATGGATAGTGCCAAATTATTACAATAAATAGTTTCATAAATGTCATTTTGTCTCCAGGCAACTTGCAGAAGAGCAGAAAAAACTTGGTGAGCTTCTTCTCCAAAGTCAGCTGGAAACAAAGAGTCAAGAGGAGGTACCACCGCAAGACTCCACATCAACCACAACATCAGCCATCAATGAGCAACAAGAGAAGAGCAGTCAACACAATACAGAGGTGAGAGACGAGAACAGAGTGGAGTTGGTATGGAGAAATATAAGATTGTGTAGGGAAAGAATCATGTGTAGAAGAACTTTTTTGAAAAACAGCCATTTATGATTTCACTCGAGCATCGCTAACCATCCCAACGCCAAACCCAGAAAGATGGACGGACTGTCACTGTTTTTGTTGCTTGTATGATACTTTATGTACTTTAGTTGTTCATTAACAATCACCCATTTATTATTAAAGGAGGCACCTAGCCATAACTCTGCTTCCACTGAAACACCATCCAAACACCATCCAATATCCAACAACCAGAGGAGAGCAGTCAACACAACACAAAAAATTTGTCAACATGATTAGGAGCAATAAAGATAGTTTAGAAAGTATCTTTTACCCAGAATGCATTTTCGTGATTTGCTGGTTTGTGAATCTGCGAAATAAGTAATAGGCCTGAGGTTATGGAGCTCTAACATTGTTTTAGTGAATTTGCAAACCTTATAACCTCAATAAATGCAAAGTATAAATCAAAGTTAAGAATGAGGAAATCGAAAGGGAGTGTGGAGCAGCAAATATTCATTTTGGAATATTTCATGTCACATTGCCATTTAGCACGAGGATGTGGGTAGGCAGTAGGCTACACTATTATTCGATAATAAATTAATTGATTGGTAAGGTATCTTGTTGTTTTGCCATCATGTCAGTGCAGCTGCCAGCTAGATGCAAGCCCAGTTCTGCAGGGTTGCGAAAGTTAGAGAACCCTCAATTGAATATGTAAGCTTAATAATACTGTATATTGGCAAAGCATTTTTCCTTGAATCCTGGTGAACGCACACACAAAATCCCTGTAAACATGTATGATCTTGCAGATCAGTGTGTCCTAATTTGTAGGTGCAGCATTTTGCTTTCATGCACCCATTGTACAATTGAGCATTTGATTAGTAAATATTTCTGCTCTTGCATAGACAATTTCATAGCGGAATTATCTCACTTAATCTCACTCACAGTTGTCACTTGGGTCCAGTTTAAACTGAAAAGTGTAAATTTGTTGTTAATTATGCGAGTTTCCGTGCCAACGCACATGTGTTTTAACACTTTTAGAGGCATGTTTGATGACTTGTTTAAAGTAAATAAAGGAAATTTAGAACTGACATTTTTTAAGGCATTATTTGAAGATATTCAATGGCATGTGCTAACAGAGAAATATTTGACTGATTACAAATGATAAGGAATGTCTAGTAGACCCAATTATCTTAACAGCCGTTGTAAACCAGTCCAAAATAAACAGCGAGATTTTATATGCAAAAACACAACAATACAATCACATAATTTCAGATGTGTACATTACTAATCATTTGATCATTTAATAAATATCGGCCTATAGTCTATATATTTCATGCAGAGGGGCACCTCAGCCCATGTGAGCAAAGAGGCAGTTGCTTGGGCCAATGTAGCTACCAACCCCCCCCCCCCCCCCCCCCCCCCCTTGAGGTTCACTTATAATATTATAAGTGAACCTCAAGGAGCATATTAAAATAAAAAAGGCATGTCATGACCCCTTTAAAAGGACCATATTCTACTGTACACATTACAAATATTTCTTTCTCTTATAAAGTTAGTCAAGGTTTCTTTCACCAAATATAGTCATAATTTAGTTTTCCAGCCTCTGACCCTTTGAATTAAACAGTCTGTTTCTGCGATTGTATGCTTCTGTGTGTAAATTGTGCCCATTATGGTGAGCCATGTAGCTGTGTAGTTAGTTTTGTCTTCATTTAAAAGCAAACTTGAATGGACTGTCCTTGTTCTAATTAAAGCTTGTAACGTGGTTCTTTAACAATCATCACTTTATTGTTAAAGGAGGCACCTACTCACCGACATGACTTCACGCGCACCACAACACCACCCAACATCCAGCAACCAGAGGAGAACAGTGAACACAATACAGAGGTGAGTTGAACTAATATGGAAAAAACAAAGATAGTTTATGGAAAGCATTGTTTGTAGTGTCCGTTAAAGCCAAAATACCTTTAAAGGACTCATATTCCTCACGTTTGTAATATTTTAGATTTTTACACAGACATAATTTAGTTTTAAACAACTATTACCACCCTCTGTCTGACCCTTAGAATTGAACAGGCTGTTTTTGCTGCTGTACCTTTAAGGTTCTATATGTAATTTGATATTTGGTGAACCAAATTGTTGAATAGCCGTTGAAATGTAAGGTGGACATATGTTATGCAGCTTAGTGAAGTCTTACTTCAAAAGAGCGAAAAAACGTATTTCATATTCCATTTAATCACACAAGAGTTGCATTTTCATTTTTTCTTTTAACTATTTGTGTACAGAGAGAGTTGGGGAATCATTCTACTGCCACTCAGATGCTAAAACACTGGAAAATACAGCTTAACCGCTTAATGAAGCCGATCACACCAGGAGGTAACAGACAAACAGATTGAATACTGTATGTCTTATGGCCTGTTTGGATGTCAAAGCAAGATTCATTCTGTTTGATCATATAGCGGGTGATGAGAAGGTTGGGGAACGTTGCAAAGTGTTGATTTGTCACATAACTTCCAGAAGATGGTCCAAATTCTAAACAGCTCTTACAGTATAGTCATCATCCTTTATTCTTCTGTTTATTTACAGACAAAGTCGAGCATCTGCCAGTAAAGCCCATTTGCCCGAGACAGGGCCAGGCTCTTACCAGCACAGAGTTCCTTACCAAGGTTCAATCAGGCATCGTGCAAGAAAAGGGAAATGGTTACAACCCATCACCACTTCAAGAAGAGGAAGTATAGGGTTCCTATACCTGATACTAGAGCCAAAACGGTGTACCTGTTTTTCAAATCCCCATATTATATATGTACATAGTGGTCAGCAAGATAAATTATATTATTATATTATATTATATAATATGTAATATGCATATTGTGAACAGTAAAAATACATTTAGGAGGCATTTTTTGTTTGATGCCAGCAGTTGGCAGCATTTCTCTTTTGACATGCTTTAAATAATGTACATGTGTGGTTTCTTTTGTTCAGTGTGTAATTCTGTGTGTGGTCAAAAGAGGGGGCACTTGTACTGGGTTTCAGTTTCACAATTCTTGGGTCCCGAACCAACCGCACATACAGTATATCTACTTTTTTTATCACTTTCCTTCCCCTTTCCCTATAGATCACAGTAGCTGTGGGAAGTTAAAAAAAAGCTGGCGAGCTCTGAAAAATGCCTTCTGAAGAGCGTCCGTCTGAGAATCTGAGCAACATACTCTTTGTTTCTCTGATAATGCTCTGTTTAACTTGCATTGACCAACTCAAACATTTTCAGAAACAGGGATGGCCCTTTATTGTGCTAAATAGTGAAAAATAATCACACAATCTATTTTTAGATCTGCGGAGACCAGCAAGAAAGTACCGTTCAGTTTGTGGCTTTGAGGCTTGTATGGAGAATGAATAATGGTTCGCTCTGTTAGTTTTGGGTGGTAATCAGCAGACTGACTGTAAATGATCTTTTTGTGGCAGTGATTTTCCAGATACAGATCTTTTCCGATTATGGTTTGGAGTGTTTCTACCTGTGTGTCTGGAGAGATTTCAAGTTTGTCATGAGAGGAATGGTATTGTCAGGTCCAGAGATCAAGAGAAATGTAATGTGATACTTAATGTCTTGTTTGACTATTTCCATAATGGCAGATATTCATGGTGGCATTTGTTATAAAGTGTAAAACTCTATATAGGGTAGACCAGGGCACACTTTTTACTCCATTTAATATATTTTCATAGAGTAGTTTTATTTTTGAAAGTTAATTTCTGCATAACAACACCTTAAAGGGATAGTTCACCCAAAAATTACAATTATTTTATCATTTACTTAGAATATATTAGCTCTGTAGGTCTGTACAATGCAGTTGAATGGTGGCCAGAACTTTGAAGGTTGGAAAAGCACATAAAGGAAACTGAAGTAATCCATAAGATTCCAGTATAAGTCATTTTTTTTACTCTAAATCGCCACTTTCACTTTTAACACTGGAGTCATATGATATTGATTTCTTTTATGTTTCCTTAATGTGATTTTTGGAGCTACAAATGTCTGGTCACAATTCACTTGCATTGTATGGATCTACAGAGCTGAGATATTCTTCTAAAAATCTTCATTAGTTTTCTGCTGAAGAAAGAACGTCGAACACATCTGGGATGACACGGGAGTGAGAGATGATGAGAGAATTTTCCTTTTTGGTTGAACTTTCCCTTTAAAGTCTTGGCTACCATAAAATTATTGAACATTTCTGCCATTTTTGCCCAGCAAAAACTATACAATTTGTTGAACTCAACACACATTGACCTTCTATGACATCATGCGCTCTGAGTATCTCTTGAGTTCCATTTTACATGATTAAAAATGTATTAATTGTGACGGTTTATTGTTGCATTAACATTTAACACAAGCTGTGTTTTTTTTTTCCATGCTGAAGAGCTGTTTTCTATCATATAACACTTGTATGCTATGTAATGACTTAGAGATTTTCTGTTTCACACAATAATAAGAACAATATTTGCTATTTAACACTCAATTCTTCAAACCCATATGACACCATTAACATTTAACACAATATAGCTTTTTGATTGTTTTTTTCATTCTGAAGAGATGTTTACTATTATATAATGCTTGCATGCTATGTAATGACATAGAGATTTCCTGTTTTACACAATAATGAGAACAATATCTCCTATCCAATACTCTCAATACCTCAAAACCATGTGAAACCATTAAAGATGCCTCAAAGAATGAGCCTCATCTTCCACACCAGAGCCAGCCTTTGCTGTGAGACCATGGCAAGATATCTTGTTATGTTTCTCCTGCAAGCCAGTCATTGTGCAAGAAATGCTTCACTACATCCATCTACTCCCCATGAGGAAGTTTTTTTTATGAGAACCATATTAGTGAAACACACATCCGAACTTTCAAGATATTTAGCTGCCGTATAAAGTGATCATTGATTTGGCACCTATTTATCCTCTCAATCTGCTCAAGGATACCAGATACATTTGGAGTGGTGAGGGGGACATTTTCTGCTCTCTCAATGAGCCATTAAGTACAGTAGATGCTTTCAATTGGCGTCTGTTTCTCACGATCAATGGCTTTGTTTTAGGGTTTGGTAGCAGCACTAGCTCATTTATGTATTAGCTCTGGGTCCACCCTTAGCCTGAGGATATATGTCTCTCTGGTACAAAACCACCTGTAATTATATTCTTCATTCACAACCAACTTCCAAACCTGAGATGGACCACATAGTGGAAAGCCAGCGACCCAAAATAGCCAGGCACTTCTGGGGATTCAAAGGGGAACTTGGGCCTTTTGTTGTTTCAGCTGGAACACTTTTCCCCCACAACTTTATAAAAAAAAGAAACTATTGATGTTAAAGTCCTTTGAACATTTAATTCCAATGAATGGGTGTCAGATGGCCTGGTTTATAATAATTTGGTTGATCTCATTCTTGAACTAGGACATCAAGAATGTTACATCATGAAATAATGTTTAGACATTATCACAAAAAAATCTTGTCTGTGCTCTCAAGATCACATCCAGTAAGTGTAACCTTCGCAGAGTGTCTCGGAGGAAAAATAGGCTGAGGTAAAATCAAAACTTCCTTCATTTATTGATATTACTTTGGCATCATCGAATGCTGTTCCTCTGCATAGTGCCTTAACTGGATTAGTTGGCGAGAAATGAAGTTACTCCTCTGGAATCACGACATTTTACTGATCATTTTTTTATTAGTGTTTCTAAACTACAGAATTTATAAATGTAATAAAGAAAATATATTTAATAGGCTAATATATTTAATATATTTCTTGGCGATTTCATGGCGATCATTATTTTGAGCTCGATTACACTCCCTGGTGCTCTGTATGCCTTAAGCACTAGGAAGTGTAATCGAGCTACAAATCATGATCATGCCTAGAGTCTGCAATGACAAGATTTATAATGGAAGATTTTCGTTATATTTTGGTTTGATCTCACCCAAAACTGATTGGATATCTTCAGAAGACATGGATTAAACCACTCTAATCTTTACTTTTGTGCTGCCTTTATGTGCTTTTTTTGTGGGTCAAACTTCAAAGGTCTGGTCACGATTCACTTGCATTGTATGGACCTACGGAGCTTTGATATTGTTCTAAAAATCTGCAGAAGAAAGAGAGTCATACACATCTGGAATGCCTGAAGTAAGAGTAAATCATGAGAGAATTTTCATTTTTGGGTGAACTGTCTCTTTAATTTTAGTCTCCTAACAGAAACTAAAACTTACAAAACTATATTGACATATCACAAACCAACACTTTTTTTTTTTTGGTAAATCAAATGTTCTCATTGGACAACTGTAATCCACAGTATGATTTAAGTGTCGTTCGTATTAATTTTTAAAGGGCTTGGATTGATGATCACGGTAAATTAATTTAGAGTAATAATTTTCCATTTTAAATGAGCTTTAATAAAGGCTTTAATTTTGAAATCCTATGCTGCCGGTAAGCGGAAGTCAAGCATTGTGTTCATAGTCGCGCGTGGCGTGTGTTGATGGCATGTCACAGTGACAGCATGCAGAATATAAACCTCGCGCTCACTCGAATGTCCGCGGAGAAATTAATACACACTCATCTCACAACTCTGCAAACTGTGACGAAAGCGTTACGAGATGAGCAGTTCAGGTATGACACACTTTTAGCGCTCAAAATGAAGAAATATAAATATATGTGCCAGAGTTTGAGTATGTGTTTTGTGACACGCATTGAGATGATGATGATGATGATGATTATGATTGTGTGTGTGTGTGTTAGGCTGTATATTTATTGTGTGTGTGAATTAGGCTGTATATTTATTGCAACCCCATTTAATTATAGTGTCCAACCATATTAACTCTTGTCCAGCTCTCTTTATATTATCTTCGTCATCACCTCAAAGATCTTTACTACAGTTATTTAAGCCTAAACTTGTAATCTGACACACATTATGCATATTATGACACATATTATGCAAGACAGTGCTGGTGTACTGTCTTGCATATTCAGATAATCAAAAATATGTCCTTGTTGTTTCAGAGCCAGTGTTGAGGGGGATTTTATTGGAAACCTCTCTGCCGTGCTGTCAAGACTCTCTGTGGATATTCAGCACTTGAGTGACAGGGAAGATCTATTGGAGAAAGATGTGTCATTGTGCCTTAAACTCACTGCAGAGTGTTTCAGAGCACACAGGAATGCCTGTGTTCAGTGCACTCAAAATCAGTGCAGTCTGAGGTAGTAATATATGCAATATTGCCACATATACACAGTGAGGAAAATAAGTATTTGAACACCCTGCTATTTTGCAAGTTCTCCCACTTGGAAATCATGGAGGGGTCTGAAATTGTCATCGTAGGTGCATGTCCACTGTGAGAGACATAATCTAAAAAAAAAATCCAGAAATCACAATGTATGATTTTTTTAAACTATTTATTTGTATGATACAGCTGCAAATAAGTATTTGAACACCTGAGAAAATCAATGTTAATATTTGGTACAGTAGCCTTTGTTTGCAATTACAGAGGTCAAACGTTCCCTGTAGTTTTTCACCAGGTTTGCACACACTGCAGGAGGGATTTTGGCCCACTCCTCCACACAGATCTTCTCTAGATCAGTCAGGTTTCTGGGCTGTCGCTGAGAAACACGGAGTTTGAGCTCCCTCCGAAGATTCTCTATTGGGTTTAGGTCTGGAGACTGGCTAGGCCACGCCAGAACCTTGATATGCTTCTTACAGAGCCACTCCTTGGTTATCCTGGCTGTGTGCTTCGGGTCATTGTCATGTTGGAAGACCCAGCCTCGACCCATCTTCAATGCTCTAACTGAGGGAAGGAGGTTGTTCCCCAAAATCTCGCAATACATGGCCCCGGTCATCCTCTCCTTAATACAGTGCAGTCGCCCTGTCCCGTGTGCAGAAAAACACCCCCAAAGCATGATGCTACCACCCCCATGCTTCACAGTAGGGATGGTGTTCTTGGGATGGTACTCATCATTCTTCTTCCTCCAAACACGGTTAGTGGAATTATGACCAAAAAGTTCTATTTTGGTCTCATCTGACCACATGACTTTCTCCCATGACTCCTCTGGATCATCCAAATGGTCATTGGCAAACTTAAGACGGGCCTTGACATGTGCTGGTTTAAGCAGGGGAACCTTCCGTGCCATGCATGATTTCAAACCATGACGTCTTAGTGTATTTCCAACAGTAACCTTGGAAACGGTGGTCCCAGCTCTTTTCAGGTCATTGACCAGCTCCTCCCGTGTAGTTCTGGGCTGATTTCTCACCTTTCTTAGGATCATTGAGACCCTACGAGGTGAGATCTTGCATGGAGCCCCAGTCCGAGGGAGATTGACAGTCATGTTTAGCTTCTTCCATTTTCTAATGATTGCTCCAACAGTGGACCTTTTTTCACCAAGCTGCTTGGCAATTTCCCCGTAGCCCTTTCCAGCATTGTGGAGGTGTACAATTTTGTCTCTAGTGTCTTTGGACAGCTCTTTGGTCTTGGCCATGTTAGTAGTTGGATTCTTACTGATTGTATGGGGTGGACAGGTGTCTTTATGCAGCTAACGACCTCAAACAGGTGCATCTAATTTAGGATAATAAATGGAGTGGAGGTGGACATTTTAAAGGCAGACTAACAGGTCTTTGAGGGTCAGAATTCTAGCTGATAGACAGGTGTTCAAATACTTATTTGCAGCTGTATCATACAAATAAATAGTTAAAAAATCATATATTGTGATTTCTGGATTTTTTTTTTTTAGATTATGTCTCTCACAGTGGACATGCACCTACGATGACAATTTCAGACCCCTCCATGATTTCCAAGTGGGAGAACTTGCAAAATAGCAGGGTGTTCAAATACTTATTTTCCTCACTGTAACAGCACAGAATCAATATTAAGGGTGCTTTAAACAGTTTTAGTAATTTAGCTATTACGTTCTACTAGACTGGATGTAAAGTTTTTCTCACTGGCCTACATTTTATGATGGGCTTTAAAGAGGCAGGCTGCTATCCTAACACCTTTATGCTATTTACATGGTGTAGGGCTGACAGAGACAGGTGTGATTAATTTCTCAGGACACCTATTTCAGTGATATTAGACAAGTGGGTCAATGATGTGATAGTTGTTTGTTTTTATGGGTCTTTTATATCATTTTGATTTAAAATGGTCATTTTGAGCTTGACCATTACAAACATGACTAAAACACAGTATCGGATTTGGATCGGGCTTGTCGGACTGATACTCGATCCATCTAAAAGCTTCAGTATCGGAGCCGGTTCGGTGCATCCCTAGTTACATCACCATTTCTTTTATTTACACTTATTAAACATTTGGGCACTTAAGACATTTTAATTTTGTTATGTTTAGCAAGTGGGCTTTTCCTTCCATTCATTTATTGTACAGGTCTTCATTGCCGTACATCAGGAAAAAGTCTAACACAACTACTGCCCGGATTTCAAGTTCATGATCACAAAAGCAGAGAGTGCCGGTTAGATTGGCCAACCTGCAGTCCCGACTTGTGTGGACTGTGTGGCGTATTATGAAGCGCAAAATACAGCAACGAAGACCCTGTACAAATGTGCAGCTAAAGACCTACATAATGGATGAATGGGGTGAAAACTTTCTCAACTTAACAAACTTGTGTCTTCAGTGCCCAAATGCTTAATAAGTGTAATAAGTAGAAATGGTGATGTTTCACAGTGGTAAACACTCGACTCTCCCAACTTTTTTGGAGCATGTTGCAATCATTTGACTTGAAATGAGTGTATTGTATATACAGTGCCTTGAAAAAGTATTCAGACCCCTGACCAATTATTTCATATTACTGAATTACAAATGGTGCAATGAAATTTCATTCTGATTGTTATTTTATTTTAAAACACTGGAACTCAAAATCCATTATTGTTAGGTGACATTGGTTTTATGTTGGGGAAAAAAAAAACTTAAATATCTTGCTTGTGTAAGTATTCAACCCCTGTGCTGTGGAAGCTGCCAGGTTACACCGATGAAAGAAATTGCCCTAACAAGGACACAATTGCTTTACCATTGGCATCCACCTATGAATCATTGAAGTTCAATGACATTTTCTGGGTAAAAAACCCATTGTTGAAGGATCATTGGTCAGGAAAATGGAAATTAAGATAGAGATGAAGTAATAAAATTGTATAGATTAGAGAAAGGGTACAAAATAATATCCACATGTTTGGATATCCCAGTGAGCACAGTTGGATCAATAATCAGGAAGTGGAAGCTGCACCACACCACCCAGGCACTGCCAAGAAAAGGCTGTCCTTCAAAACTCAGTGCTCTAACAAAAAGGAGTCAACCATATCAAGAGCACTGCATAACGCTGGTCTGTATGGGAGGGTTGCAAGAAAGAAACTGTTACTCAAAAAGTACCATCTGAAAGCATGTCTGGAGTTTGCCAGAAAGCATGTGAGTGACCCAGCTGCGACACGGGAGAAGGTTTTGTGGTCAGGTGAGACCAAGATAGACCTTTTTGGCCAATACTCAAAAGCCCTCTGTGTGGCGCAAACCTAACATTTCCTATGCCTCAATACATACCATCCCTACGGTGAAGTATGGAGGTGGCAGCATCATGCTGTGGGGATGCTTCTCGTCAGCAGGGACTGGGCATCTTGTTAGAATTGATGGAAGAATGTTGGAGCAAAATATAGGGAAATGCTGCAAGAGAACATGCTTCAGTCCGCTAAAAAACTGAAGCTTAGGAGGAAATTTACCTTTCAGAATGACAATGATCCCAAGCACAAGGCCAAAATAACATTGGAGTGACTCAAGGACAAAAAGGTAAATGTCCAACAGTGGCCCGGTCAAAGTACTGATCTCAATCCTATTGAGAATCTGTGGCACTGTTTAAAATTTGCCGTCTACAAGCGTCACCCAACCAACCTGAACAACTTGGGCTAAAATCACTTTGTCACTGTGTGCAAAGCTGGTACATGTGTACCCCAAAAGACTTTAAGCAGTTATTGCAGCAAAAGGTGGCATGACCAAATAATATTATGTGGGGGTTGAATACTTATGCAAGCAAGATATATATATATATATATATATATATATATATATAGTATACAAATATTTCCCAACAAAAACAGTCACCTTACAGTAATTGATTTTGAGTTTCAGTGTTTTAAAATAAAATATCAATCAGAATTAAATTTCATTGCACCATTTTTAATTCAGTAATGTGAGATAATTGGTCAGGGGTCTGAATACTATTGCAAGGCATTGTATACAAAATAAATACATTCACATGGTAAAACATCAAATAATGTGTTGTTGAGGATCTTTTAATATATCACAATGTGAATAGACTTTACAGCTGACCCTTTTTTTTCATTATTATCATTTTCCATACTGTCCTAACTTTTTCGGAATTGAGATACTTTAATACACATCTTCTATGATGAACATGTTTTCAATTTCTGAGTTCAAATCATTTTGATATTTGTTTTCATTGTGATATGTTGCACTTTGTTGTTTATGTTGACAAAAAAACAAAGTTTTTATGAAATGGCACATTGCGCTTAAACATTTTGATATTCGTGGCTCAACTTTTTGTAAATGAAAGAGTTTGTTCTCATGTATTCAATGTGCAAGGAAAGTATTTTTAAAAATGTAGTGTAACCATCAAGTAAAAGGTATTTGTGGGACAACTTAACAGCAGAAGTGAAGTAAACACAGTGGGGGTTTCTCTTGGTACAGGTAGGACTTTTAATCGGCCACTTCAATGCTTTACAACTTCACAAATTTGTTAGTCACTGCAGGTAGTCAAACAAACACATCAGCTTCACAGGAACATAATCACTTCAACATATCAGCTTCACAAACATAACAGATTAAACGGCTTCAGGAGCACTGTGGTCTAGCTTGTTTATGCCGCTCTTCCCTTGCTCACTGGAATTAGAGACTTTTCTCTCTCTCCAGATGGACGCTTGACCACGCCCCCACTGCCACAGTATTAAAGTCATATATATAATTACACATACACGGACAACCTTATTTAGTTTGTACAACCTTAGATCAGCTATGTATTAGGGGACATTTTATATATTGCAAAAATACAAAACCTTTAATGTATAAGCTGAGGTCTGTGGATTTTAAAAAAAATGGTTTTATCTTAACAGAGATCTTGGCTCCATCAAGGTATCTTTTGAGATTTTGGGCAAACTTCTGAAGCTTTCAGTGGGAAGCTCAAATGACATTTATGATGGTGAGTTTCAATGTCTCTGACGAAGGGCACAGCGCCATTAGTAGGCTGTTCTGTGTGTGTATGAGAGAGTAAACGGCAGATTAATCAATGTGCTGCATTCTCTTTGGCAGCACTTCGATGTGGTATTCAGTTTCTTGGTAACATTGCTGTTGGAAACCAGCTCTGCAAAGATGACATCTGGGAGCTTGGTTTTCCACACGTCTTTTGGTGAGTGAATTTATGGTCAGACTTACACTGGTGCATTTTTCATTGTTACTCAAAAATCTGTGCACTTCTTGCTCATTGCTATGTATATAGCCCTGTATAGGTGCAGTTTTGTAATCAGTTCTTCTCTCCTTCAAGGGACCTTTTGGAGCTCCTAGATGAGAAAGCTGTTTCATACACATGTATGGTACTCCACACTTGTCTAGACAAATGCAAGACAGAGCAGTTGGCTAAAGATGGACAACAGCTCAAAGTGTCCCTTAAGATCATAGACTTGTGCAGGACCTACCCTGATGTGGACTGGACGTAAGAGCTCTGTCTTATGATCCATCTGGGATGTCTTGTTTTGAATCAGTAGTTTGGTCATATCATATTTCTCAACTTACAGGGTTTTGATTGCCACACAACATTTTCTCAAGTCATCGGAGCTCATTGGGAAGATGTACACAGAGATGACCAATGAAGAAAGGTAAAAGCAATTCCCTGATGTGTCATAGATCTGTTATCACCAGAAGAGATGTATTTTGGCCTGCAGGTTAAGCACTTTTACTTTAGCATATTACTTTACCCCACAGTATTGTACACTGCTGAAATTGTTAAATGCACGACAATACTGATTGGAAACTGCATGGATGATTTAATCAGTGTGAATATAAAGGGATAGTTCACCCAAAAATTATAATTATCTGATCATTTACTCACCTGTACTCCATCTCAAACTCGTATGACTTTGTCTTCTGGGGAACACAAATTAAGATATTTTGAATGACATATGATGCATTTATATTCATACAATTCAAGTCAATGGGGTCCAAAACGTTCAAGTTCCAAAAAGCATATTAAGGCAGCAAAAAGGGAATCCAAACGATTAGAGGGGTTTAATCCATATCTTCTGAAACAATATGATCAGTTTTGTGGCAGAAACGGACCAAAATGTAACTCCTTTTGCTCTATAAATCTTGACATCTGCAGTCTCCTGTGCACGTTCATGAGAGAAGCTTGCTCACAGTTCCTTGAGCTTGACGCATACGCACTTGTGCAGGGCGCGTTGAGCTGTATTTCTCACCCCAAACTGATCACTTTAGAAGACATGGGCTAAACCACTCAAGATAAACTAATATTGCATAGATCGCCCACGTGCCACCAAAACAGCGCCATCCAACATCTCAGAAGAGCATTCTGACATGCTCTCCTTCTCACCACAATTGTACAGTGTGGTTATCTGAGTTACTGTAGACTTTGTCAGTTCAAACCAGTCTGGCCATTCCCTGTTGACCTCTCTCATTAACAAGACATTTCCATCTGCAGAACTGACGCTCACTGGATGTTTTTTGTTTTTGGCACCATTCTCAGTAAATTCTAGGGATTGTTGTGTGTGAAAATCCCAGGAGATCAGCAGTTACAGAAATACTCAAACCAGCCCAGTAGACATTGATTCAGCTCAATAGTGTTTGGAACAGAGTACAACGATTGCATGCAAATACACAGAACAAGTGAGTTTGTTAAATGCGTTAATAGAGATTGTTAATTTGTGTTTTTATGATAACAGACTCACACTACTGGAGTTAATATTCGCACAGCTTGGTGTTGGCGAGGAGGAGAAGGAATATTTAATACCTTTGAGTGCAGCTCAGTTCCTGGCCTCCTGCTTCAACACTCACTGCCGAGCCGTTCTCAATCTGAGCTCTCAGTCCTCAGCAGACGACCAGGTCAACTTCATTTGCAGTACCCATTCTAAACTTCCAAATTTTAGTATGCATTTTTCTGAAATGCACTTACTGATCCACACATATTTGTTTTGTTTGAAGGCGGCAATGGTTGTTATCAGGCTTTTGGACATCCTTTGTGAAATGACCTCTGGCTGCAAGAAGTTTATGGCCCTACAAGATCACTCTGACCTTTTGAACTCAACAGTCGGTAAATGTCATATATTGGCGTAATGCTTTTGCTTTTGTTGGAGATAAAAATCTTAATGTATTCTTAATGTGAATACTCAAAATCCATGTGAAATTATCAAGCCTTTGCCATGAATTTGAGATTCAAAATATTTGTTTTGGTACAACTGCTTGCTCACTCTCTAAAAAGTCTTGAAAAAAATGGGGCTAAAAATCTCTATCCCTCATACTGTGTTTTGCAGACGATTAACTAAACCAAAAAAATCAACCACAGGCCCCTATAGTCTTTCTCCCACCTTTCCCATTTAAAACACAAAGCGCTCATGTCAATGGGGCGCTGTATGTAACCGACTCCCCCAACAGGTCACAGCTCACTGCAGAGAGACACCATCTACATTCCTTAAAGACTGTGCTGTCATCTCCTACTCTGATGTCACACCTTAAATATGGGAGCAATGCCAGCATGCATTTCTTTCTCTGTCTCGTGGGTAATGTTTAAATTCTCTATATATCTTCTCTCTCTCTCATCCCCCAGATCTCTTGAAAGAGGTCCATTTACTGGGCAAAACAAGTAAAAATGTGTTTACTGTGGCGCACGATTTCTCCTTGACAAGGCCAGGGGGCGCCGACACCCACCCTGCCCTCAGTTTCAAAGCTCATCTCATCCGACTCATTGGAAACCTGTGTCATGGCCACATTGTCAACCAGGACAAGGTACTACAAACAAAGCTCACTGAATAGAAAGTAAAGATGTGTCACAATGGTTGGCTTGCTGTCCAACAACTGACTAGTCGATTAGTGGAACTAATTTATTTAGATTTTTATTTAGATAGATAGATAGATATATATATATATATATATATATATAGGTGAAACTGGGGCTAGTTTTTAAATGGGGACATTTTCTCAAGGGCTTTATCTCTGTAACAATAAGATTTGGAGTACAATTGGGACAATGTGTGTGTTCTCTAAGAGAGTTTTTATATGTTGGTTTCAAAAAGACCTATAGTGGATTTTGCTGATATAGATTACTAAAGTGGTGGAAAAGGTAGATAACAGATTAATCGGCTTATAGTTTATAAAATTTATTTATTGAATGATAAACTGTAATTTGAAAAAAACTAATTTTTCTTACTTTGACAGGCACAGATATTAAGGCTACAAGAATCCAAAATAAAGTCCAAATCCCAAAAGCGGTTTAGTTTGCTTCCAGAATCCCAATAATGTCCAGATAAATGAAGATTTGGTGCATTACACATGACTTTTACATTAAAAAAATAAAAAAGTCAGAAATACACTGGGATGTTTTATTTTAAATGACAGAGACTTGGCTCTATATTTACCAAATTAAGATTTGTATAACTTGCATATTCATCAGATGAAGAGTTTTGTAAATATATTAGTTCTGTCAAATTTAACGCGTTAATTCAGTGCGATTAATTTTACAGAAAATAACGCGTTAAAAAAATGTACGCTTTTAACCGCATGCCCACGGATCATAATAAGGAAGATTCCTGAGAAATACAAGCTTGTAGTATCACCTGTTTACTCCAGAGGGCAGTAAGTGAAACAGCTGTATGAGCAACGCACAGTTTATACAGTGAAGAAAACACTTTAGTAGGCACGTTCTTGTGTTCAAAACACACTGAGTGCAAATGCGATCTAAGGGATCGCAAGATGTGTTTAAAGATTGAGTATTAAACTATATTTATCTTGACACAGTGACCTAAACATTTTATATTTATGACGCAATGCACCCGAGACATATGTATGTGTGTATAAAATATATATATATATATATATATATATATATATATATATATATATATATATTAGTTAGTTAGTTATCTTTAAATATAATATATATATATTATATTTAAAGATAACTATGTATAATGATATATTGATATAAATATGTATAATCATTATATATTGAATTATTGTTATATGGGGGACTTTCTCAGCAAATATTTGTATATGCGATTAATCGGGACGTCATGTAATTAATTTATATAATATAATATATCTTATCACTGAATGAGGTTTATTGATGAGGAAGGAAAAACCTTATAATCATAATACCAATAGATCCAAAAAGCAAACACTGGTTATTCTGTAAAATCAATAAATCAGTCTACCTCTAGTTTCAAGCGCATATTTTAAATCAGCTTTATATTACAATAATTTGTGTGAATTCTACCCACCAAAGTAAATTGTAAATGTATAATATTTATATATGTAAGAGGAAGGCTGTGTACATGGTAAAATAGTCTTGGAAAAGTTGGTATGTTTAATGTATCCTTATTACATCACCACTATAGCCACACACATTTAGATAAACTTCTTTGGTTGTTGTGTCGCATCTCACAATGTTTTAGGAAAGATTGCCCAGGAATGTTGCCTTTTTTAAGACAGCGTCAAGTAAAAGTAGTCCAGCTTTTATAAAAGAGTGCAAGACTGCTGAATTTTGTTGCACTCCGTCTATATTAATTTTGAACACAGAAGCACTAAGGAACCAAAAATGTTTAATCCAACTTAATCATACAGACCTTCCCTTAAGATCTCTTAAGCGACTTGTCAGCTTCAAAATACATCCCTAATGGATAACTTGTTTGCTTGATACAAAAAAAGTATAGCAAGTCTGCACCTTGCAGAAAAAAACCCTAATGAAACACTTGATTGATTGGTCAGAGAGACTGAAATAGTCAGTATAGTTGCCAAAGGAAGGAAGTATTTTGCAAATTTCATGGAAATGATCTTTTAATCGACCCCTCCTGCGATTTGTGAAGGAATTTTTGGCAATAAATGATGAAACCAGACACCATAGAGTCTGCAGTCAACTCTGAAAATCTTCTGATCAATGGATGGCACAGCCCAGCAGTGGTAAGCACATTAACAATGCTGCGGTTGAGAGCCCTCCTTGCTGTCTGTCATCCCAGGCCTAGGCTTTTTTGTTTGTGGAAGCTACCTCCTTGAAAAGTAATCAGGGGATTAACTCTGGTAGATAAAGGCTCGAGAAGCAATCTGCATTTCATACTTGTATCATCTCATTTCTTGCCCAAATCTTTTTCCACTTTGTACTCGCTTTCCTTTTTTCTTTTAATGAATTCCCTTGTAAGCGACCTCCTGTGATGGAGGGATTTTCAGCCTTTCAGGTTTGTCCCCTTCAGTCAGCAAAGAGAGCCTGGTACCAGTCTTCTTAAATAGGGTCAAGGCAAACAACTGAGAGGTCAAAGGTCAAAAAACAATAGCCAGTCTCCCCCAGCCTGTACCCCTACTTTTTGACCAATCTGCTTGTGAAGATGGCCAAACAAGATGGCCTTTTATTCCTCTGGACGAAGTGGATGATTACAGAAGTTTTCGTTTAGTTTTATAGCTAGTATTACTTTCTCAATCAAACTACATGCTAGCCATTAACACGCGTCTCCTCTCTTCCAGTCAGTGCTTTAAATTAACTAAGGCGGTTAATTGCAAACCACTGTATGTCTTGAGTTACAACACGTGATTGGGTTAACGTATAGTAATAACCTGTAAGTGACAAAAACCAGCCCAAACCTACAGTATATGACTGCTTCAAACCAAAGCTCAACCGCATGCACCATGAAAAGTTTAGTTTTTTGACCATTGGTGTTTCTGTAATGGACCATTTCTTTTGTAATGTGAATTCTGAAATTTTGTATTTTTTTTGTAATCTGTTTTAGGTGAGAGAACTGGACGGAATAGCTCTCATTCTGGACAACTGCAGCATCGACAGCAATAACCCTTGTATCCTTGGTTATGACTCCCTGGGCAGCTCTTTCAAGCTGTTCTTTTGTTGTGCGCGTAATGGCCATTTCCTGGTTAAATAGCGACTGCCACAAAAAATGCCTAGATATTGCTATATAAAATGTGAATAGCATTGTAATAGCCATTTAGCTTCCATAGCTAATGGAGGGCTTACCACACTATTAGATGTTTGAATGATTGGTGGCTTGTTCAGAGTTGAAAACAGAGTTTAAATGTTGTTAGAGCAAAGCCAACTTTTCATGTCCCTCAACCTAGCAAGGCCTCAACATAATGGAAGACATACCCTGTAGAGAGGAGGAACTGGTGGGCTGTCTCAAGATAATTTTCAAACCCTCACCCACCAGTCTTTTTGTGTAAAATATTAAGTCATAGTAGTTTATGAAGCAAAATGTAGGTATTGCTTTTATGTGTAGTTTTGTGGTGTTGACAAGTCAGTTTTATAGATGTACAACACTTTCTGGAAAACTTGAAATCCTGGGTAGAAAATCACCACTTCAAAGAAATGGTGTGGCATTTTGCATCCTGCCAACTCTGTTCTGTATGTAATAGGGCATTGGCAACACAACAATTTGATACATTACAGCTGTGTTTTCAAAGGTTCCTTGAAAAAAAAAAAAAAAAAGAAAACGCTCCCATTCTCTAGAAGTACTGTTGGTCTGTATTAGAGAAAGCAGGGCACAGTGCCAGTTGTTCTTTCACCAGGGGATGAACCACTAAGCTGAGCTTGTGTCCTCCAGGATGCAACTTACTGACCGCTTCAGGAAGTTGTCATCCTTGCTTACTGTTAAGTGTTGCTGGCCAGATAATGTTAGCTTCACTAGTGCTATGGGAAATGAAATGACCCAAGAATGTTCTGTAAAAATCAGAACCTTCATAGAGCGAAACAGTGTCCGCCCACTTTCAGTCACTTAATTTTCCCATCCATTTATTTCCACAGGGATTTTATAAAGTATAAAAAAAAAAAAAAAAAACTTTATAGAAAGTTCATAAAAGAGTTCTAGCCTAAGCCAAACCAATAAGCTTTGAGGTTAATCACATCATGACAAGTCTTTTAATGAGGGAATGTCCTACAATCCCATGAGGGAGGGTGGGGAGGTGGGGGTTCAGATATATGCAAATATAGAAGTAGTTTGCATCACTGAAGCGGTTGCTGCTGTGCTCTCTTAGTGTGCATTGTTGGCCACAATTCTCTGATTGGTGGATCTTTTTTCTTCAGGATTATGGGTGGTGTAGTTCTTTACCTGAATTCCGCTATTTAATACAATTGTTATAAAATGAAGTTGAAATAACACTGATGGCTTCAACAGGGGAATATACCTTAGATTAATAACATTGGAGCTCATGGTATGCCTGTCTTTAAATATTTATAAATTATCATTAAAGATCAGTAAAGATCACATATGGAGAAAAAGAATGGGATTTTTACTTCCAGAACCCGACAGTTGGACTCTCATTGGTCCAAAATTCTGTCTTCATAACTGTAGATTAAATGACAAATATCTTCCATTTGGTAATGATACATATTGCATGTCAAACATCTTGCATCGCACCTTGGTTGGACATGGTATATCTCTCACTGTTTAACTCTACCATAAATTGTGAGGCTTTCTGAAGAGAGGTGTGATAATAATTTTATGAGCGTTTGGACTTAAAGGAATATTCCAGGTTCAATACATGGTAAAGTCAAAATTTCATTTCAACTTGTCACTCCTTTAAAAACATGAAAATCTGGGTTACAGTGAGACACTCAATTTAAGTGAATGGGACCAAACTGTAAATGTTAAAATATTCACTGTTCACCGTTTCAATAGTACAATATTATATAAAGTATTTGTGTTAACATTATTGTGATACAATAATTTATTAACCTTTTCTGTTCAACGGTTTTTTATTATATATTTAACTTTGATGTCAACATGATGACATAATGCCATAAACCCTAAAATAACTGTAAAAAATTATTTAAACAACTTTACAACTAATTCACATGTTTTAACGGAAGAACTCCTGTAAGCGCTTTCATGAAATTATTAGCTTCACATTCCTTCCTTTTAACCCTACAAAGAATTAGCCCCATTAATTTCCATTGTAAGTGCCTCACTATGAAAGCACAATATTTCCTCTTTTTTTTTTAAGCTTTTATTGTATTATTATTATTATTGTTATTATTATTATTATTATTGCAATTAGCATTGTCACAGATGCTGTTGATTTAGCTTAACATGTATTGAACCCGGAATATTCCTTGAAGATTTTTTGCCTGTTGGATGAGCAAAACTGAAAACAGGAAGAAAAAAAAACACGATAAAAGCAGATTTAATTTGAATGAGAGACCCAAGCCATAACTTGAGACCAGAATATCAAAGAGCCTTGGGGATGGGATCTTTTGGCTTGGACCCAGTATGCAACCAAATAGAATACCCTAGGAAACTACATAGTAACATTAAAAGCCACTTGCATCATGATAGCATAATTTTTGGCAAAGCAATTCACATTTTATTTAGAATATCTAGTTTGTCTAGTTTTTTTTTTGTTTTTTTTTCCTGATCTTTTCCTGAATATACTCTCCAGTTATAAGCCAGTGGGCCGTGTTTGCAATTCGTATCCTTCTGGAACACAACCCTGAGAATCAGAAGTTGATACAAGGCCTTCGGAGACAAGGTGTGACAGATGACACAATGCTCAGAGAGATGGGCTTCAGAATGGAAGAACGGGATGGCAGTCTACTCCTCAGGCCCTTACAGAAGGACCCATAGCTGAATAAGTGGAGCTTGCAGCCACCTATCCCAGGATCCCCCATACCCCTTTAGTTTGCTATATTACACTGGAGATGGCTTCAAACGCCCACAGAACACACTGGGGCCATTTAAATATCCAATCAGTAGTTGGGAGCACAAGGGGGTGGTCTGTGCTTTTGTGTTCTGCACACAAGAGGAAATCAATCAGAGGAGCTTATCTTAGTGGACTCATGCTGATGTATGTGATGCATTTCGTTTTCTTTGATTCCAACCCCCCCGAGTGGGATTCAAATCCTATGAAACAAGGAGAACCGTGTCTTCCTGGCTTTTCAGCCACTAAAGAGACTCTGTGACCAACAGGGAGTAGAGGTTAATCCTTAATCCAGTGCGTTTTATAGAGACCAGGCTGACCTCTTGATCTGTTAGCATAAAGTTTAAGGCTCAATAGCTGTGAGAGTAAGCTCTGCAAATTTGGGTTTGTTTACTAGGTATGTGTCCCTATGGTCGACTAGTTGTCCAACAACCAATTACTTGAGTGAGATCAACTAGTTTATCTAGAATTTAATTTCGATGTATTTATTTTTTTAGCTTTTGAAGTTGAACGACTGCAATGTAAAACCTTCAAAATAGTTACGTCTTAAAATACATCCCCTGAAAATCACTTGCTTTTGTAGCCATACACATGCAGACCACGTCTTTTGTCGATACATGAATGTTGATTTTTCAAGGTGGCATATCAAGTCAAAGAAGCTAAAGTTTTAAAGACATCTTGAGACCCCTGCATTCTGATACACTCTGTTTTTGACTGGAAAAATCAGATTTAATAAAACGGCCCCTTAGAAATGCATCCAAATGGAATCAGGTGAACTCGAAAATGGCCTAGTTATACAGGGCTTCCCTAACAGCAAACTGTCAATAGTTGTTCAGGTAACCGGCCAACTAGTTGATTTTGAAAATGTGTTATTTTGCACATCTCTATTGTTTATAGAGCATGTATCTTGTTAAAATGAGATCAATGCATTGATGGCAAGGCTTTCTTATTGATTGTGATGGTTCAGCTGATTGCTTTGCTTACTGTCAAACACAATCTACATAGCAACTACGCACAGCAATCTCTCCAAGACTGACCCAACTATCTATATCTCTGACTATCCCACACCACCTCTTTTGAACTCATACCCCTCTAGTTCTGGTGTTAGTTTGTCCCAAGTGAATCAGACCAGAAGTATTAGCTTGCAGAATCACATCTCGCCCCATCCTATCGTGGAATGAGCTGAGTGGTCCACACCTCCTCCCCCATCCACCCCCTATTCCATTAATACCCCTCTTTGGAGGCCTCTACTCTCCCCACCACACCCTGTTTTCTCTGCCTCATATTTTTTAATGACAAAATGTTTGCGCGAAACAATCAGGGTTGACTTTTCTCTCAATCCACGGTATAGTGTAGGGAGCTTACGCGGTTCCGGTACCCAACAGTTCAGACGGCTAACAAAACAGGTCCCACTTACTTCTGCTCCGGTGGCTGCCTGCAATGCTTTTCACACACAGGAAAAAGACCAGAGGGGCAGAGAGCGGACGGCGGGTGAATGAATGAGGCAGGTTGGATGCCTATTCAAACGCAGGCAGGAGCAGTTCTGCGTAACTCCGAGATCAGTGTTTCACAATATCTACAGCCACAACTCTGAGCTGGTCAGTACATCTGGGAAGACATTTAGCACAGCTTTGACAAGGCCAAAGGAAATGATCTTTTGAGTGAGAGCAATTCTTGACGCACATGTACTATTGTGTCATTTGTGTCATCTGTATTCCTGGGACTACCTGCAACTTATTTAATTAAAAGGATACCTAAATTTTTTTCACACAAAATGAATATTCTCTCAGTATTTACTCACCATCGCTGTTTCAAACCCGGATGACTGTCTGTCTTCTGGAAATGTTGTTAGCCTCAGTCAACATTCACTTTCATCTTTTTGCCATACAATAAAAGTGAATGGGGACTGAGGCTGTTATTCTTCCTAACATGTCTTTTTGTCAATCATATGAAGGCGAGTAAACTATGACAACTATCCCTTTAATATACATGCTTTTGCTTTTGAATGAGCGTCTGTTGTTCAATATTTTGTAATAAAACTAATTTAAATGACCACAGTTTGATCCATTTAATCCAAACTGTCTGATTAATTTATTTACCTAGTGATTTTACATCTCTGCCAAAAAAGTATAAATACAACCAGGCTACAAAAAGATGAGATGGTTTCATATCAAACTTGAAAAGAAAATTATGGGCTGCTCAGAAAAGAAAAGAAAAATACAGAAACACAAAGTGGGACAAAAATTGAACAATTTGTAGCTCTATAATTAAATGCTAAGACAATAATAACATGACAAGAAAAATAGTATCAATAATTGCTCCGTTCTCTCTGAATATACCTGACATAAAGTGCCATAATCTCTACATAAAAAAATATACTTTAACAAATTTGCCCACCATATAGCTTGTATAAACAGTTTAGAGGAAAATAAAGAAGTTGCTACTCAAAATAACGCCAATGACCTTTAACCGTTCAGACCCCAGCTGTATAGTTAAGTGAATTCCATTGGCTCAGGCGAAATATAACTATATAACTAGATGCATGCCGGACCAGCGATGTGGAATCCCATGTCTGTGGCATTCGTCACATTGCATTTAAATTAAGTATCTAAAAGCACTTTTTCTCTCACACACAACAAAGTTATAAAACAATGCAGCATACCATGGCCAAGTCTTGATGTGACTAAGGAAACTTAACACCACAAATCTTTGTGTCTCCATAAAGCAGACAGCACACAACAGTACACACCACAACCATCAGTGCAGCAATTGGCAACATATTCACCAAAATGATGGTTTCTCACTTGATTTACATTTGAGAATTTTGCAGACCACTTTTCTAACGAGAAACTGCAAAAGTATGTAGTGGCAAAGAAGTACTTTCTTTTTTTTTTCTTTTTTTTCATATGCAATTTACTGTATTGTTTTGTGTTGAATTTTGGAAGCAACACATCAGTAGCAATGACATTAGAAGTTATAGAGATCATGCTCTGTCACACCTCTTTGTACCATTATAAGTCATCTAAAGTATGGAAAGTTTTAAGCCTTTTTGTCCCCTTTAAAGTGAAGAAAAAAGCCCGTCCATTTTCAGTGTTCAAACAGATACAGTGTGACCAAACATTTTCAACTTTCCAGCATTTCCAGAGTTTTACCATGTCTTTTCCTCTTGAACACCCATAGGGGCTCAGCTGGTGGGACATTTTGCAACATCTTTTCAAATGTCTTAATAATAAGATGTCTCTAATCTCAAAAAAGTCACTTTGTCAGTTTAATCTGTCCAATAGGAGTTTGAGTCAGTGTCAAGGCCTCAATTGACCCTCCTCAAATCTTTGAGATTCTGAGAAATACACAAGCCTTTCACCAGTAGTGTTTGTATATTTGCTTGAAATCACATACTACGAGAGGTCAGTGTGTTTGCCTCTAAAGTTCTGGCATCTTCATTATTTATCCCTGTTTTCACTGGCAACACCCTCTGCCCCCTTCCCATAAAGACTGCCTGATGTGCAAAACGAAGCCATGTCGACAGTTTAAACACCACCTCTTCTTAGTCTCTCTCCATTGGCTTCCTGCCTTTCATTTTTGTCCCTTCAACTCGTCATCTACCTCATTTACATGTGAACACCTCCGTCTTTTCACTGCAGGTGTTGCATTTGACAAAGCAGCACCACTGGAACTTGCAGTTGCATTGCCACACTTTTGTGTACTGATGGGTGTTGTGACCCCGGCCACAGCACATGAGGTTACAGCCATCCGTGTGTTGGGATGTGTAGTTGCAGAGACGCCCTCTTGTTCCTGCACTACCTGTAACAGTGTCCTCCTCGCAGTAGTTGGGTGACCGCTCCAAGTAGACCAAGTCTGTATCGGTGGGCTTTATGTACCCACGGGACTGCTTGAGACGCAGGAATGAGGGCTGGCGAAAGCGTGTAGCCCGCACAACCTCCACTTCAACCGCAGCAGCGTAACGCTCCTTCAGCTCATAGCCGATCTCTCTGAATTTCGGCAGAGTTGTCCAGCAAGTCTTTGTGGTGCATGAGCCGGAGACACCGTGACATTTGCATTCTAGCTTCATCCTTTCTTCTAGAACCTGCAAGGGTGCAAAAACCCAGTTTTACCAAATGATAGTTTACATTACGTGTCAATAACAGTTGCAACACATAAAAGCTGTAAATGTTGTGAAAGTTATTTTCTTTCTACCTCTTTGTTCTAGTTATTGTCCTTTCAAGCCACGGCCACAACGAGCGATGGGACATTTTGTGGGTTGCTTGTTTTCTATGTCTGTGGCATTTTACAGTGAATCCCAACCCACAGTGAAATCATATTTGTCCAAAATCCCACACCACATATCTGTATATCAAAAATCAGATACAGTATATTCTGATTGGCTATGATTGGTTTTTTTTTTGGTTTTTTTTACATTTTTGCTTGCATTTAAACAGACACTCTAGGGGTAGTTCACATAGAACACGTTCTTGTTATAAAAATCTAGATATCACGAATAGAGCAGAACGCAGGTGTCTCAAGACACATTTTTAATAGTTGAAGTTCTATTTAACCTGAGAAGGCATCTAGAAATGTGGTGCTCCTTTAAAAGACACTGAAAAAACAGTGAGACAGTGCAATTATCAAATATGTCCATCTACCACATGGTTACATATTGCAAACGTATTTGGTGTGAACAGCCCTTACTTGTCATTGAACACTGGTACTTGTTGCAGCACACCCAGTAAGGACTAGTGTAATGCACAAACTTGTTTTTTGTTATATTTGCTATTTTTATTTTTGAGGTTAAGATGGCTTTTGTGCAAAAATGTTGGATCTGTATTGAAATGTATCTTTAATTTTTATTAGATAAATGTAATAAAAATCCCTAATCATTACTTTTAAAGATTTTATTGCACTGCATTTGATCAGAGACTATTTAGCAGAGATGGGCCACTTCTATTTAATTGAAAGGTAGAAACTGGAGTTCTCAACCAAGGAGCTCAAAGCACCCAACAGATGTAGAAAGAGAGTGCCGCCTTACAGGTAAAAGAGCCAATCAATGTTTAGATACGGACATCGGCTGTCAATCAACTTGAAAAAGCACATGCGCATTAGCTATACGACCTGATTTTTTTTTAGCATGTGATTCAAGTGGATGGAAGCTGCACTGTAAAGACTGGAAATAGTGTCCTGAGAGCGTTCCAAATTTGGCCGACAGTAGCCGAGTTGCTAGAAAGACTGATTTGAAAATCTACCCTCTGTTTTTTTTTATGTACTGAATGCATTTTAATGGCTTTGTATGTCTTGTCAAAACTCGCATACAGTAGGCTTTTGCATTGGGCACGACTTCATCAGAGGCTTTAGAATATGTGGTGCAAGTGAATTTGTGCAGCTGACGGGTAAGGGAAATTCTTGATATTTTAGTTTGACTGTTTTCAGCAATTTGAACCAAACTCCATTATTAAATACAATCTGAGCACTGTCTCAATATGTAATGCCCGATATTTGTCAAAACTGAGGGAGGAAAAAGTTGTTTTAGCCAAATCAACCCTGTAATTTTCTCTACCTTCCGAAGGGCCACATAAAAGAACAAGAGAAATGTCCATTCTGAGTACCCATTTGTGTATATGGTTACATTTCAATTAAAAGCAGATCTATTTGGCTGTTTGATGTGTTACTGATATGTCAACAGACATAATTTACTTGAGAGTTGACTTTTACCCATTTAATTCAGTTTGAATATTACCCTTCAATGAGAGGGATCTGACATGCAAATAAGTACAGCAGTAATGTTTACATATAAAAGTTTATTTTATCCCTCAGTCTCAAAAGCAGTGTATCACAATTCATAGTTTGTGTCTCAAATGACATCATTCATTTTTCCTTTAAACATGACAATGTTTTATTTAGGGTTGTAAACTTCAGGTTTGACACAAGTTGATATTTGAGATGATTGATGCACGATTGAGGCCTTCCTCTTGGTGTGTATGTAGCATAAGAGAGTGAGAGGGGAAGTATCTAGCTATAACAATGTATTCTGAGTTAATGATCTTTAACTCAATGAATGGACTGCAGGGAAGTCTGGCTGCTCTTAAACTTGCTCTAAATTCACCATACACAATGAAAGCTTCATCTCTATAATAAGCTTCATTAGACAATGTAATTCTACTTATGGATGGGATTTGTGGCCCACTAAGTCCCCTCTATTTTTATAAATAAAAAGATCTGACTGTAACTTACTGAATCATTCACTGGAGAAGCTTGATAACTATTGATATACATTTTGCATTGAAAGAAAGATTACAGATGAATTAGATTTTACATTTAGTGTTAACATTTTAGGAAAGTTTTGGTTTTAGGCTCAAGTTTAGGTTCTCCATACCTTTCTGCCTGCTTCGTTGTTGTGAAGGTTCATTAGTCTCCTTGCATTTTTCTTTATCTCCCGAGCATCCACGAAGCGTCTGGAGAACTCCACGCCATACTTGAGATCTGCCGAGCAACCGCCCCATTTCCAGCCCTCCTCGTGGTCATGGTAGCCCTGCTTTTCTCTGTCACAGCCGCAGTGGCTCAGGTTGCCCTGACTACAGGCTGCTGTCACAGCATGGGCTACTCCTGCTGCAGTGATGGCGTAGGTAAAGGCAGCCTCCTTGCTACCTAGGGAGAAAAGAGAAGAACTTTTGTGATGCTGAAATAATGTGACAACATCGTACCAGTGAGTTTGTTTGATTACTTATTAGTTACCCCCAATAATCGAAACAAGCAAGTACAACCCCCCCCCCCCCCCCCCCCCAACTGAATAACTACCAATATACCAATAACTACTGTACTAAAAATCTTTTTTTTTTTTTTTATTTGTTTAGATTTTCCCCCCCCCTTTTTCTGCCCACCTTTTAAGTCCTCATGGACGCATAGTAATTCAACCCAATCTGGGTGGCAGAGGACGAATCCCAGCTGCATCCCCGTCTAAGACCGTCAACCTGTGCATCTTATCACATGGCTTGTTGAGTGCATTGCCACGGAGACAGATGGCTTAATACCATTCACCGCGGCATCCACACACAACTCGCCACGTGCCCCACCAAGATATGAACTACATTAGGTTACCCCATGTGACTCTACCCTCCCTAGCAACCGGGCCAATTTGGTTGCTTAGGAGACCTGGCTGGAGTCACTCAGCACACCCTGTGTGGATTCGAAATAGCAAACTAGCGAACTTCAGGGGTGATAGCCAGCATCTTTAACACTGAGCTGAAAACCAAATTGAATTAAGACTTTTAATCAGATAAAGGGGTAATGGGCAAAAATCCACCTGTGTCGATCAGTTTATGCTTAAACCGTTTATGACCATACCCTGATAATAAAAAAAAGTTGATCAAGGTGTTTACATGACCACACAAGATTATGCATATTAAGCATAATCGGTGTAAATGCACTCAATGTCCTGTGCTGAGGCCAGGATTGAGGACCACCAACATCAAAAACTGTGTTTTTAAAGGGGTCGTGACATGTCCTTTTCTATTCTTTTAATATCTCCCTCGGATATCTCCCTCGATGCACAGAAACAGTCATATCTTTGTAAAAAATTATCATTTTCCACCATCATTCTAACCCTTTGTCAAAAACAATCAGTTTTAGTGCTGCTTCTCCTTTAAAACTTGACAGTAAATGCCCACTGTTATGATTGGCTCTCTGCTGTTGACTGACCTGCTCTCTTCATGCCATCTCACTGCTCACCACTACTGGGCATGGCTAAGGAAGTAATAGAGGTTGTTGTGGATGTGGTCAGATGCAAATGTCAACCACAGTGTGACATCACAATTTGGAATTAGACAATGAGTTGTTTTGGCAGCTTGGATTCAACAAATTTCCTTTGTGGTGATGAGGATGTTTTGAATTCTAAAACTTACAGTATGTTTTTACAATGACATTTTATGTCAAAAGGTCAAGAAAAAATTGGATTTCTCATGTCGTGACCCCTATAAGATGGAATGAACACTAGAGGTAAACAGGCTGTTATTCCTATATAATTTGCTTTTCTCTCTTTGCAAAACCTTGAATCCCTCCCTTTCAGTTTCTATCTAAAGCAGGGGTGCTCAATTCTTCTCCTTACGATTATGCTGCCTTGCCTTCAAGTTCTGTCGCCTGAGCTGTTCATTAGTGAATACATCAAAGACAACGGACAGGGAAAAGCAATCTATTTCACACTGTTAAAAGTCCTCCAAAAAATTGGTAATGAAGTTAACAAAAACTATCTACTATAATATGTTTTTTTTAATTATTATTATTATTATTCATTGGTTTTTATGTTGCTTCCAAAAAATAAATAAATACAAATAATTACAGCTAATTTTGAATGGCCATCAATGGAGGAATATGCTAGTTACAGCATCTATCAGCAGGGGCTATCAGCTGAAGCTAACCAGCCAAACCCTGACAGTCCCCCTGCTTTTAAGTGAACCACAAGACCTTAGATGGTTCAGGTGTGTTTGATTAGGGATGGAGCTAAACTCAGCTGGATCTTCATGAGGAGGCTTGAGCATGCTTGATCTCAAGAATAACACAAGAAGACTAATCTGACCCCTGCTGGTGAGCCAAAGACCACTGAGGTTAGTAGGAATGGACTGACCACCACAAATATCCCTATGCTCTTGTCTATTTGCATGGAGGCTCGTGAGAAATAAAACAGGTTTTGCATTAATAAACAACTATATCTAAGAGCTTTCATTTTTAATTATAAAAAGTAGTTTAATTGGTTTATAAATGGATGGCAACTTTCTATTTGTGGAAATGCATGCTCAAACATCTGAAAAGACTCATTAACTAGACTGATGGCTTTATATGACCTTTGCGTCTGTGTGAAAACTTTCAACAAAACAAAGCACACAAATTGTTCATGTTTTAGTGTAGAGTCAACAGCATTTCTAGACATTCTTGGTCGTTTCCTCTGCGTGGTGCATGGGTGCTATAATACAGCAACATTTTAGTATAAACCAATTTGCATTTACTGAACAAGGAGGAAATATCAAATTTCTGTTGTTTTCTTTTATATAATATCAAGATATGTTTGGCATGCCTTCATAACCAGGCATTGATGCCTTGAAAAAGCAACTGTGATTACCCTCTCCATCCTCCAAAATGGATAGAGACCATTAGAGTTGTGGTTCCCTGGTCTCCGTCTTCTCATAGCTAACACTGAAGCCCTATCACTGTTTATAAGGTTCAACTGAACGTGGAAATTTTCCCTCATCCAGCCAAAAGTCTTTCTGAGTGCTACAAAGTCTTTGTATTATTTGACCAGTAATGCATGCCTGGATCTATTGATGTATTTTAACTGTCGTTATTCTAATGGATTATCTGTGGCTTTCAGTAGTTCAAAGTTCAAAATGGCTATTAAATAACAGTTTATCCTGAAATGACTATCCAAGCATCTCAATTCACTGAATTTGAGAAATCCAAAATGCCTAGAGAATTGGATTGCACATATCAAAGAGTCCGTGCGTACAATGTTGAAGCTGTTAAACTCTACAGTCTTGCCTCAGTGAAGTTTGTCCAATTGCAATGATCTTTCTTCAGGCCACAATGTTATGTACTATTTGCCCAATAGAACAAGGAGGTGGCTCACACATTAGGACTAGATATGCACAGTGTAAAACATACAACAGCAGAGAAACATACATTTCCTTGAACAAAAGAATTAAGAGTGTTTTGTGTAGCGCCAACCCTCAAAAGAGTGATTGTTACCAGGACCATTGGATTAAACGCAGCCCTGCACTCTGATTGAAACAAAAGATTTTTGACTGAAGGGCAATTTATATGGCAGCACTGCTATATTAAAAAAATATGTTACTGCGTGTTCCCCTTATTTAAAGTTCACACAAAATCACTGGTGTCATTTGTGTGTCCGTAACTGATTTTTCAAAGCAATTGCATAGTTAGTGACAATGAAATGAATCATAACCCAAAAATTAAAATTCTGACATCCTTAACCCACCCTTATTTTGTTACAAACCCATATGCCTTTTTGTTTTCTCAGTACAATACAAAATTGGGTGGGTACAATGAAAGTGAATGGTGACAGAGGCTGACATTCTGTAAGTTTGGAAATAACATGGGTGGGTAAATTATGACAGAATTTTCATTTTTGTGTGCACTGTTCCTTTAACTTTCAATCATAGATTGATCTTGGATGCACAATACAACTGCAGACCATTTTCATCCACTGTTAACCAATTTATGTCTCATTTCACAGGGCCTTACTCTCATGGAAACATGTCATTTCACAGCCAAACTCTGTTGTCAGATCAACAAAGAAACACACAACCATGACACCAAAGCACAGCTCAATGGGCTGCACCTACTGACCTACTCTCAGCTCTTGCCCAAAGACGGTCCTCTCGCCAAGGGCAGAGCAGTTCCAGCGTCCGTAGCGAAACTGATACTGGCACTCATTGATGCCCAGCTGAGCGCCCTCCCCGATGATGATGATGGCATCTGGGCGGCTCTGGCAGATGGCACGCTGTCGGGGGGCCAGGCCAGGGATCTTGTTGCAGATGATGTTCGCACCCAAAGCCACGACTGAAGACAAAGCCCTTTGGAGGAGACCAGACACAGACATCAGCATCTGATGTAGATCAGGTACTCAAGAAATGGTTGGCTTTAAAGGGATAGTTCACCTCAAAAATGTACATTCTGTTGTTATTTACTCAACTTCATGTTGTTCCAAACCCATATGGCCTTCTTTTTTTTTTGAACGTTAGTCTCAGTCACCATTTACTTTCATTGTATTGGACAGAAGAGTGTCAACACTCATCAAAACTTCTCATGTGTTCCACAGAGGAACAAAAGTCATGCGGGTTTGGAACGATATGAGGCTAAGTAAATTTGGGGTGTACTGTCCCTTTAACTCTGATTTAATTTTCTCTGTTTGTGGACTGCACAAAACTATTTAAGATGAATTGGTGTTATTAAAAGATATATGTATAGAAGTTCTAAGTACCCTATAAACGTTAACTTAAAAGCTCTGTATATAACTTTCGAATATCCAAACCCCTCTTTTGACTTTTTGATTTAACTGTGCTTTCCAACAGAGATTTACATGTTATTCGTTATCCCACAGGAAACATGCAGTAAATTCAAAATGGAAGGATTACGTTTACAAAGATGAAATGATTTCAGATCATCTCAAACCTCATTTAAAACAGAACAACAAACAACTCCAATCATCTCATGAACGACTCAGAGCTTTTATGCAAGCATGGAACTACATTTAAATGAGATTGGGGCTCCCAAACAATGTCCAAACAGATCAGCAGAGCAACGGATGTTATTCTACTGACAAAGATAATATACAACAATGTGATCACAAGATATACAGCCCAATTAAAATGAAACCACATGCATAAAACATGGATTGCGCTTGTAAATCAAGCTGTCAAAGTTCACCCCAGCATTGGTCTATTGTACACCGCATCCAAACATATCAACCTATTTAAATCAATTACAATGTTAAAATGCTCCTGCCATAGTGGGAGATGTGAGTACCAGTACTAGATGCTTGAAAACATTTTTACATTTGAATGTCCCATTTTAGAGCAGGGCAAATAAAGTCCTGGTTTAAAAACAGAATGAGAGCATTTAAGCCATGTTGGAGAGGATCTACCAAACCTAGTGTCCATTCATCAGTTATAATAACATTACAGAACAGTTTTGTTCTTGTAAGTATTAGAGGAAACCTGACATGCAAAGTCACCGTTATAGTGTATGATAACAGGGAAACTTTTGTTCAGCAGATCTCTTTTATCTTTTAAAATTTATTATGTACATAATATAGAAAAGTCTTGGTAAAATCCACAAAGATTCTTTTATCATCTACATTTCATATATCAAAATGCAATCTAAAAATTCTTTTTTTTTTTTTTTTTAAATGTAATTGAAACAATAGTGACTCCTCCTAAATCAGTGACCAGAGTCTGACTTTAAAGCAAGTTTATGGCCCACGCATAAGGTTGAATGTATGGCTCAGTAGTTTCTCCACAGATTTGTTACTTTTTCCTCAATGCAAATAAAAAGTTCACGTTATTTCAGCCACTCTGAGACACACTTCTCAATCTGTTTTTTTGTTTGTTTGTTTGTTTGTCTGTTTGTTTGTTTTGTTTACCATGCGGTTTTCCAATTAAAATCATTGGAGACGAGAACATGATGTTGGAATGAATAAAACGTCCTCACACACTCACATAAACTTCATTTTGTACTGAAATGAACTGGTTTACACAAGTACGACTGGTCTGGCTTATAACTGGATATTGTAACGATATATACATGACAACTATAAACATTTGTAAACATTTATAAAACACACACACACACACATAGGATATATATATATATCACAATTGTTGATTCAGCAGCTTTGTTCTCTGGCACGCTTTCCTTTGAAAATGACATGCACGCACAACATGTCCCTCTCCTTACCACAGGTGCACCAACATAATGAAACTTCTATTGTTTTCCAGTTGTCCTCAACTAAAAAGCGCTCCAAGTATCTCAAAGGTCACAATACTACTACTACTACTACTAATAATAATAATAATAAAGTATTAGTTCAAACCTACAGGTAGCTGCCGCTGGTGAGGATGAGGAAGATCTGGGGGTAGTAGACTGACAGCAGTGGACCGCAGGATGAGATTCTGCGCATGGTGACATTGAAGAGCACAGCGAGAAAGCGAATGAACGAGTAAAATATCCCGCTGCGTTCTGAAGTTTCGTCGTGACGTTATTCACGCTGCTGCTGCTCGGCGCGCACGGACCGTGCGTGAGCTGCGGGCGCGGAGACACGATCCGTCATCTCCTGCGCGATACGGGCTGATTCAGAAGAGTGTGCTCCCCACTGCTTTGGCAGAAGGGGAGGGGGGTGTTGGGTCTTATTTTTCTGACATTTCCACCGCAGTGTCATTTCCAGCACATCTCAAATTCTGTATTGTGTTAAAAAAAAACATTCCGTAGTGGAAATGATGGAGACGTTTTTTATTTTTTTTTTATTTTTATTTTATTTTACAAAACTCATGCTAATTAATATCATTGTATAGGCTATCTTAAATAAGAAACAAATAAATACTATTCCAACTTTTACCATCATTTGGCAAAATTACAGCAATTTGGCAAAAATATTCTGCTCACAGGGGAAATTTACTTTGTTAAACAAGTAGTTTACAGTAACTTTATGGGGGGAAAATGCATTAGGGGCAAAATTGTGTGGTGGAAATGACTCCACGTGTTTTGAAAAAATTATATAAATCACTTTCATAGACTAAATATTCAAATGGCCTTTAATTTCACTGTTTAGATTGTCATAGTTTAAAAAAATATATATATTTGTATCATAGATTTTCATACAATATCTAAAAAAGCTATAAAAGTCATTTATAAAGTTGACCATCCGAAAATACGTAATGAAGGACTGGTAATAAGTTTCCAAGTTAGTTTTAATAAGACCATTATATAACAAAAATAAAAAAGTTGGAATATGTTAATTTGAGCAAAAATCAAACTCAAAAATCTAAGTTAAAGCAACACCCATATTTCCTAAAGCCTATAACATCTGTACGCTTTTTCAGCACTATGTAGATCAGGTCATATGTTTTTTTATAGCCTGAAAGGCAAAACAAAAGGACATGTTCAGAATTTATATAGTGTTCTGTATGGGCAAACTGCAATTCCACTCAGTAAATGATGCATGCAGCTTCTCTCATCACTGTAGAAGACAGGCATGGGTCACCAATGGAACTGGGCTCTGACAAGTTTGAGACATTATTAAGTTAATTACGAGCATGTTACTTACAAAGCAGTGCCATTCCTTTTTTATTAAATGTATGCTCCACAGTGCACGACTTTTCTTTGCCATACCTTCCATTAAACAATAACAAACATCCTGATTGTGCTAAAAATGTTGCCCATTCATTCACTTAAAAATAGATAGGCTCGCATCCACACTATTCTAAATGAAAACATGCTCCCTCTAGTGGCAAAAGCTGCTGTTCTGTCATGCAAAGCAAAATGAGTGGATGCAGCTCAGAAATGTACCAGCACTTGGTTCTAAAACAAAAACAAAAGGAAAGGCGTGTAATAACAGATGTGTGTTCTCATGATGGAATGCATCAGCAAATGAAGTCAAATAACAAGTCCTAGTTGGGTCTTGGGGGCTGGTTGGTGAAGAAAAGCAAACAAATTTACTGTCCCTTTTAAAGATGCTCTCTGCAAACAGCAGTATGTTTGCCATAAGGCAGGGAAGCATGGACAGGGTTGAGGTGGAGACTTAGCTCTACAATATTATAAAGCTTCAAAGGGTGGACACGTTTATGAGTCTTTCGCTATAGCGCAGAGATCAAAGTGCACGGCCGATCCGAGCTTCTGCTTTTGTTTGCATTTGATGTTGCAGTGAACTCCAGGTTTGGCTTGAAAGAATACACTAATGACTTACAAAAGGTTTCCGACTTCCAGAATGGAATAGTTTGGACTTTCCTTGCATTATTAATCTGGCCTCGGTTAACATCGGAACACACCTGCATCACTTTTACATGACCTTTTAATTTCCTTAAAAGCAAGTAATTAGTTGATTGTCATTTATAACATAATGATTTTATTGAAATAAAACAGTGACATTGAAATGACTTTGGAAAATCAATTTTCTCCAACATCTTTCATGTTGAAACTCCCCTTCCAATATCACAACTCAGCAATTCAGGAATCAGGTTTACAAGTTTTTCTTTCATAAATATGACATTACTGTGTCATTTATGTGCTCGGAATTCATAATTACAATATTTTCAACTCCACTTGACGGACACACAAGACCTTGTTATGTCTGGGTTTTTTTAGGTATGACCTCCAGCTAACAGGCAAGACAACCTTTGAGTTCAACAGGGAGGTTGATAAAGCAAAACTTTCTCTATTTGGGGAAACAGATGTTGGAGATATTAAAGATGTAACCTCTCTTACCTTTGTGATTCCACACTGATCTCATGAAAAATCGGCTACAGGAGTTTGAATGTTTTGGCAGCTAAAATCGGTCTAAATTCCCCCTAGTGGCTGATTTTAGTTTAATGTGTCTGATTTTCGGAAACATGTTGAAAAGAGATTTGATGAAAATAAAAGGGATGTGATGTCAAAGGCACAGAGTGTGCAATTTACGGGCATAAACATTTGCCCTATTGTGATCCTTGCCCGGAATTCTGCATATCTGGTCTGAATTTTGGAAAAACTTATGAACTAACACAGCGATTTCCTGTGTGATCATGTTGGTGATTCACCAGTAACCAGCAGATTTGCACTTGAAACATCCTCTTTCCTCCCCTTCAAGTCTGGGGGGGGGGTTATCCTATTGTCCCTTTGCATTTAGTCAATGACCTGTGTGCTAGAAAGCCCCTTAAAAAAATCCAGCAGAAAACAGAGAGGTGGCGAAGGCTCCTTTAGCAGTATTGTTCTGTAGGATGCAGAATGGAAAGTGTACATGAGTACCCCCCAACCCCCTTCAGTGCTGTTGGTTTCAGTACTTTTCTCTGCAATTACTTTCTGAATAGTCCCCCACCTCCCAGTTGCACCCTGTGACATGTTCGAGTCCAAGTGCGTGCACGATCAACTATTGATACTGTAGTAAATCACAGTTGATTTTGACCACATGGTTATGATGCTCAATCGCAGTTGAATTTGATCACATGATTGAATTGCTCTGCTAAATCCCCAGAGCTGACAAAAGAAAATTGTAACCACGTGTTCAGAGATCTGTTTTGGAACCACGTCTCACCAATTACTGTACATACTGTCCGTATTTTTTTGCAAATAGATGCAAGAACAAATGAAAAGGCATTATTTCATTAACGTGTGCTCATAAATGTCTGTGTACATCACATCCTATAAGTTATTCCAGAATGTATTCTTTTTTTTTTTTTTGTATTGCTCTTTCTCTCTTGCTCAAAACATAAAACAGATGCTGGTATGTCTACACACAAACAGATGCAGAAACAGCTGGGGACATTGAAACAGTCACAGTGTAGTTTAATATAGAAAAAGACCCACTTGAAGCATATTGTGCTCCTTCCACTGATGTTAGCATTGTTCTCATAATAAATAAACAGCTCTCTTTTTTACTCTCCCACATGCTAATAATCCCAACAACTGTCCCAATTCCTCCCAATACTACGTTATAGTCTTTTCACCTTTTTGAAATAACAAGCACACATTTATACATGGTAACTGGACATTAATTAAATCAAAACTTAAGAGTGCAAATTTAATTGTCAAAAACAAAACAAAACAACAATGGTTATTTTTTGTATGCTTGCAGAAATTAACTTAAAAACTATTGAGGAGTAAAATTAACATTTACTACAGTTTTTAAAAGTGCAATATTTAAACGTTCCAGTAGAGGGAGGCAAAGCTCTATAAAGTGATGTCATGCACTGACAGTTGTCCGACCAGGTTTTCGTCACTCACTGGTGTAAGGATATCCACTCTATCTGTCCCTCCATCAAAGTACACTCCTCATATCAGGTTTAGCATGAGCATAACCCACCCATCTCCCCTTATGTCCTTTAGTCAGAGCAGTTTCTATGAACGTCCACAAGGGGGCTCTACTTTACATCCTATATCCAGAAGATGAAGGACTCGAATGGAACTGCACTTCACTGCTCTCGCCATCTTGTTTCCCGCCCTCTGAAGTACGAACTTATCCACTGTAGATTAGAGCTGAATCAGGACTGCCTGGCTCTGACCAAAAGCCTGACATTTTTTAGAAAACAAAGTCACGGAAATCACATTGCATGAGACATTCAAACCACATTTAGTGCTGGCAAATGTGGCAAGCTCTTGTCATTTAATAGAGTGATTACATTTGTGTTAAAAATCAAATAACGCATAAATATAAATGTAGTAATGCATAAATGCTTCTGTATGCCTAAATTATTTTGAAGCACCTGTAGATTGATGATCAAAAGGCAGTAGAATATAGACCTTGGATTGATTGCATGACATTATTGTCAGGTGCCATTTGTTTTTCGCTGCAAAGAAAGAAATTCTCATAGAAAATGCATACGTGACGAAAGAACAAGAGAGGCAGAGAAGGAGTGAGACTGAGCACTGGCACGCTCCAATGAGACAAATACTTTAATGCTAATAATTGTTTACAACAGCCTCATTTTAATAGCGCTGACTTGGCTGATGTGTCTGTTTGTAATCACACGGGTGGACTGTAAGGTCACATGAATGGCTAATTTACGTCTAATTAATGTTCTTTCCTATTTCCACAATACATGTGAATGCAGGACGTGACAGAAATATCACAAAATGATACTTTGAAGCCACACAGAGTGTTAGGACAATCATGGAGCATGCACAGGTCACTGCAGAGAGCACGAGAGTTTGAAAGAGAAGGAAAGCCAAAAATGCTAGAGATTGTTAGATAGGTTAAAAAAAAAAAGAGAGAGAGACTTGTCATTATGATGCACATGTGATGAATGCCTGTAGGGATCACAGATGTGTGGTGATGTCATTTAGTGTGAGTGTATGGGGAGGAGCATTAGAAAAGTGCACTCATTTCAGAAGATGGAGGGGGGTAAAGGAAGCAGGATGGGCCTGTGCCCCTTTCGTTTGAAGCCCTTTTTGTAAGTTTTGTTGCTATTTAATATACAGTATGTCCTCTGGCATTGCATGTTGTTTTCTTTGTTTTAAGCAGGGTGTTTCAACTTTTAAAGGCCCAGTGTCAGACATATGCATAAATTGTGCAAGGTCTCCATCTCGAGACAAAGCACATATGAGGTTGAAAAGGGCAGGGTTGGGAGGGATACTTTTGAAATGTAATCCACTACAGATTACAGAATACATGCTGTAAAATGTAATATGTAACATAGTATTCTAAATACTTTGGATTACTTCTTCACCACTGGTAATACATCAAATTGATCTTGTTTTAAGGATTTTTAGACATTTTTGCAGGAAAACAATCCAAAAATTATTATCAAGAATATGATTTTTGGGGCCTGGTTTGCTCAGCAAGTAAAGACGCTGACTACCACAACTGGAGTCGCAAGTTCGAATCCAGGGCATGCTGAGTGACTCCAGCCAGGCTTCCTAAGCAACCAAATTGGCCCGTTGACTAGGGAGGGTAGATTCATGTTGGGTTAACCTCCTCGTGGTCAATATAATGTGGTTCTCACTCTCGGTGGGGCACGTGATGAGTTGTGCGTGGATGCTGCGGAGAATATCGCGAGCCTCCGCATGTGCTACGTCTCCGCGGAAACGTGCTCAACAAGCCACGTGATAAGATGCACGGACTGACGGTCTCAGACACGGTGGTAACTGAGATTCATCTTCCGCCACCCAGATTGAGGAGAGTCACTATGCCACTATGCAAGGTTTATTTCTATTTCTTCTGCTTAAACTTACTTCAATCTTACTTCTCTGTCTGCTCGTATGAAAAATAAGAAAGTGTTTCACCGCTGATCAAATGCACTTTGGATCGCATCATTTATATGTATAAATGTTTTCCATCTGAAAGGACTAAATATTAAATAAAACAAATGACAATAAAATGCAAAGTAATCTCTTCAGTAATCAAAATACTTTTTGAATGTAACTGTATCCTAATTACCAATTATTTAAATTCTAACTGTAGTGGAATGCATTTACTAATATTTTGTAATTTAAAAACGTAATCCCATTACATGTATTCTGTTACTCCCCAACACTGGAAAAGGGGCGTCTTAATTTTACACACATATATCACAGATCAGCCTCTACACAAAACCCAATCTCTCAATAACAGGCCACCGAGCGTAAGGGTTTCTGATTTAATAGGGTGGTTGCAATGTTAAACTTTTGCCTCTGTCCACTGACTGTCTCTGAGAGGCATAAGAAGTCAATTGTTCTTGCTGTACGCTGTGACAATAGCTGTTTGTCATCGTGTGAAGCTAGAGGGAGATGGGGCAGCACACACAGTAACTGCGCTACACCGCTGCCAGTATTAGGTTCTCCTAGCAGGGTCACGCCAAGGCTAGCGTACTCTGTCACACCATGTATTCCCTTGTCTTTCTTTGTGAGTGTGTGCTAATTACACCAATAATTCTCGTTAAGAATTTTAACTTCGACAAAACCCAGAGAGACCCACAGTCTCTTCCTCCTATTTGATAATTACAAGTGATTTTTGCTGGCATGAGGACAGCAAGAACCTAAAGTCTGCATTTTTTAAATTGTATTATATTATGGTTGGAGCCAAAGAGAGACTGCCAGGCAATCTGTGAGAAGTCTCCACCTTAAAGGAATTTTCCGTGTTCAATATATGTTAATTGCCACAAAAAATAATTTCGTCCTTCCTTTACTTACAAAAATAAGTACATAAACATTGAAATGGGGTAAATATTTGACATGTTAGCCTGATTTTAGTGTGATAAAATTGCTTTCAGGGATTACCAGTGTTGCATCATCATGGTAACGAAGTTGTAATATTGGATAATATTAGACTGATAACCTTTAGTAAGGGATTTGACCACGGTAAAAATCAGGATTAACATGCACAAGTCTTGTGGCAATATTTTTTAAATAATGTGTATTTTAACATTTCATGTCTGGCCCCATTCTTTGATGTTGAAATATTTTTTGTGGTAATCAAAATTATGCCACAAATGCAGTCGATTGCATCTGGAACATTCTTTTAAAGAGAATATTTTTAATATCTGTACATTTAATGTCTACATTTCTTGTGGGTTTGAAACAGATCTTAAGGGCAGTCGTGCACATGTAAGTAAATCCTTAAAAAAAAAAAAAAGAGCTTTAATGTCTTGGTTTTACAGCCTCAAAGCTCACCATTTAGTGATGCATGTCTTAAACATGTGATTTCTTGGGCACAGATTAAGACTAATCGCAGAATAAAAGGGATTTTCTATGGAGAATCACTGTTGATAATGCAGTTTAGTACAGGACTAAGGTTAATCTGTTTCTGGGAAACAGACCAAGATGATGCAAATATGAACAAATACTTAACTCTTTCATGTGATCATAGTGCTTGGTGTGCAGAATAAGCAGTTGGAAAAAAGGCATCTTTGCATCGCTTGTCAAATCAAAGTGAGGTTCAGAAGTCCCATATATTTTAAGAGCTGAACAGACAGCACATCAAACCACCAGAATCACTCTTAATGTAAAGTGATATCCACAGCTGTCCGGCTAAGCTGGGCTCGCCATTTTTCACCTCACCTCAGACAAAAGGGCCATTCGGAGCCAACAGGCTTTTTTTAATTTAGTATTTACTGTGAAGATATAGCCATTACCATTGAGACTATGTCATGGATTTTATCTGGGTTATGATAAATTCATAGGTGTACCTTCAGCTGTGCTCTGGATTTGATCATTTTCTCGTTGCCTTGAGACCATGACCCCTGTCTGAGGACATGGCTCGTTTCTCGGTAATCATTCACTTGTAGCCTTGGGTTGTAAAGCTGTGACATGTATTGTCTAAACTTCTGAAAACAAACTAATGATATCTTGTGTAATAGACCTGGATTACTAAAACCCCAGGCATGTGCATGTATTTGTTTGAAAACCAATGACTCAGCAACATTTTAATTCTATATATGGAATATTAGACGGATAGACAGACAGACAGACAGATAAAGACAGACACAGACGGATGGATGGACGGGTAGATAGGCTTAAAGTGTGGAAACCGGTGTTTACTTTCTTAGGCAATGGCGTAATTGTGTTATTACAACCATATTCCTTTTTAATCTTTAAAGGAAATGCAGTATGGCTCTGTTAAATCAAATTGCTTGTTCGCATAATGGTGAGACACGGGCAGAGGGCAAGTCATGTGGGTGTGGCACTACGGCATGCCCATGGACGCTGGTCGTATAGGGAGGGGGCTGTTTTAGCATGTCTTTCTTTCTCTCTCCCACTCTATCTCAGTGTCCCGCCCCCTTTGCCACTGCCATCTCTTGGCTTTCCCAGAATGCCCTCTGTTTGAGAGCACTGGCCTGAAATAAAACTACGAGGGCCTGCGCAGAGAGAATGGGAGCTTTGTCTCAGCTGCCATTTACACTGTCTGGGGGCATAGAGAGAGAACTCAAAGAGAGTGTCTGATTGCAAATTAGCACAGCCCAGGGCTCAATGCTCCATACACTCATACACACTCACACACTCTCACTCTGGCGGTGTGAAGCGTGGAGAAAGTTCTGCATTAAACACCGCCAAAGATCATTACGCCCTTTAGTTCTATTGAATAGTGCCACATTTCAGTCAGAGGGGCAGAAAAAATAATTAGCAGCGGGCTTCTACTGAGCAGACAAGTATATGACCGAGGCATTTGGAGTTGTTTAGTATGCAAGTGATGCTGGGTCTGAATTTGTGATTAGCTGAAAGACAAAGGGTGCAGCCGGTGCACTGCAGGAGCGACGTCTCTGCATCGAGTGGGCCTCTCGCTGTGTTTCATGTTGATTGACATGTGTCAGAAGACTGCATGCAATTTGTTACACGATGGCTCTCTTTGCTGTGAGAATTTGCTGTCTTTGTGTTTTAAAAGCAAGTGCAATCTTGAGACCGCTTGACCTAAATCCACTTTGGCCAACTTTATTTGATTTCAAGGTAAATGGTTGCTCCATGACAGAATTTCTAACTATGCAGTGCAAGGCTGTCAGCATTAAATGTCGTAATCGAATCAAATCTTCTACAAACGTGGAAACAGGAACGTTTTATTTATTTATTTTGAGAGGCATGTAATGCAGAAGATAAAAATGGTTCATAGTGAACTTAATGTAAACATGTGATGCCATGTGAACTCAACAACCCTTTCTTCATAATCTGCTTGACACAAACTCCTGTTAATTCCCATGAGGCTGCTTTGTGTAAAACACATAAACACACGCACATTCACGCTTAGGTCACAATTCGCCTATTTAATCTGATTAGCTGTGTCTGCATAGATGAACGTGTAGGTTCATTGGGTATGTTCCTCTTCTTCAACACATCTCCTGATGGAATGACTCCAGCATATAGGGGGAAAGTAATCTTCTAGATCTGATTCTTGCTTGTCACAATCCAGAGAAAAGTACTTAAGGTAATTATTTTATTTCTGAAATGCAATTGAGCAAGTATAGCTATTAATATCTGGCCATCATTTATTCTAATTATAATATCATAAACACTATCATGTATCAGAGCTAATTAACGATATTCCCTTTGTGTTCAAAATATATATTTGTGCTTATGCTTTGATACATCATGTCAATGCCATCCCTGAGAGTGTGTTCAGATCTGTACATATGGATGTGATTTTTTTTTTTTTTTTTTTTTTTTTTTCTAATAAATATTTGATTTACATTTTGGGCTGTGTAAAATTTGTATATATTGTTATTAATTATTTTCATTGAAAATGTATTGCCTTAAATGCAGATAAAATATTATTATTTTGCCAATTATAAGTGGATTAATACTAGTATATTTTTGCATTAATTATTTTCTTTTTAGCTGTGGTCTGCAAGGTCCCTGAAGTGGAAGTTCATACTAATGGAAGATGTTCATACTAATGGTCTTTGCCAATATAGAATCAATGTATATTTTCATATTAACTGGTAAATAAATATGAATAAATGACAGCCCCAAACACATAGTTTACTTTTATCTCAGTTAAAGTTATTTCCTTTATTTACATTTTACACTAAAACTTTAACTCTCTGTCACTATTTTAGTGGGCAGGCAAATTCTTAATGTTGCAATCCAGCCTGAAAAATATAAAAACACATTCACACAAGTTTAAAAAAAAATGCCAATAAAATTACCTAAATATATATGTGTGTGTCTGTCTTTGTGTGTGTTTCTGTATGTGTGTGTGTGTCTGTATGTGTGTGTGTTTCTGTATGTGTGTGTGTTTCTGTATGTGTGTGTGTGTCTGTATGTGTGTGTGTTTCTGTATGTGTGTGTGTGTCTGTCTTTGTGTGTGTTTCTGTATGTGTGTGTGTGTGTCTGTCTTTGTGTGTGTTTCTGTATGTGTGTGTGTTTCTGCGTGTGTGTGTGTCTGTCTTTGTGTGTGTTTCTGCGTGTGTGTGTGTGTCTGTCTTTGTGTGTGTTTCTGTGTGTGTGTGTCTGTCTGTCTGTCTGTGTCTGTGAGTGTGTGTCTCTGTGTGTGTGTCTGTCTGTCTGTCTGTCTGTGTGTGTGTGTCTCTCTCTGTGTGTGTGTGTGTCTGTCTTTGTGTGTGTTTCTGTGTGTGTGTCTGTCTGTCTGTCTGTCTTTGTGTGTGTTTCTGTATGTGTGTGTGTGTCTGTCTTTGTGTGTGTTTCTGTGTGTGTGTGTCTGTCTGTCTGTCCGTGTGTGTGTGTGTGTGTGTGTGTGTCTGTCTGTCTGTGTGTGTGTGTGTGTGTGTTTGTTTGTGTGTCTGTGTCTCTCGCCGTTTGTGTGTCTCTCTGTGTGTGTTTGTGTGTGTCTCTCTCTCTCCCTCTGTCTGTGTGCATCTCTCTCTCTCAATTTTCAATTTCAATTTTAAAGTACTTTATTGGCATGATTGTGTTTACATACAATATTGCCAAAGCATTAATACACAAAACAGATAATGACAAGACAAATAACAATAAAGATAAAATTAAAATAAGGTGCCAGGTAATGAATCAAATAAAAACTATAATAACAATATACACTATACAATATAAAATAAAATAAGCATTTAACAGGACATTATGAACATAAGAGAATAAAAGTACTGTGACTGAAGTACATTAAGGCTGTGATTGGTTTCTGAGGACGTGCAGCTCAAAAATGAATTTTGCTGCAACTGATGCATGATGGTCCTCCCCCAGTAACACCAGCATCTGATCCGTTTCTGCTGAACTGGGAAACTGTGGCATGAGGTTTGAGAGTTTGTGGAGGTATTTCTCTCTCACAGTGAAGGAGAAAGTGTGTCTGTCTCGACCTCACCCATGTCACAGTGAGCACAGACTCGTTCTTCCTTTGGAAGCCATGTTTGTCTGTGTCGGCCTTTTTCTATGGCCAGACTGTGATCACGGAGTCTGTATTTGGGGAGGATCCGTCTCTGTTTTGGATCTCTTACAGTGTGCAGATATTCTGCCAGATTATATGTTCTGTTTAGGGCCCGATAACATTCCAGTTTGCTTTGGTTTTTACTTTAATTTTCCCAATGGTCCAAATATGAACTTTTGCTTTCTTTTATGATTTGGTTTATTCTGATCTGGTTTAGTTCTGCAGTGCTGGTCTGAAACTGGTGTTTGTTATTGGGTTTTAAGGGCTTCATGTTGCAGTGTGTTAGGGGAACTTGAATTTAGGTGTGCCCAAAATTTGAGGGATCGTTTTCAATATGTATAATAAGGGGGTATGTGCCTAGTTTGGCCCGGCATGCATTAGTAGGTGTTCTTCTCTGAACTCTTAGAATATTTCTACAGAATTTCTGGGATCCTATGGGCTGTTTGTCCTATCTTGAGTAATCTGCCAGACAGAGTGGACCCCAAACCTCACATGCATACAGAGCAATAGGCATTACAATACTATCAAACATCTTACACCAGATTGTTACAGGAATGTCAACTTGGGTAAATGTGCCCTTCATGGTATAGAATGCTCTTCTAGCTTTCTCTTTTAGTGCATTCACTGCCAGACCAGGCCAGACCCCCTGAAGCACTGATCTTTAGACCGAGGTAGTCGTAGTGTCGGGTGTGTTCTATTGCAGTGTTTCCCAGAGTGAATGTATATCTGGTGTCCTGTAATCTGGCCTTTTTCTGGAAGATCATAATTTTGTTTTGTTTTTCAGATTGACTGTCAGGGCCCAGTTCTGACAGTAGTTCTCCAGCAGGTCCAGGTGCTTGCGCAGTAGCTGACAGCAGCACCAGATCATCTGCATAGAGAAGAAATTTAACTTCAGAATTATTTAGAGTAAGACCGGGTGTTGCAGATTGTTCCAGTAGCACTGCTAACTCATTAATGTAAATGTTGATGAGTTGGACTCAAACTGCAGCCCTCTCTCTCTCTCTCTCTCTCTCTCTCTGAGTGTGTGTATGTCTCTCTGTGTCTGTGTGTATGTCTCTCTCTCTCTCTCTCTCTCTGTCTGTGTGTGTGTGTGTGTGTATGTGTATGTCTCTCTCTCTCTCTGTGTCTGTGTGTATGTCTCTCTCTCTCTCTCTCTCTCTGTCTGTGTGTGTGTGTGTGTGTATGTGTATGTCTCTCTCTCTCTCTGTGTCTGTGTGTATGTCTCTCTCTCTCTCTCTCTGTCTGTGTGTGTGTGTGTGTATGTCTCTCTCTCTGTGTGTGTCTGTGTGTATGTCTCTCTCTCTCTCTCTCTCTCTCTCTTTCTGTGTGTGTGTGTCTTTCTCTCTCTCTGTGTGTCTGTTTCTCTCTCTCTTTGTGTGTCTCCCCGTGTGTGTATGTATGTGTGTGTGTGTCTGTGTCGCCCTGTGTGTGTGTGTTTGTGTCTCTCTGCGTTTGTGCATGTTACCCTTTGTGTGTGTTTGTGTGTCTGTCTCTCTCTCTCTCTGTGTGTGTGTGTGTGTGTGTGTGTGTGTGAATCACAGTTCACCTCAGTTGAACTTGTGTGATCTAGTTCACGGTAGAGTGAAACTGTCGGTCCGGTTGGGGGATGAACAGCTTTTTTGATCATTAAAAAAAGCTAAACTGTCCTTAAAACACGCAGTCTGTCGTCATGTTTTTGTGTCGATGGAAAGGAAGTGACAGTTTGTTTGTCTATGTGTGTGAACCGGAGGGGACGGCAATAACGGTCGCGTGTGTTTTAACTTCGCGAAAGTGTCCGCGCGACAGGAATCCACCGTGAAGGATGACGTATCTCCACTTCAACCTCAGTTTGAATAATAATAATAATAATAATAATAATAAACGGTCGTCGTGGCTTTCTAATGGAGTCTATTATTGTGTCTGTTTCTCTTTGGCGTTTTCCGTTTAGAACGAGATCTATCTTCCCCGCGGTAACTACAGGAGCACGGATGATCAGGATGAAGCGAAGACGCGGAAGAAAAGCACAAATATAATGTAAGTATTGGGTCACAGCGGTCGGATTTTTCCATCGTTTGGTTTATTTCGCTATCAGACTGTACTGAAACTTGAAATGATGCCCGACGAATATATGAAACTGGCATTTGGGACATTAAATGTAAAATGTCTGTCGAGCTGCTCGAGGTTTTTGAATTAAATGAAGACTTGCTCATATTTGTATTAGTGCAGGTCAAGAAGAAAGATATTAAAATACACATTTGAGCTTGAAAAAGAGATTTTCTCATGTCTTTTCTAATAATCGACTTTCTATATTGTTTTATATATTCTGCTTTGTTACACTTTTACTGAAGCACAAAGACACTTATCAGGCTTTATCTGTTGATCCAAATGAGAAATAAATCGAGGATGTTCATTTGATACCTGGGATTATTTCCTAAATAATTTTTGTAAAACATTAATAGGCCTATGCCTTTTTTTAATGTGCATTTCACTGATTATTTTGTCCTTCATCTGGATCTAAACTGAGCTTGTCCAAAATATCCAATACACTTTAATGCATTTAGTTGAATTATCAACTAATATTGCTGTTAGAATATAATATTTTGCCATTTTTTGTGTTGAAAATGCATGTTCTAATAAGTAATGAGATTGTTATGCATCTATTTATAACCCACATACACCCCAAAAAAAAAAATTGTAAAATAAAATAAACTTGAAAAAACTAGTGATTTGACCAGGAGTTTCTTTAAATGCATATTGCTATTGTTGTGGGTAATTAATACAGTATAGTCAGTGAGATCAAAGTTTATTCTAACATGTTATGCTGTGTGTATGTGTGTGTCTGTTGCAGTGGTGCTTGAAAAAGGGAATAATTTCTCTCGGACCTGAGTGGAATGTCCGTCCACCTTTTAATCGGGTAGGATTTTATCTTTAAATATACATTTCCTTATTCTAAGTTTACAAGCCTAATGTATGATAGAAGTGAGATTTGTAGATGTGCTTTGTTGCTTCTATTTTACATAAAATTAAATGTAATACTCCCAAAATTAAATTAGAACTATTCATATCTTCTGGATGAGCTGCACTTATTAGGAGTTCTTTACTGGAATTCAGTGGATGAAGGCATTTGTTTTTTGAATTCTAGATTTGTTTGAGTTTAGTGCATGAATTTCTGCATTTCATTATTTGCCTGAGGCAAACATGTGCACACACATGCTATAACATGTTAAATTAATTTCCTTTGAGATTTTGTTATGCTGACTGTGCTATTATCAAGTCAGGTTACGAAGGCCTGCTTATGTTCTAAAAAAAACTCTATTTCCCAATCCTTCACCCAAAAGGAACATAAACAACTTTAACATAGTTTGAAAGTATTTAAACACCATTTTATCACTGCCAGATTTATAGGTCCACGGTTAGTTGTAAAGTAGGTGTTTTGAATTGTTTGTCAGTCTGTTTGGTAGTAATTTTGGCAGGAATGGTGGATTTTTGAGGATTGTTATTTATTAGTGTGATTGTGTGTGTGTGGTGGTTTGTGTGGTTTACGAGGACATTTTTAAAGGTTACAAACTGGTAATTACAAGGGTATTATGCTATAAATGTGGTTTATGAGGACATTTCTTGTGTCCCCATAATTCAAATTGCTTAAAAAAAAACATACTGCACTATGTTTTTTTGAAAGTGTAAAAAAGTTTTTTGTGAGGGTTAGGGGATAGAAACTATAGTTCATACAGTATAAAAATCATTATGTCTGTGGAGAGTTCTCATAATGATAGCTGCACCAACATGTTTGTATGTGTGTGAGCGTGTATTTATAATTTTCTGGGGAACAAATGTCCCCATAAGGATAGTAAAACTCAAATTTTTTGACCTTGTGGGGACATTTTGTCAGTCCCCATGAGGAAAACAGCTTATAAATCATACTAAATTATGTTTTTTGAAAATGTAAAAATACAGAAAGGTTTCTGTGAGGGTTAGGTTTAGGGGATAGAATATATAGTTTGTACAGTATAAAAACCATTATTAATGGAAAGGCTCCATAAAACATGGAAACACAACATGTGTGTGTGTGGGGGTGGGTGGTTTATGGGGAAATTTTTTTAGGATACAAACTGGCAATTACAAGTGTATTATGCTGTAAATGTGGTTTATGAGGACAGCTATAGTGTCCCCACAATTCAAATAGTTTAAGAAACATACTAAACAATGTTTTTTTAAAATGTAAAAATGCAGAAAGTTTTTTGTGAGGGTTATGATTAAGGATAGGGTTATGGGATATAATCTTTAGTTTGTACGTTATAAAAATCATTATGTCTACGGAGAGTCCTCATAAGGATAGCTGCACCAACATGTGTGTGTGTGTGTGTGTGTGTGTGTGTGTGTGTGTGGGTGGGTTTGGGTGGTTTATGGGAGAAAAAATTTAGGTTACAAACTGGCAATTACAAGGGTATTATGCTATAAATGTGGTTTATGAGGACATAGTGTCCCCACAATTCAAATAGCTTAAAAAAACATACTAAACAATGTTTTTTTTTTTTATGTAAAAATGCAGAAAGTTTTTTGTGAGGGTTATGATTAAGGATAGGGTTATGGGATATAATCTTTAGTTTGTACGTTATAAAAATCATTATGTCTACGGAGAGTCCTCATAAGGATAGTCGCATCAACATGTGTGTGTGTGTGTGTGTGTGTGTGGCAAATTAGATAAAGACTGATTAACTATGCTAGTTACCAAAACAATTTTCGAAATGCATTAGATAACGCCAGAAGCTTAGCATTGTTGCTTGTTTGCATGTTTGAGTAGCAGAAATACTGACATAAACCAAGTAGAGAAGAAGATGAAATAAAAAATAAAAAAAAATATTGTTTGTATTACATAAAGCCTTGGTCAGATGTTTTACATATGCTTTCCTGCTTAGTAAACAACGGCAATGTTGCCTGTATATTTTCCTTTTTCCCACTATCAGTTTTCAAGCCGTATACCTTCTTACAGAGGAGGAGACATTCACTACATCAGTGATGTCAGCATTTTAAAACAACTGGAAAAATGTTTTTTTTTTTTTTTTTACATCGGTCATTTCGAGCAATCTGTTTCCACTTGTTTTAATGTCACTCAGCACTCAACTTATCTTGCCAAAAATAGCTTACAATTTACATCTCCTGTCTTGGAAAATAACTAAACTGCTATTGCACACATAGCTACGTAACTCAAGGCAGGAAAGCTCAGGCCAGTCCGATGCAGAAAGTCTCTGACCGAGGCCAGATCTGGCTTCGGAGTGTGTGCAAGCTGGAAGTGTCTTTCCATGACTGGACCCTGGTGCTCTAGCCACGCCAAACTGTCAATCCCACAGGAATGTCTCCCCATACTCTCTGCAACAGATGTCAGAAATTTGGCGTATGGTATTGTCATATTCCTTCTCTCCGATTTTCTTTTTTCTCTTGCTTTTTTCTTTATCCCGCCTCTGCTTTTGTGCTTGGTCTTGAATTTTCTGTATGATCTCCCTTTTCCCTCGCAAAGACAGAAGGCCAAGCATGTAATGTGTCAACATGACCTGGCCTCGATACTGCAATCTGAGCGTTTCTCTTGGTCTTTTGAAATTATGTGGTAATGATGACAGGAGCTTGCTTACATCCGTCTATTGCTAAAACACTGACACACACACATAAAAAGCATGAGATAATTGAGCAAATCAAACCGAGCCCTCCAAGATTACAATGAGGTGAATAATCCTACGCACACTTTACAGAGACCGAGTCATAAATATATCTGCCTTGTCGTTGGCCCATATCCAAGTTGGTTCACCTCAGCTAACCCTACTCACACATCATTTGAAATTTTAAATAAAATCACCACTGGGAGGGGAGGCACCTCCTCTATCCTGACACATTCACACAATCAATCGTCGCTGTTGTGTGCCTCTCTAAGATACAAGCATACTGATGATTTGAGTGGCCTGTAGTGTCAGATGAGGTCAGGGGCGTGTCCCGAGCTTTTAGCCCATAGCCTATCTGAAACGGGCACTTAAAGGTTGCACAGATGTGAGCAAGATCTGCCGACAGGAGCATTTCAGAGCGTTAGAGCACAGGGGTACGTGCTTAATCTGCTTAGATTCAGAGTTCACCAGTGGACAGCCAGACTGTCACATATTGTGCAGTCTCTGCACTGCCGTTTATATGTGATGCTTGAAGACATCAGGTGACGTTTTCTGTGTGCATCTTGTGTGAGTGTGTATGTATGGGAGATCTGAGGTTTTGTGTTTTTATTTTGTCAGTGTGTGTGAGTGTGTATGTGTGTGTGCATTCATTTTCGAGGGAGATCTTGTGGGTATGAGCTAGGAGCTCTTAAAGTGCCTGACCTAATTTCGCAGGCAGAGAAGAATTCAGCAGTGAAGGCCTTCCTCTGTTAGTGTGAGGTTGCTGTGCTGGGTGTTTCCTCCCAGTGTCTAACAGGAAGCTCATGTTTGAGTTCATTTGAGGACAGGGAAATGGCTTTTCTTTCCACTGCTGATCGTTCTAGAGAGGGGGAGAAACCCAGGGCCTCTGCTCTGAATTGGCCTTCTGCAATCTGGTGTGTGTTTTAGCTCTGGCTGAACTTAGTTTTATTAAAAAAAATTTGCACTGCCAAGAAAGCATCTATTCTTTGGGCTGAATGAGAAGGCGCTGAGATCCCAAGTCAAGAATGAGTTAATGAATACTCTGAGCAAATTAAACAATCCAACAGGGTTCTTATCTCCTCCCTCCAGTTTGGTTTTACATTCCAGACTCAACTGACCCGGGTTATGACCTCAAAAATCTTGGATTGAATGAAAGTTTGCAACACATATGAGTTAGTAGAAATAACTCAGCAGTTATTGAAATTATTCAAACTGTTTGTGCTGCTGTTATGATGAATTTGTGCAATGCTTTCTCTGTGAGTTTAACTGAATGTTTATCATTGCCGTTATTTGTCATTCACAGGTGTCGCAAAGCCTCCCAGGAACTTCGGGTGACACGGAGAGATTTGTGTGTGGCAGGATGTACAGGTGAGAGACAACGTGACAAACTAAATCCATTATCAGCACACATTTAACAGTGCTACTCCATATCATCACAAGCAAGTTTTAAGAATAAATTCATATTTTGCATCGAAAAGACATGATTTGTACATTTGTTCATTTGACTGATGCTTTATCCCAGGTATCCAAAGTTTTATCCAAAGAGAAATATTACAGAATATGTGACAGGAAACGTTTATAAATCGAAACTATAGAGAATGATTATTCTGGATGTGCAAATATTTAAACTGATACTTTGGATAAATTCAAAAGTATCAAAAGTAAAAGTGTTGGCAAAATGTTAATGAAACTATGGATGCTTTCAATTGACCCGTTTCTTTTAAAATAACAATTATTTTACTGTGTCCTCACCAGACCTTTGTAATGCGGTGTGACATGACGAAACTAGATTTCGACCATTTTAATCAATAAAGCAGTCTATTCTGGAATCACCCGGTGCGACACGCCTACAGTTGTTGGACATTTCATTTAAATTTTTTACATCAAAGTCAGCTCGTGGTGTTTCTGGTGGTGTTTCTTATAGTCACTTCCAGTGTAGACATAATGTTTTACAATTTATAATTGACACATTCTTCTCTATACATTCTTAAAGGAATATTCTGGGTTCAATACAAATTAAGCTTAATCGACAGCATTTGTAGCATAAAATGGGTTACCACAAAAATAGTTTAGACTTGTCCCTCCTTTTCTTAAAAAGAAAAAAATCGAGGTTACAGTGAGGCACTAACAATTTTAAAGGCACAAATGTGAAGCTTAACATTTCATTAAAGCAATTACTGCACATTAGTTCTTCTGTTAAAACTTGTGTATTATTTGAGCAGTCAAGTTATTTAAATAGTTGTTTTTTTACAGTCCTTTTTATGGTTTTAGGTATTACGGCGTTGGATATAACTTTACACATAAAAGTTAGTATGCGATTTTATCACATTAAAATCATGTTAACATGCAAATTGTTTATGTCTTGTGGCTAAATGTTTGATACAGTGTGTATTTTAATGTTTACAAGTTTGCCCCATTCACTTTAATTGCAAGTGCCTTACTGTAACCCAATGTTTTGCTTTTTATAAATAAAAGGAGGGACAAGTCAAAATGTATTTTTGTGATTATCAACATTGTTACAAATTCTGTCGACTGAGCTTAACTTGTATTGAACAAGAACATTCCTTTAAATACATCTTGCACAGTCTTCAGGCTTAATGCTAGTGATATATCCAATGTTATTGAAAAGAACACACATGAAATGTATTACATAATTCCAAATGTTCTGATACTTAATCACTTGATCAGAACATCAGACTGTGTGGTTGTTCAGATCTAGGGCACGTCTTTGAGAGCTTTTTTGTACGGTGGGCCGAGCAGAAGAATGATGAGTATCAACCTGTTAGTCTCCCATTGCATCAGCTTTATTGAAATTAGAGGCAGATTTATGGATGAAAGGTTTGCAATATCCCAATTGTCTGAAAATGATCACTTCAGCATGGCTGTGCTCATAACCGCACCGATCAAACATAATTTATTTTAGTGGTTAAGTTGTTGTCTTGTGTGCAGGGTTGGTTTCTGGCTTCTTTGTGACTGTCTCTCTCTGAATATGTTCACCACTTTGTACTGTAGGTTGACATGTTGATATTACATGGATTTCTGGGTGCGTGAAATTACCCTGACAAGACCTAAAATATTTTGTCTTTGTGATCTTTTGCTTTTGCAAAGCTTCCTAGTACAACCCTCTGCATTTTATTTACAGATTCAGCACTCCAAAACGTTTTGAACACTCAGAAAAGTATTAGGATATCTTTAGTAGGGCTCTGCTGATCCAATCTTACATTGATATATTACAATATTTATTTATTTGGGCATTCATATCATGTCATAATGACACTAGAAAACTTCACACTGAAACAGCATATTCACTCGTTCTATCACGAATATGCCGGATCGCTCTTGCACATTTGGTGCAGTTTTATTTGCAATCCAATTATGATATTGCGATACATTGCAAAGGGTTGAATTGTGACATAATGTATGCATCGCAAGAGTAGCTGTGTATTGTATCGATGAGGTAGTTGGCAATACCCAACTCAAATCTTTAGGATATCTCCATTACATATTACATACATTGTGTAGTGGAGGAAAAGAAAGAGGAGAACTACTTAGAACAGCTGGTTCTTGAGATGCACTCATCTTCATTACTCTATCTTCTAACGGTCTCTTTCACACATTATACCCATTTCCTTGTCTCCTGCAGTGTGGATGTACTCGGGTCATGAGCCGTTTGCAGGTGTCATCCAGATGTTTTCTTGCATTTTCCAGTGCTCTCTCTGTTAGCACTTAATGCCATTTTTGCAGAGGAACAGAAATTTTCCTTGTATCTAGCAAAGACCACCACACGCACAAAAGCTTAACAAAAGAGAAACATGAGTTTCACACAATGGGTTCAGTAGTTTAGATGGTGAAATGTGTGGTATAAGTAGGGCTGGGTGATATGGCCAAAATTGTTATCACGATAATCTTTTTCATATTGTTCGATATCGATATTTATCACAATATACATTTACACATTGCACTTTCTTTTTTTTATTTCAAAGTTGACGGAAGAAAAGAAGAAAAAATTTATTCTAAACAGTCAAAATAGTCTCTACAAAACTGCACAGGGGGTCCAGAGACGGCCAAAGCAGTGGGGTCTGCGGGATCTTTTAACAATTTTACCGCTTTTTACCGTTTATCAATTGAAAATGAATGTTAAAAGATCATCTGTTTGCTCTGAAGCATAGTGACAGCAGTCCAGTATTTGTTGGAATATTTTTTTGGATTAAAATTTTATATTTTTAATATTTCTTTAGATTCAGATACCCAAGTATGGGTATCATCAGCCCTTGTGACTGTGGAATGATGCTGAATGTGGGTTCAGGGGTGTCCCGAGAGAACATTATGAAATGTTTTTTAAAAAATGTCAAAAACATTTGTATAATTTCATAAAAGTGAGAGACAAGTCTACCAACTAGTAATTTTAGTCTTTCCTTATCCATTCCAGACTTCTAATGAATTTTCACAAAATTAGACAGAAATCGATTTGTTTATTCGATTTGTTTATTATTAAAGGCTCGTAACATGCTGATTAATAAAGATACATTTAGAAGGGAAAAACGTTATGGTCTAAAAGGTGTTTTGAAACCACGTTAACTCGTGCAGCGCTTCATGTCTACACACATGCAGGGAAACGAGGCAACGCGTGCGGAGCGGGACAGGGCAGAAATGATGCATGTTTGGTGCTAGAGAACAATATTCAAGATTACAGCACAGAAAGATCAGAGCTGTTGTCCACATCACTGTTGTTCTGTCGCACTCTTCACTAGAGATGATGAGAGGACGCAACCGTTGTCATGAAGTCTTGCGGTGCGGATGGAATCAATCCAACGCAACCTAATCGTTAGCAAGGCAGCTAGCATTAGCAGGTTCATCCAGTCTGACCCTACGTCACCACTGGAGCGTTGTGAGCGAAGCTGAGAGCGTTTTCAATTCATTCCTATGAAATGCCGAGCGTCATGCTCGCAAGGTGGATCGTAGGATTGGCAGCGGTGCGGAGCAAGCTCTCTCCTAGCGCTGTGAGCGCCTTTGAGCGGATTTCATCTGCCCCAGTGGAAACGCAGCCTAAGAAAGCCAAACTGCTTGTGTTTTAGCGACATGCAGTAAATATAGAAAATTCCTCAAAAGCTTAACGTGGATTTTCTTTATCGTGATATATATCGATATCATTTTATCGCCCAGCCCTAGGTATAAGCATTACTAGCATGAAACTGTCATGACTGGTTTCTCTCAGTTCCAATGCTACACTTTCTTTCCAGCATCTGTAGTCCTTTAACAGGATGAAAAGTGACAAACAGGGGATGTGTTCCACATTGACTATTGTTCCATCCAAGCGATTTTTAGCTGTGCCGGTTTCATGTCTCCCATATAACTCGACAGTCTCTTTTTTATACATAACAAAATAATTTCAACTCTAATCATTAATATTTAGTCCATTTAGTTAATAATTTGACAAGTAGCTGTGTAATAAGCAAAATATTGAACAGTCAGCCAGTCTGACTCACCAAATCAGGGTAATAAAAAATATTTGAACTTTAAATCCTTTAATCCTGAGAGAATTTGCACAACTTTTTGTAGTGATTATGAAGTCAATATTCTTGATGATAGCATATTTTATATCAGCAATAATGTTTGATCTGATCTAACCCTTCAAATTAGTTTTGTTGGTGTAACCTAATATGCTCAAGCTGATTCAGTGATATTAAGTACAAATGTTTGACTTGAATCAAACCAGTTAATTAAAGGTGCATTCAGTAAATTTTTGTTTGTGTCATCTTGGATTTACAGTGACACCTAGTTGTGTGGATGCAACATAATTCAAAATCAGTTGTTTTCAGTTACAGATGCCATTGTAGAAATTCACTATTCACAATCAGTCATGATTCATTTAATTCAAGGGTGAATGTGTCCAATAACAAGATGGTTACTGCTGGTAGTATTCAGCTGGTCATGTGATTCTAAAATGTCAGCATCCATGAGGGTGCCCCTGCCCCATGAATCAGCTTTTATAAGGTTACTGATATGACTGGAGTCTTCATCTCATGTGAGTGGTCATGTTTTTATACATATGTTTCAAAATTACAATTCATTACCGAGTGCAACTTTAAGACGTTACCATTTTTCTCAGTGTACTTTTACCTTGCCTTTAAACAGCTTTATACTTTTTATTTAGCTGTAGGGTACAGAATATGAAAGCACTTACAGAAACATTTTGTTTGACGTAATGCAAATTTGAAGTGGTACAGGCATAAACTGTTTAATTATAAAGACTATGCTTGTCACTATTGATGTTTTGAAATGATTTACCTCAGCTCACCATCTGACTATGACTAATATGTTTTTATATTTGACTGACATTAAATGACCGCTGGAAATCATTCATGCATCATCATCCACCTTCCTGCGGTTTATAATGACAAATGGGTTTGGCTTGATGTAACATAGGATTTCATCTTACATATCACACATGCTTTGATCATTGGAGTTGTTTGTGTTGCTATTGTTGCATAGTAATGTAAAAAGTAAACTTTTTGCAATAGACAAAGTATAAAACTTAGAACTATGTGTTATATAACTTTAAAACTCTAATTGTGACGCCTTCTGACTGTCTGCCTATCCATTGTAATAAATCTTTCGAGCGCAGTATTGAGAAATAATCTCCCTTCCCACATTCAAGTGGCCATTTTGTCAGCCTAAAGCAGTTCCCCTTGTTATCCTATGATGGATTGCCTGATAAGTTTACTCCACAAAGCATTGAAGACAGAAAATTTAGAAATGCCCATGCCATTACAAAGAACAGTCTCAATTTACTGTTTTAAATCAAATACATTTAAGAATATTTTGAATAATTTTCTCTAAGAAAGTTTGTTTTAAAATTTTCAGAGATATTCAGTCAGTCAAATTATAAAAAAAAAATATGTGAATAGTGAAATCGTATGGACCTGTTTTGTTTTTGATTAGACTGTTGTTAGCATTGAGTTTGAAGGCCCTGATGCTGGACTGCATCTCTCAGCTCCAGACGAGGGCTGCTCCATGGGTAGGCCACTGTTGCATTGTTGGCAGTGGCTCATTTGAATAGCCCTTTAGTATTTTGTGTGAGCAAGTCAGCGCCATTTGCATTTGTTCCAGTCACAAAGGTTTACAGGTCAATAGAGACCAAGCTAACATGCAGAGGAACCCTCTCTTCTCTTTTTCTCTTTTTTCTCGAAACCTTCTTTTGCCCTTCATTGGTTGTCACGATAAACTCTGCCAATCTCCCTGGGAATGTGTTTGTGCATGTATGTGTGTGTGTGTGTGTGTGTGTGTCTGTTGGGGGGGGGGGGGGGGGTTAAAGTTTTTTGTGAGGGTTAGGTTTAGGGTTAGGGTTTGGGTTAGGTGATAGAATATATAGTTCGTACATGGAGAGTCCTCATAAGGATAGCTGCACCAACGTGTGTGTGTGTGTGTGTGTGTGTGTGTGTGTGTGTGTGCGTGCGTGCGCGAAGCAACACCTCAGATGTCTGGTGTGTGATTAATTCTTATATGGGAATAATACTGAAGAGAGGCCCATGGTAACACTCAAGCAAACACCAACAATAATTTGATTATCACACTTGAATCATGCTTATTTAGCCTGTGCATGGTCCTGCATAGATGTGTTTTACTGCAGACTGAGACAGAATAAGAAGACAGAGCATACCTGATTAAATGGAGCCCATTCAGAACTGTTGTTTGTGAGCAGTTTGAATGGCTGCAGTGCTGACACAGCTTCTTAGACGCACACAGACAGAACCAGAAGCACCGGGTCTTCATAATTAATCCCAGAGTGTGCTCATGGCCCAATCCTTTGAGCTTTAACTTCGTACTCTCCATATGTTCTCTGTCACAATCATGCATACATGCACATGTACAGGGTGGGACAGTTACAGAATACCCCAGACTAAGAAACTGTATTGTGTTTTAAAAAAAAAATCTTAGTAATCACACACTTTTCCATGATTAATCATGATTAAATTATGGTACTTTATACATTGCAACAAACATTCATCATGTATGTATTTACTTCATGCTTTGTCTCAAAGAACTGGTAAGAAATTGGTTAGTCATCATTTATTTTAATTATTTAAATATGTACATTTTAAAATAAATAAATAAATACAAAATTGCAGATAGTGTTAATTAGACACATTTTTTAGATTTATTTTACTGGCAAGAGCTTTACTGAAGTTTAAAATCTAAAAACTATTATTTCCTCTGGCTGCCGTTGAGTCTATACCTGGCGGAATCTTGCTGAATGGCAAGGTCCTTCTTTTAGTGTCTATTTTGCACACTTTGGGTCTCATTTTCACGTTTCTCTTTTTGACAGTGGTTCAGACTACAGTAGTTGTGCATTTACTTACTAGTGATGCTTACCCATATATCTCGCACGGACCACCTGGTTCACCGCTTATGGGTAAAGTCTCCATTTTCTGTACTGTAAATCCGCTCCCATATTTATTATACTCAGGATATGCGTAGTGCGTAACCCCCCCATCCTATTCTTATCCATATGGATAAGACTAGTGCTAAGTAGCCTGCCAGGAACAACTCGATACACATTTCTCCCATCGTGTGAAGTTTCTGGAAGTAAAAAAAAAGGATGCTTTTTTAAGTTTTTTTAAAACCAAAATTATTCGCAGAAATTAACATGTAAAATTTCTCAGTCATTATATATATATATATATATATATATATATATATATATATATATATATATATATATACTGTATATATATACTGTTTATGTATTAGGGTTGTCAATTTAACGCATTAAGACATTTCAATTAATTAAATAAAAACACAACTTTTACAAATTTTACGCAGTTAGTCATGCCCCAAGACCGTAATATGGACTATTCCTACCATCGAATCAATTCAAGCTTGTAGTACCACCTATTTTCAGCAGGGGGCAGTAAGTAAAGCTCCAGCTGCATAGACAACAAATCACACTCCCGCTTTCTTGACACTAGTAGCAGCACAAGATGAGAACACATTCTTGCACTCAAACACATCTGGATGAAGCACAACTCCTAATGCATGGATCTCGAGACTTCATTTTCTAAGTTTCAAACTACATTTAACTTGACACAGCGGCCTAAAAATGCTAGGTTTGTGACACACTGCAACCAAAGTGAGATGCTTCAAAAGTTTCAGTTTGTTAAGCCTTAGTAATCTAACTCAGACAGATTGATCAATTTAATTGCAAAATGGAGTGCTATGGACTATAGGTAGGCTAATGTTCAGTAATATGGAAATAAACTTATAGGCCTTTTAAAGCCTTTTATATTGTATTATCAGTGCAAAATTATTGTATTTTAATGATCTTATTATCTAATTATTATATTAATAATATATATTAGGTTTATATTTTTAACATTTATCTTTATAGTTTTTTAATCATGCGGGAGGCTGTAAACACATGATGGGAAGAAAGTTTGTACAACACTGCATAGCAAAGTTAAAGCTTGGTAAACTCAAAACTTCAAATCGGCATGACAGGAGGACACGTGACCAACTGAAGATCGAAAAGTCACACGCTGACCTCTTGGCTCAATTCAAAGAGTACATGTTTCAAAGCTGCATGTTTTTATTGTTGCAGGAAAGAAAGAAGAACTGTTTATTTGAACATTTGTAATATAATACTATTTGTTAATAGTGAAGTATAATTTATTAAAAACAGAAGCCCTCCCGCATAGTATTTCCTTGACCGAAAAATATTAGCATGCTCAAAGCCTAGTTTGACCCTCGATTCATATGGAATATTACACTATATAACAGAAAATAATGCTGTAGCATGTTTGGTTCAAAAGTGTTTTAGATATGAAGCCATCAACAATCAATGCTGAGGTGCTGAGCTTTAAACCTTTATAGACATGAAACTACAGTTTTTTTGGTTTGTTTTTTTTTTGTCAGAAGTTTAATTTTGACGAAAGTTACACTAAAAAGTGGTACAAAAAACCCTTAAAAATACTTTTGTTGTTATTATCTAATGTAGTCTGGTTGATTTCAATATTAAATAATACTTTTGACCTGATTTTTTTTTTTATGTAATTGTTAGCACATTTTTAGGTACCTGACAAATTTTTTTTTTACATTATAGTGGCAAATCTATGACATGATTTTTCTCATGACCTTCTGATATCGTGTGCATTAGCATCAACATCTTAGAGAGCTATTTATATCTGATCTGATCCTTACAATTTCTTTTGTTGTCAGGTTGATTCAGTCATATTTGGTAGTATTTTTGTAATATTAAACCAATTAATTGAGATTTCATGGCACACTTCACAGGCTGCCTGACATTTTTTTACAAGTGCATTTGCATTTTTATTGGTGTGTTTTTAGCATGGCCACAGGAAGACAGTATTCAATCTGCATCTCTCTTGTGGCTTGTTCTTGTCCCCTTTAAACTGGACGTGTGAAATGCAGCACAAAACGTAGGCTGCTGGATCAGCATGCATGCTACATAAAGACTGCTTTTGTTATGGCCTGCACACTCATGACTGCTGGCATCTAAAGCACCTACCCCCAACCACACCAAACTGCACCGGGCTGAGTGGAGAAACCCCTGCCAACAGAATGGGCAGTCACTTCCAGTCTTGACACCCATAAAAGTTTATTGAAAATAAATGAACCTCTTCATTTTCATTTTTGGGATCAAGAAACTCCTATTTTATTCCGTTCTGGATCAAATTTAAGTGAATGTGTCTTGTTGGAGATTCATTATTTAGGATAACACAATTCTTAGTTGTAGTAATACCTAAAGGGAGATCAGATAAATTGTGGACATTTGTAATACAGCATAACTCACTCTACTCACCATTTACAGCGCAATAATCGTTCTGAGTAAAAGCAGAAATTCTAAACGACTCAATACTGGTAGGTCAAAAGCAGTGCACGTGGTACTTGATTGTGCAAATCTCTTGGGCCTCAGTTGACACGGGCCTTAGAACTAGAGCGACGACAGTAGACGTTGCCTTGCAGCCACCAGGCCAATATTGCACCATGTTCACCTCAGCCTATTAAAGGTTGGGATTCCCATTGGGAGAACACTCACGCACAGACAATTAATGGAACAAAAAATAAGTTGAAAAACCATGACAAGATAATCAGTTGTGATAATGAGCCTCCACTGACCTATAATCATCATTTTAAAATGAATTTTAACCAGAATAATGTCCTTGAACACCAGCAATGACAAGTGCCTCATTCCGTAGAGTTCTGAAAATTGGATGTTATTATGGATTTGAGGGTAGACCTTTGGGCCTTTTATTGTTTTTAAGATTACCTGGGCAGAGATTCATGTTCCCAATTGAGGTGTTGACCTCTTGGCCATTGTTTCCTTCAGGAATAATCAAGAAACGATGAAGCAGTAATAAGGAAGTTGCAGACAGGTAATTTTCATGCCGTATTTTGAAATTTGACCAAAGTGTATGTAACCAAGACCATCGACAGATGCTGGTCTGGTGCAAATTATTTGTAAACAAGACCATTGACCATTAAATAGTTTCTAAATTTGGTCCAAAGCTGAGCTCAATTTGTGTTCAGGAAATTACACTGAAAAGTTTATTTCATGGTCTTTGATTTCCATCACTAAAACCATGTTTCTATTTGTAATATAGAGAGGAAATGAGCAGATTTGGCAATTAAATAACATTTAATCTAAAGAATTTCATCATTCAGAGAGCTCCGTGTGCACCATATGGACCAAGTCTGGCACATCCCTCACTCCAGTGTTATAGGTTGCAGGAGAAAAGGTTGACCAGGTGTAGAAGGCTCAGCTGGGGCAAATCCTGGAGGTCTCGTCAATTCATAGGCGATGTGACGTGGCGCATGCTAAAGCACGCTGCACTGGCTTTTAAAAGGCAGATCTTTTTAAGTGCCGCCCATTTGCAAGAAACCGCTTAAGTAAAGAAAACCCTTAGTGACAATACGCATACACTTATTCCCTTTTCTCTCACACGCCTCTAGCACTCGAAATGAAGAATGACTGGTTTGTTAAAATGTATTACTGAACCAGAATGGACTGGCCATTTGAAGTGATGATAGAAACTTAACATGCATTGGAGGTTATTTAGGAGGGAGTAAACAGCATTGAAAGACGTCTGTGCAGTGTTTCAGGGAAACTGTGTGTTGGATACAGACATAGCAATTAATTTAAGCTGCATGCAGTTTTAGAGGTTTAAGGTTTGTTTTTAACAGTCTATCAATATTTTTTTCAGAGTAGAATTTGGCAGACCTCCCTTAAAATGTTTTTTAATGTATAAAAAGTCATTGATAATTTAACACAGCTAAAAACCTTTTTAGAAGCTAACATTTCAATGTAACCATGGGCTGGAGTTCATTTGTGGTTAAATATTTGTCAGTCATTTGTTAGAATAATGACTTATTTGGTTTATATTAACGCCCTTTAACCTTTAGCTTGAAGTGATCTATTTGGTTCTGTATAGCTGCAAATGTCCCCTAAGAAATAGTCCACCTGTTAATTTTATTTCTTGTATTTCATTATTATTATAAAAAAATCCTCCATTTGTCTGGGATTGTTTGGACTTTTTAGAGGTATTCAAAGTGTGGGATAATGCCACAGCATCGTGCTCCTCTCTGTAAACACAAAGTGCTCAGCAGAATGTTCTGGAGATTTGAGCATGCTGTAGTTATGAGCCGTGTGACTCAGCTCTGGTGAAGTGGACATGAAGAAAGTCTGTTCTGTTGGTCTGCCTTTATCTTTGTCCCCTTTCCCTCAGAAAACTGAATATTTTAAGGTGAGTTACTTTTAAAGCTTTTTTTTTTTTTTTTTTTTTTTGTCAAACTGTGGAATACAGACAAATTAGGCTCATAATTTCAACCATAACTTTCTGGCTAATGAATCCCTTTTTACCCATCGAAATAAGAACATGATGATAACATTATTCCTGTATAATGTTACTGTAGTACTTGGTGGCATTTGCTCATGAATAAAAATAGAACATTGTGTAAATCATGAACTCTTAAATGCAAAATATCTTATTTCTTCTATAAGTCATTCTTAAACTGGACTGGATTTTAATATTAGTATTGTTTGCAGAATTTAAAAAGATAGGCATGTAAAATCATCATATCTAAGCTTATTTAAAGAAAAAGAAAACTTGTCATTTGTGTTTCAGCCAAACTGATATTTGCTGCTATTGCAAAATCCTTTGATTCTATTAAAAATTTTAATAGAGTTTTTTCATATTTAAATGCTAACATTTGCCTATTTAATGATGTGGGAAAAAACACTTGATCAAATTAAAGTTTGTGTGCTTCAAAAAAAATAAAAAAATAAGTGAGCATTTAAATAGATTATTCCTCTCAAACTTGAATTGTTCTGTTAGTTTAATTATATAGAACAAACAGGTCTCCTACAAAAGGAATAAACAGTGATTTAAAATAAAATGTACACTGCAGATTGAACTGTCTCTCTCTACTTTAGCAATTCAGAAGCAGGCGAGCCATGATTCATGTATTTATAACTGTCCTATCCTACACTATATTAAATCCAGTGTTCCCTACAAAGCAAAATCTTTTCTGATTCAAAAGTTTATTAAGTATATTTTAATTCTTAATGTATCGAGAATTTCCCAATTTTTTGTTAAGCAAAGCATTAATTGTACAATTTTATATCATTCAATCAGAAAACAAAAGAGGAAAAGAACATGAAACATATATAATGTACAACTAACATCTAAAACCTTTTCCTCAGGTTTTATCAACAGTTAAATGATATTGCATGTGGCACTGAAAATCCTAGCTTTTTTTCTGCCTTAATAGTTCTTTCCTGTTTTTGTGTTTTAGACTCCTTATTCCATTTTTTTAGCATGTACCTTGCCATATTTTGTTAGGTTTGTGTTTCTCTTTGCTCTACTGAACATACATCTCACTACTTGTAGTAATTTGGTCTTTCTGAAATAATCAACAGGAGCAAAGATTATGCATTGGTTAAACATACATCAAATAAATAACAAGAACAAAGATAACATCAATTTAAATGATGAGCAGCAGTTTTTTAGTACACTATTGTACTATTAAAAAGCTATTTAGAATGACTTACAATAAATTCACAGTATTCAGAAAATGTAATTTTTTTGAAAACATGCACAAAAAAGCATACAAATCTTTATTATTATTATTATTATTATTATTATTTAATTATTATTATTATTCAAATTGTTTGTTGAAGACTATTTTGCAAACTTGCAAAACATAATTTGTTTAATATTTATCATTTTAATTTACTTGTCTCTTTAAACCAATTTTCAAAAATCTAACCTCTATTTTTACTGGCGGTTGTGGGCTTTCAATGATTTGTGAGTGTCAGTTAAAATCTTTATATAACTGCTCAGGAAATCTGTAGCTCAGATAGAAAACCATGGCATGTAGAAAGTGACTTGCATGACTTTTTTTCTTGTCTAATTTATAACCCATTTACTTTTACATTATTGTTTGCTTTTTGCTGTTTATTTATTTATTTATTTATTTAACTATTCTACCTTGTTTCCTTTTTTGTTTCTGGAATTAATTCATAAGGTGACCATCAATATGATGTTCTGGCACACAAGTTCAAGGTTATGCAAGCTCTGCTATCGAGCAAGAACAATCATACTGCACTGGATTTTTCATTTCAAAATGTAAAGACTTCAGACTAAAATATGATACTTTTATTTCTAATATTGATGTCTGCATAATTGAATGCAGTGTGTCTTATCCTGCCTGCGTGGAAGTAGACGCGTATCCTTCTATCTGAGGTGACCACCATGTTGTCGAACTGTCCTCCATTTTGTGATTTCAGACCTTTACTGTAGCACAGCTGCCCCACCCATTATGCAGGCATATCCTGACGGATCCGAAATGACATTGATGTTAATCCTAACTTTTTTCATCTGGAAATATTAAGCTCTTGAACTTTTCCTCATGGAAAAAGATGTAGAAATAACTTGTTACCTGTGAGATATGGCTGCTACTTTATCAAAGGCAGGTTTGACAAAAGTTTGACTAATTTGAAACATGAATCAGTTTTTCAGACAATTGTACATTCTGTGCAACTACATAATTTAAAGCATTGTGTGATATGTGGAATTTTTCTGTTTGCGCTGGTAGGACTGGGATTGTAAATTCTTAGTCAAGACTGATGACAAAACCAGAACTTGTTTATGCTGATGGTTAATAAATGACTCTTCCACATAACTTTTTTTATTGATTTATTAATTTTTAGCATTGTTTTTTATAGATTTTCAATGTTTTATTTATACTATGAAAACTAAATTATTTTGTTAAGACAAAAGAATAAATAAACAGAAGATCTAAATCTTGTATACATGTTTTTGTTTTACATTTGTTATTTAATATTGTATTGTTGTATTAATATGATTTGTTATCATACAATTATATCACAGATAATTATATATATATATATATATATATATATATATATATATATATATATATATATATGTGTAATTATACGTGATTGCCGTCAGTCAAACACCGGAGCGGCACTCTTGTTTCGGTCATGGCCGCGGCAAGGCGTTAGGGTCATTCAGCGTCTTCTAATGGCAGGCAAAGGTCAGAGGAGTTAATCGGAGTTGATGGAGGGGCCCTCTGAGTGACAGTCCTAATGGGTTCACCTCTTAATCTCTGTTTGTCTGTGTTTTAGTGCTCTTTACCTACATAAAGCAAACAGCACACTCCCTCTCAATAGGGACCAGCCTGCTCCCAGTCTAGTACTTCTGACCCATGGGTCATGCCCTTTGTTGCTCTCTCTACAGAAGCTGACCTCAGATTTCACCTCTGTAATTGAGGACTCCTGTAGACACGTGCCTGTGGGGGCCCAGGAGAGACCACCACCGCTGTGAGCTCACTGCTACCTCTGCGACTGCAGAAAAAAGGTGTCTAATCTCCTATATTTCCTATGGATCCAAATATCTTATCATACTAAACAGGTCAATTTTCCAGTCATTTTATTTGGCATCTTAAGAATTTTAAACTTAATTTAATGTTGTACTAAATGCTGGGATGTCCATTCATTCATTGTAATATCAAATTAGTTGACCTTACTTAGATTTTTCAAGGCAATCGGTTTGCATGCTTCAAATAAGCATACTTATTTGGCTCAAGTAAACTGAACCTATTATTTTAAGTAACATTAACTAGTTACAAGTAAGCTTATCTCATCTATGATTTAAGTATCGTTGTTTTGATTTAATTATTTAAATTGGGTTATAACATGTGTTATACAATATAGGGGTAATTATGACTAGACTCTAGGTTAGCCATATGGCACACTGAACTCTGCTCAGTACTTATTAGTACCTACAAATTAATCTGCACTTTTGTATAGTACAATTGAGTAAAGAAGAATTGCTTAAACTTAACAGGCTCCAAGTTCACCAGAGGTAACACTAATCACCCTCATGGTGACTTCACAAAAATCTCAATTATCAACCAGCTACAGCAAAACAACAACAGCAATAGTTATAAGAATTAAATTTTGTACTTGATCATTTTGAGTTAGTAATTCTCAAAGCCAAGTTTAAAGAATTTATGTATTTGAGTTCTGATTCCAATATGTGACTTTTCAAGTGTTGTTTAATTGGGACCAGTTGATTGTTTTTATTAATGACAACTTTAGGATTTAGAGAGTAACAATAACATCATTAAAATTAGTAAGAATTGTACACATTTAAGATTAAGTTGAGTAAATTACTTACAGTGTAAATCTGTAGGGTCAAATCCCAGGATTCACATTTTTATGAATAACTGGAAATATCAGGGAATTTGAAAATTAATTACATCTTTAAAAGTCATGGAAAGCATATGAAATATTAACTACTGTGAATATGCATTTGTCTAGTAATGTTCAACTCTATCTAGTCAATATTTTATTGACTAGATATTGTTCATTGTGAGTACAATCTCACACAAATCTTTTAATTATTAAAATGTACAAATTGTATTCATTAATCTTGTCATGGAAAACTCATGACAATTTCATTGTAATTCCTGTGATTCTTTTCCATATGTGTATTTGTGGGCACTTTTATTTCTTCAATATTGCTTTTTATAAATAGGCTATATATAAACTAGACTGTTTAACACATCTCTGTTAAAGGATTTATATGGCTTCATAATGATGGACATTTCAGCTCTTAATATCCTAATCTCTGAAAAGTGGAAGTGTGTATGACGACTCTTGAGTTGAACTTCTGTAGGCCAAATGACTAAAGCCCTGTTCTCATGGCTTTAATCTCTGCCAGACTTGTCTTATTGTGTCATAACTTATTTTGTGTTTCATGGGAGAGTTGATGTCGATGTTGTTTTTATTTTCTACTGCTTTCTGATAACACTGATGTAAATTTGTAGGTTAAAGAGCTCATGTTATTAGTTTTTACTCATTCCCTGCTCCTCAAAAACATAATTATGGGTGAAAACTGCAGCTTAGCGATGTGAAGCACATGGCAGGGTTTGGCAGCAAATTCCTTCTAATGCTTTTTTAAGTTGTTAGTAGATTGTGCTTGAGAGCCTGGTGTTCATTCATTAAGAAACAAATACATACTTGAAATTTCCCACAAACTGTTATTAAAGATATATTTCACCTATGCAAAGCAATCCTCTCAACTGATGAATTGGAAAATAGCTTTACATTTTCAGCCCCTGATAATGTGCAATATTCTATTACAGTAGTTTTCTTAATTTTTTTTGTTAATTATATTTCAAGAATTTGAAATACACACCTCATGTTCAGGTCTGAAAGGGGTAACGTGCATTATATGTGCATTCATTGATTTTGTACTGTTTCCACAATGATTTAGAGATAAGTACGGCAGGAGAATTTCTGAAGGAATGAATGCTGTTGTGCCAAACATTTTGTTCTGAGTACTGCAGTTCTGATATTTGTTAGATGAATTTAATGCTCCATAAAAAAAAAAATGTTTGGTTTAATATCTAGAAACTATGTTAATGTTAACAACATAAATTTGGATTTCGAGAAGTATATTCAGATATTTGTTATATTACTATAAAGCTCCACATTTTTATTTATTTTTTGCTGAATATATGCGCAATGCTAAAAACAATATAATTTGGGAAGATATAATAATATTTGTTGGATTTAAATTAATGGTCTGCAGGTTTTTGTTGAATAGATAAAATGACAAAATGACATTGTTAACAATACACATATACCAATAAGCCACAACATTAAAACCACCTGTCTAATATTGTGTAGTTCCCCCTCATGCCACCAAAACAGCACCAACCCACATCTCAGAATAGCATTCTGCAGATGATATTCTTCTCACCACAATTGTACAGAGCAGTTATATGAGTTACTGTAGACTTTGTCAGTTTGAACCAGTCTGACCATTCCCTGTTGACCTCTCTCATCAACAAGACATTTTCATTTGCAGAACTGACGCTCACTGGAGGTTTTTTTTGTTTTTGGCACCATTTGGAGTAAATTCTAGAGACTGTTGTGTGAGAAAATCCCAATAGATCAGCAGTTACAGAAATACTCAAACCAGCCCATCTGGCACCAACAATCATGCCATGTGATTATCTAATCAGCCAATCGTGTGGCAGCAGTGCAGTGCATAAAATCATGCAGATAATGTTCAGGAGCTTCAGTTAATGTTCGCATCAACCATCAGAATGGGGAATAAATTTGATCTCAGTGATTTGGACCGTGGCATGATTGTTGGTGCTAGTTGGGCTTGTTTGACTATTTCTGTAACTGCTGATCTATTGGGATTTTCACACAACAATCTGTAGAATTTACTGCCAAATGGTGCCAAAAACAAAAAACATCCAGTGAGCGTCAGTTCTGTGGACGGAAACACCTTGTTGATTAGAGAGGTCAACAGGGAATGGTCAGACTGGTTTGAACTGACAAAGTCTACGGAAGCTCAGATAACCGCTCTGTACAATTGTGGTGAGAAGAAGAGCATCTCAGAATGGTTGACGCTGTTTTGGCGGCACAAGGGGGACCTACACAATATTAGGCAGGTGGTTTTAATGTTGTGGCTTATTGGTATATGTGTATTGTTAACAATGTAATTTTGTCATTATTAAATATGGACATTATAAAAGAAAACATCCGCTCCATGCAAATACCCTGAAACTGTATTTGTGTTTCAAAAACTCACCAAAGTCATTATCTCTCTTTTGTAACTTTATCCTCGGAACACATGCATGCTTTTCGAATCACATGAGAGTCTTTTAAAAATGATCTCAGCGATGGTGCATTAAAGTGCTCTGAGGTTGATCCCTGAAAGTACCATAAAGAGTTTGTTTTGATTGGCGTTTGATCATAGTCTCTGAGCCTTTTGAAGGATGGGGCCTTAAAGAACTGCTCACTGTTTGTGAGTTGGCAGCTGACCCAAAACCAAAATTGTATCCTCAAATGAACTTTAATGCAATGTACAACACAACATGCGTGCCAAGTCCCAACTCCCCACTTACAGGACCAATTGTAAACAAGCAGGAAAATTAAGACAGAATCAACATGCATGAGAATTAGAGACAGATAATGAGAAATAGAAATAGAACAGAACTAATGTGCTAGAAGAAAATAACATATTTTAATGATAAGCACAGATTTCAATGCATAATCGACAGTTAAGCTCAATTGACAGCTTTTGGTGGCATAATGTTGATTACCACAAAAATTAATTTCGACTTGTCCCAAATAGTCACAATATGTAAACAGTGTTTGCTAAATTATATTTGTTTGATAAAAATGCAGACTAACCTTTTCTGTTATTATATCCAGTTTTAAAGTTAGTTGCCATTACAGCATAACAACATAAACCCTAAAAAGACTGTAAAAACTTTGATTTTAAAAAATGTACATCTCAAAAAATACTCAAGTATTAAGAGAAGAATTAATGTAAATGCTTTTATAAACCTTCAAAAAAATTGTAACCCAGATTTTTTCTTTTTCTAAAGAACAGGAGGGAGCAAAATCATTTTTGTGGTAATCAAAATTATGCCACAAATGCTGTTGATTGGGCTTAATTTGTATTGAACCCAAAATATTTCTCCAAATCGTTGTTTTTACAGTCGTTTTAGGGTTTAGACTGTTACGTTGTCATGGCAACAAAGTTGTAAAATTGGATGTAAGTTTTTACATTAAAGATAAAATCATGTTAACATGTATATTGTTTAAGTCTTGAGGCTATACTTTGTAACAGTGTGGATTTTAACATTTACAGATCAGCCCCATTCACTTCCATTGTAAGTACCTCACTGGAACCCAGATTCTTTGCTTTCTTTAACCTCCTGAGACCCGAGGTTGTCTGCTATATGCATTTTCCATTTCCTCTTTTGATTTGCAACTAGTAGCATCAAATAAACATGCAAAAAAAAAAAAAAAAATCTAATAGTTTTCCTACAATTGATGTCCACATATGTGGAAAACTGGACTAATTTGTGAATTTTTTTAAAAATAGCAATCTATAGAAACTCAGATTTTTAAAAATCTAATTGTTTATTATGTTTCCAGGAGTGTGGGTTATTCATGTTTTTGAACTGCTTTGGAACAATGTGTATTGGGAAAAATAAATACAATTTATTAAAATAAAAATGATCTTAGCTTGATTTTACTTTTGTTTTAACTTTTTCTACATTGGCAACATAGTCTCAATGTCCTGTCTTTGCACTGTCAAACAAACAAGTGATAGCCAGTGCTAAAGCATTTTACCAATCAGAAATTAGCATAATTAGTTCTGGTACAAATTAAAACCATATTAAAATATAATTATACATTACAAATTATGATGCTCCCTTACTCCATATTTAGTGAATGACTTAACCTCCAGGGTGCTCTCTGTCTGCACTGGTCTCAGAAAAGTTCAGAATGCACCTTATTTTCATCCTAACTCCATATAAAATGTCTGAAATTTTTCATTTTTGATTGTCAATGTGATAATGCACAGTATATATTGGATTTCTAAGGGAAAATTGTGCTGAAGTACACATTAGTGTACATTGTGTTTAGCATGGTGGCATTTCGCGATAAATCACTCAAATTTTCAAAATGGCATAACGGTTATGAAGAGAAACTCTAATCTTTTGACTGAAATCAGTGTAAAACTTAATTAGGTGTCTTGCCAGATGTTGTTTTGTTGGTGTTTCTCCCAAAGACAAACTCCACTGGGATCTGTGCCATGTTGTTTTGTCCCATGATTGTGCATCGAACGTTTAACCCTTTAATGACAGCCCAGAGTCTTCTGAACTGAGATCAGTCGGTTTACAGTCAATTAAATTATGCGATGCAGATAGCGGAGCCAAAACACAACATCCACGCATGTGTACAAGGGTCACACAATGTACATTGAAATTATTTTTTGTGGTTATCAACATTAAGCCAAAAATGCTGTTTATTGAATTTAACTGGTATTAAACCCAGATCATTCCTTTCAATCGATCTTGGACACTAAAAAATCCTAAAAGAAGCCTAAATGTAGGTTTCTTTTTTTATGCACAATGTAATATTTATGTTTCGTTTGTTTGTTTGATTTGAGGTTAAATATGACTTGGAAATTTTCTTGACAGTTTACATGAGAATCGCCCATGTAGGCCGTAGCATGGCTGCAGTGTGTGTGTAAACCTGCAAACGTGTTAGTGTGTGTGTGCGGTCACTGCAGATGAAAAATTCCTGCAAACTGCGACAGATGTTTCACCTCCAGTAGAGCCGAGACTGTCTCACATGGTTCTTGAATCCTAGTCAGGCCAGTGGGAGGAGGTTCAACTAATGTTTGTAGATGTAGGCGCTCCATGAAGCAGGCAAAAAGACAACCCACCTCTGCAAGCTTCATTTTCCCAGAAACCCTCATTCTCAAAGGTCGTCTTTCAAGTCGTGATTTTGCTCGTGAGAACTTCTCTTCTAGTTTTACTTACTTATTTAGTTGTTTAATTGCATGAAGCTTGATTAAAGATTTGAAGATTGAGATATTTCAGCAACAGAGTGTAAGTAGTGGTTGGTAACGGGTGTGAGTGCATGTTTGTGGGTGAACCGGAGTCTGTGTCATGCTTTCCTCCTCTCTAAAGCCCTCCCTCCTCATAGTCTTGCTTACTGGCTAATACGATGAGTTAAAAAAAAAAGATTTGCTTACGTACTCCACTGCCTCTCAGTTTCATCATCAACTCCTTTCCCTCCACTTCAGTTTTCCCTCTCCCCTCTATCTAATTCCCTCCCCTCTCTCTCTCTCACTCGATCTTGCAGATAGAAGTGGGAAAAAAGCCGCTACCACTGTTTCCACAGTTCAGTCTCCTCCCCTTCACCCAGTCTGTGCCAAGAGAAGGAGGGATCTCTACTTCTCTCTGGATTTTAACCCCCTAGCCCAAGCCATTGGCTAAAGCTGCTTCTCTCTTTTTTTCTGTGCAACTTTCCAGTTTTTCCAGTGTTTTCACCAGTCTTTTTGTCACATCCCTAACCTGTGTCGGCATGTTCTTGATTGGCTTTGTCACCTCAAGTCGTTTTCAACTGGAGCATTTACTGTGGTACACTGGTATTCCTCGTCGATCATGAGGTTAACGGATCCTGAGCTTTGAAAATGGCTGTGTTCTCCCTGCTTGTTGCGTGTCTCAGAGAAGGGAGGCGCCAACAGTTCTATCACTTTAGCACCACCCTCTCTCTCTCTCGCTCATACGCACACATACAGTGCTTCTTTCTCTCTTTCCTCGCTCTGAAAGGAGAGCAGGAGGGCGGTGCGGTGTCGGAGCTTTTTCTGGGACAGGTGCCAATTCCAAACAAAAGACATAAAAAGGCAATGAGTGAGAGATGCCTCGAACGAAAGAAAGAAATATGTTGCACGATGATACGAAAGAGCAAGTTTGTGGTGGCCATGTGTGCGATTGCGCGTGAACGTGGAGCAAATGAGTGATTTAAACTACTTCTGTACATCTTTCTCGCGCTCTCAAACACACTCTTCTCCTCTAGCACTCTTCGTCCACTGAAGGCATTTCAGTCATGGGGGGTGAAAAGGGGAGGGGGCTCGGTTTTCAGGCTGCTGAATTATTCATACGCCCGGGCCAACACTGTGATCGGACTGGCTGGGACATTAACATGCAGCGGACATTCTGTTTGTCTGTTTGCTAACATTCCTCATTCAAAGACATGTTAACTGCAAGACGGGCTGACACATGCACCTCTCTCATGCTTTTGTGGCATAGGCCTGCTCGTCCCAGACCAGGACACGGTGTGCAGACATATAGTCCAGTACTGGGGGCAGGCAGCTGGGGTGGGAGGATTGGCTTGGCCCCCCGGCCTATCTCCTTTTGCCTGCTGTGGACAGCTCACTGCCTTCTCTCTGCCTCTCTCTTTTTCTCCTTCTCTCTCTCTTCCTCAACACAGGGCTGGTGAAGTGTGTAGAAAAGACGTTCTGCACTTGCCTGGAATGTTTCTGTCTACTTTTATTGGGTAAGTTGTACATTTGTATGGTATTTGCTCATATTTGTGGTTCTGTGAAATACGTGTTTTCGTTTGTATATAGTGTGTGCGACATGTTCTTTTTGTTTGGATGGGATTTACGAAGGACATTTTTCTTTGTGAAAATACGTTTTTAAAAAAGTGAATTTAGAAACAGTATGGTTCCTTAGGCAAATGGTGTTTAGGAATACGTACAGGGAATTCATATTAGCACCTAACAGGCATGATGGCTGTGTAGTGCATAGTTTGGGGGTTAATGTTTTCAGTAGCTCCTACTAAGACTGAGAGGACCGACACTTTTTAATAGTGAGATCCTTAAGTGACATCGCCAAACAGTTTTTAGGAATTATCCTCACATTTTTTGGGAGATTCCTTCGAGGTATGTTTAACATTGAGTGGACCTTAGCAATGGAAGGAGATTTTGATTGTTAATACATTTAAGGCCTTGGGTCTTTGAATTTTCACTTTGTACCGACGTTTATCTAGCGTACTGTCCATTACGATAAATACTCTTGTTTGTCTTTACATTATTATAGAATTGTAACGTAGGTGCTAATGGATAGTAGCATCGTATGTGCCACGTCAAAGATTAATTAGCGCAGTTATGCATTAAAATGAGAAGAAACGTCAATTTATTTAGCTTTTGTTCAATAAATGTTTGTATGAGAGTAGATTTTTTTTTTTTTATATTTATTTGCCACTTATTTTCACTGGTCTCTATGTAAATGCCCTGGCATGAAAAATCCACTCAAATTCATCACTAATGGACTCAAATATATAATTTTTGAAATTCACACATATTTAAAGAGGTCAGCTTTGGCCATATTTTATTTGTAATTTGGCGAAGAAAATTTTCATTGAATTTCCATTCATTTTTTACACACGCTGACATTTTAGTCGTCATCTAAAAGAAAGATTTTGCTGATTTGAAAAGTGAGAGTTATGTATTATTTGCCAGGCTTTTAAAACACATATTTCATTTAGATTTTGTACTGAATTTGTATACTCGCCTTTCTAGAAAAGAAATTACCATCACAGTGCCCCTTTCTCTGTCACACACTCTGCCTCACACACATTCACAAAAAACCTTCTTATGGACGTTTTAAAAATTGTGTAATTTGTATGTAAAATCTTGTTTACTGACAAAGAATTCTGAATTTTACAGCTTATTTCATGGTAATTACAGAGGATACATTTTTATATGTATTTATACCATACTTATATTAATATAAGGTATTGTATTATCAATACATAATATGTCTCTGGTTATGCTGCTAGGATTTACAGATATAAAGTAAATCAGTTGTTTTTTCTTTCAAAAAAATTATTTTGGCTCATAGCAGGCTGGTTTGTAGCAAGAGTGGGAACACCAGGGCCAGTGCTGATGAAGTGTGTTGGCACAGAAATTGCACGTTGGGTTGGCAGTGCCATCCCCCACCCCCTTTTTTTTGCTTGTGAATGGAGTGTTCCAGAGATGATGTATAGTGTAAAGAACAGAGCAGGTGGCATCATCTAAAGAATGAGGAGGGGGAGTCGGTGGAGGGATGGGTATTTCACTTTGAGGATAAACTTAACTCTTTTAGTCAGTTGTACAGAAGAGTTGTCTTTGTGATTACATGAAAATGTATATGTTTTTAATGCAAATATTGCTTATCTTACCCTGCGGATTTAGTTACAACATTTAATCTTGAACACAAACATAAAATTGCCATGGCAAGAAACTGGATTTTCTAATTTTTTTAACATTTAAATTTTTTTTTTTTTTTTGTCAAAATAGAAATGCATGTATGTCAAGCTGTGGTGAATCAGTCCCAGACATGCCAAAGAGCAGAGAGCATGTGTGCAATAACTGAGACACCCGTGCCTTGCTGTCACGTAGAGACGCACACATACACCCAGACACACTTGCTGCCATGTGCTCCATAATAGACCTCTGATTCAGCCATGAATAGAGTTCCCACGCCTCAGTGTGTGTGTGTGTGTGTGTGTGTGTGTGTGTGTGTGTGTGTGTGTGTGTGTGTGTGTGTGTGTAATAGTTAAGGGTGTAGACCCCCTCCCCACCCTTTTCAAAAGATACTTGTGTACTCACACACATATACACAGACACACCAGTCTAGACTAAAGATGTCTCCTTCATTCTCTTTAGAGGTGTGTTTTTTGCAGCTATACACTGAATTGATAATCAGTTGATTTTAGACGAAGTTCCAAGCGGATGGAATTATGCTGAACATGGCAACTTCCTAAAGCAATTTAGAACAATCAAAACCGATTATCAACCACATTACACATTTTCATTTCTCAAAATAAAGCTACTTTCAGTTTTCAGCTCATTCCTCTGCAAATACAGTAATGTTTCAAACAATTAATTCATGAATTATTTAAAAATAAATTAGCATGAGCTGTCTAAAGCCAAGTTAAATTCACTACTGAATACTGAAGTGTGTTTTCAAATATATACATTTATTTAGTGATCAGAATGCAGTATGAGTGTGTATTTATTGAATTCCCTGTTAAAATATTTATGTTTGAGAGAAGTACAAAATGAGAGAGAAAGACAGAGAAATAAATAAACAGTGTGGACTTGTTTGCTACATTTTATTCTGTGGTATCTAAGGATTTTGTTGTAAGAAAGTCTAGATTTGTTTCTTCAGAATTTGTGGAGAGGTCAAACAGTTCATATTATTTATTTTCATGCCCTGAAACTAACAGCAAAAAACTGGCAGATATTGTATAACAGCGTGTGTCCAGTATTTTAAATGTTTTATCTATGATTTAATACTGTTTGTTCTGCAGAAAACAAAAGTTTTCCATTACAGTCAACTTAGGTTGAAAACATTGATTTAATTTGAAGGTTGGTGTTAATTGCGATATAAGTAAATTTAATACTATTTAACAGTTTAAAAAAATGTTTTTCGATCTATAAAATTTTAATTTAAGTAATTATATGATTCAAAAGTTCTAAATTAGAGTTTTAGAGAACGAATTGGTGTAACATGCAGTGATTATTCTTTCTAATTTATGACTACAAACATTAGTATACTTATAGAGCGCCTTTCTTTCTTCATTCATTCATTCATTCCTTTCCGTCCGTCCATCCTTGCTTGCTGTTACATTGCTGTTAATTTGGTGGAAAGAGAATACTTAAAAAGGTCTTATAAAGAGTTCTATTTTATTTTAAACTGAAGGTGGGCAAAACATTAAATATAAATGCATACTATGTGAGTGTTGTTCATATTTTTAAATGTACGATTTATCTCATCTGAATTGTTTGGTAGACCTTCCGTAAGTGTGGATTCCATACCTAATCCCCCCCACCCCCCAAAATAACCTTAGAAAAACATCCAATATATAAAATATGATTATTTAAATGAATCGGTATAATTTTTGTTCTATTTAATTATGTTTTCTAAACTACTGTAAACTTAGCAATCATGTAGTAATTGTTTTATTAATTGTGGGTGGTTATTGGTGACAGAAATCAACAACTTAAACTGATACAAGACTGGTGTGTTCTAATGCGTTTTGTTACAATCGAGATCCTTTAGCCAACAAACTCCTCCCGACACTTAGTTAAGTGAAAGGGTAAGGAGTGGAGGATTGTGGGGTCATTCTGGGATAGCAGTTCTTAACTAACTTGTTTCCCATGGACACAATGGGAACCAGACATGATTGACAGGTGACAAAAGGTAGGGTGGAGCTGAGTAATTGTTGAACCTTAAGATGATGTCATGGGCAGCTCTCCTTAAAGACTAAGAGCTGCTTGCAATTTGAGTAATGGGTTACGTTGTTATGATAATGATTGTGTGTTTGTGTGTGCTTAATGACTCATTAAAAAAATACATTTAATGCAGAATGAGTGAGTGGTTTAGGGGGGATTTTTAAAACTATTTTTCCATAAGCATAACAAAATAAATACAAATAAGTTGTCATAGTCGGCCCAGACAAAGCAGAATAATATTATGATACTCATAAATTTCCTGATCAAAGTCCATTATAGCCATTCTATTCAAGATCTGTCATAATCAGTCTGGGCAATCTTTCCTCTAGAGCAAGTCACACGAGGCCTTTTTTTCTTGCAGTGAGTTTGTACACCTATATAATACAATCACAAAAGCCGCTTTGCCTGAGGAGCCATAAAACAGCCAAAGTGTAATTCTGTCAGTCAACAGTTCTTAAAGCATCCAACAGATGAAAAATATCGTGTCAAAGATCGTGCAATAGGTTTCTTTGTGCTTTGCTTGTTTATACCTGTAATGTTGATGCTAGGCAAATCGGAATATAAACAAAGCATAAGTGAACCATACACCTTCAAGTAAAACATTGATTCAGGAAATAAAAATCAAAAAGACTATGTTTAGCACCCTCATAATGGCACTATTGTCAGTGAACAGCTCTCTTACTGCTCGAGAACATGGTACAAGATTCTGCTGTACAGCGCCACCTAATGGCTGTTGGTCACACCATCAGCTTTCTATGGTTTGTTAAAAATGATTTAAAATTCATGGGCTTAATGATAAATGGTTAAAATCCCTTTACCACTAAACGTGTGTTGCTTTTATCAATAGTGTTGTTTCTAATGCCTCCATAATGTTCTAAAGACGTTTGTAATTGAATGAGTGTAAATTGATTTGGAGGTTTTGAAAAGTATAAATAGATATCTGATGCCACCCTTCAATAATTGTTGCTTCTAGGAGGCTTTTAAGTCTTTGTCCACAGACATGGACTATTGAGTTTCTAAAAAGGCACAATACACAATCATTTTTATGGACTGTACATGAATTATAATGACAAGATAGAAAGTTTAAAAGTTAAGTTCATCATTATGTCCCAGCAACATGTTAGTGCCTTGTTTTAATAAAACCATAAAACTTGTTAATCTGGTAATTTAGTCATCTGAAAAAATTATGATTTCAACAAATTAACACCTCAATTAATACACAAGTTTTAAGAGAAGAATTCATGTAAGTTCGTTTATAAAATTGTACATTCTGCCTTTAAACCCTTGAAAAACTGTCCCCATTCACTTTGTTTTAGTTTTTTTCTTTAAATAAAAGGAAAGCAACACATTTAAGTTATTGGCATCACTTTGCTTATTTGTTACTATTAGATAACAACATTAGTTAACATGAACTAACAATGATCAATACTTTTACAGCATTTATTAATCTTGGTTAATGTTCATTTCAACATATAATAATACATATTTAAAATCAAAAGATATATATGTTAACATTAGTTAATGCATTCTGAAATAACAATGAACAATTGTATGTTTAGTAACTTACATATATATTACAAAAATATATTGTTCGTCGTTTGTTCATGATATCTAATGCATTAACTGATGTTAACATATGAAACCTTATTGTAAAGTGTTACCATGTTATTTTATGTAGTAATCAACATTATGCCACAAATGCTGTCTAATGAGCTTAACTTATAATGAACCATGTGTGTGTGTGTGTGTGTGAGACACCACTCACCCTTGTGAGGTTCGTGGACTATGTGAGTCTGCAGTGTTTGTGTGCCTCCCCCTTGCTTGAGGTAAACCACACTGCTGCCCACAGGCTTGCACCCTCTCTGCTCTGACCACACACACACTTGTTCCTAAACACCCTCAATCCTCACATGGTCTTCTGTCTTCTACCAGGGTCAACAGTGGAGTGCATTCCACGCCATACAACAAATACAACTTTAGCGACTAAAGTGTGTGGATTTCATGAGTGAGTATACCTCCCTCTCTCTCTCTCTCTCTCTCTCTCACAGATGGCAAACTCAGGAGGTGACAGTCTACCTTCTTATGTCGGTGACCTTGATGGTTGTGAAGGATCCCAGACTGAAGCTTTGGAGACAGGTGATAGCGGGTGTTTATGATGCACAGCAAAGAGCGTTAAATGATGTAGTGAATGAAATAGTGCTTTCTAGTACTGTCATCGCAGATGTCATATTGAGTTGTATGAGCAAACACTTAAGTGTCTTACCTCAGCTCTTATTACACAATGTCACTTACCTGGGGATTTGTTAGATATTGTGCATTTATTTTTTATATTCTGAATTTTGTGAGAAAAGAAAAGCCATTGTTGCAGGAGGAGGAAAGAGAGAGACTGTCATTTGGGGTGAGGTAGTAGGTTGTATAGTTTGAGGGTTTAACCCTTGCTGTCAGATAACTATACAACTTACTGTCTTTCCCAAAGTGACCGTAATGTCATCGCTCGGCTCAAGACAGTATCAACCCTGGAGGACAACACTGCTGACTCTATTATAATTGTGTTTTTTATTAAAGATATGCTTTTCTTCTTGATCCATACATAAATGTTACATATTCATTTTTGAAAAATAACACATTCTCATCTCACCTAGACCATAAAAATGTTTCCCAACAAACTGTCAGTAATTACAAAAAAAGTCCTGAAATTATTCAAATAAATTTGTCTTTCGGACCAAATGCACATACAGGTCTGTTTGTCTAAGTTGCAAGCATTAATAACAATAATGACAACTGGAATAAAAATGTCAAACTAATGTCATTGTAAATATATTGTTTTATTTTATTTAAACATTGAGTCAGCATGATAGGTTTGCTAGAGGTTCTGTTATCTAAAAAAAAAGAATAGTTCTTATTTAAAAGGTTAGTAAGAATTCGGATGGTTATTTATTGTGCAACATTCATCAGTGATGTTCGTACAGGGTGAGGTAGTAGGTTGTGTGGTTTCAGGGTTGTGATTTTGCCCCATCAGGAGATAACTATACAACCTACTGCCTTCCCTGAAGGGCAGCAAAACACCGCCAGCGACATCCTCAGTTCAATGAGGGATTTCTTTTACTTTGCTTTTCTTAAGAAAACAGTGACATAGTTTCCGATCTTCCACTTATGAGCTTGAGCTTGCCATTTCATACATCACGCACCTTGATTTCATCACATGCATTGCTCACACATACACACAGGTCTCTGAAACTATGAATTTTAATAAAAAGAATTAAAAAATGTGCCTGTTTTCACTTTATTTCTTCAATATGCATGTCACGTTTAAATAATGCTATAATTAATCATTACAATCCGTCATGATCAAATTGTGCAAAATGTGCATAATTTTATACCCTGTGACAAATCATCATGAATGAAGAGTATTTCCTGTTCCTTGAATGTAAGGACAATGACGTTTTCTTTTACTCTTTATTAAAGATGCAGTGTTAAGCTTCCCATACTTCTGCCAAAGTTGCTTGTACCGTAAATAAAACATGTCATGCTCCCAGAGAGCCATTAGCCAGTGTTAACAGTTACAGGGTTGTAGGCAGACTGGCCTTTCACTGCTGCACAATTTATGGGCACTAGCTGGCAGATATCCTCCCGAGCGGCCCTAGACTGGCACTCATCAGCCTGAGAGAAGGACAGAATGTGATGAAGCTTAACACACTGCCCAGCCAGGTCACCATGCAAAAGTTTGATTTACTTAGAAACCGGTGTAATGAATGTTAATTATGTCAGTATTACTGGAAAAAGCTCTGAATTAACTATTGTGAAGTGAACTGCTTTGTTTGATTTGCACATTACAATATAGCATAATGGTTTAATATTATTCCCTTGTGACTTCGGTATGCCCTTTCTGTTCTCAAGAGTGTTTCCTTTTTTCACAAAGACTATTAAAGAAGTGGAATTATAATAGACCACTGTGCATTAAAAAGTCGATATCAATAAATTAAATTAAAATTTAGTTCTCTTGTGCTTTATTTAAAATATATAAAAAAAATAAGATCTAAGAATGAAATGAACATGTGCATAAAAGAATAAATACATGCCAAAATCTGACAACTTGATCTCTTTGTGGCATTAGCAATTATAACCAGTTATTACAAAAATAAAAAACATATTGTATAACACACACACCCATATATATTGCTGTTTTAAAAACATTACTGATGTTAAAAACAGCACCATCACTATTTGAAAAAAGTAATTTATGATCAAATGTTGACAGTACCCATTTCCAGCAGCCATCACACCAACACCTTATCCTCAAGTAATCATGCTAAATTGATCATTTAATACTACAAAATCACTTGCCATTATATCAAACACAGTTGAAAGCTATTTGGTTCGTTACATGAAGCTTAACGTTGTTTTTGTGGGGGGGGGGGGGGGGGGTTATTTTATTTTTAGTTGCCACAGTATTCAATATTCAGCATGTTTTCAGGTCAATATTTGGTCAAAAATGGCAAAAAAGAAACAGCTTTCTCTAGAAACTCATCAGTCAATTATTGCTTTGAGCAATGAAGGATATACAATGCTTGAAATACAGTCTTCAAAGACAAAGGACAACTGACTCTAACAAGGACAGAAAGAGATGTACAACTAAACAAGAGGATAAGTACATCAGAGACTCTAGTTTGAGAAATAGATACCTCACATGTCCTCCGCTGACAGCTTCATTGAATTCTACCCGCACAACACCAGTTTCATGTACAACAGTAAAGAGAAGACTCAGGGATGCAGCCTTATGGGAAGAATTGCAAAGAAAAAGCCACTTTTGAAACAAAAAAAAACAAAAAGAAAAGGTTAGAGTGGACAAAGAAACACAGACATTGGACAACAGATAATTGGAAAAGAGTGTTATGGATCTTAACCCCATTGAGCTTTTGTGGGATCAGCTAGACTGTAATGTGCGTGAGAAGTGCCCGACAAGACAGACACATCTATGGCAAGTGCTACAGGAAGTGTGGGGTGAAATGTCACATGAGTATCTGGACAAACTGACAGCTAGAATACCAAAGATCTGCAAAGCTGTCATTGCTGCACGTGGAGGATTTTTGATGAGAACACTTTGAAGTACATTGAAGTAATTTTTTTTCAAATTGTAATAGTCATTTTTCACAATATTTATGTCCTGATTATACATTGTGATCAGCTGAATGCCTCTTTGGTGAATAAAAGTGCCAATTTCTATCCAAAAGAGCTAAATCTGTACATTATTCCAAACTTAAGGCCGCCAGTGTATTATATATATATATATATATATATATATATATATATATATATATATATATATATATATATATATAATTTTAAGCCACAATAGGCCAATCAAATGTATTTATTTTATAACCTTCTACAATTATTATTTCATTTATTTACTGCAGTAATCATGCGGTAATTTCAGAACATCACCAGTAGGTCGCAGTAGAGTCAGTTAGTCATAAACGGGGCTGAATCATTCACCAGTAATTTAGATTATTCAAACAAAATTAGTTAATGTATTAAGACAATTATTGCCCAGTTAAATTAAAATGTAGGCTTTTACGGCCTCTTTTAAATGGGGCGAGATATGCAGGTACTGCACTACTGGCTGTTGCCAAATGCCAAATAATAAGCCATTGACGAGTCTGTGAACACTTTGTTTCTATAATCATTTCATCAGCATCGCTTCACGCAATGAAGTCTGTTGCCCAGCAACTCGACCGTAAATTGAAAGTGGGCGTGGCTGGTCTCAAATCTCCTGCGACGATTGGCTGAGTCCATAGGTGTGTCAGGAGGTGTGTGTGCTGTCGCATCCGGAGCGGGAGAGCTCGACTAGCGGCAAAGCGTTTTGACAGCAGCGGTTGCGGTGAATTTTAAATAGCATATTTGAGGAGTACAACAGCCTCCCTCGCGCCACCCATTCGAGTCTTGGCCGTGTCAAAGCCCGTGTGTTTTATTCCTGTCTTCAAGGCAGCCTGGGATTGGGAGGTAGACGCGCCGCTCTTTTAAACAATGCGCTTGTGCAACATTATGGTCATGTTTTATCAGGTTTTATGGCCGTAATCGTACGCTTTTAACTCAAGCAAAGCAAACATTTTCACAAGAACACATGTATGTGCTATTTTGTTTTAAATTGCGCACAGCTAGTTTCATATCTCTTGCTTTAAATGCTAAATACTAATGTCCCGACGTGATAAATCACAGAAGCACTGCATGGAGCTGCACACGCTGCTGTAACTAAAGTTAAACGTCTGTGTTGCATTTACATGTAAATATGAGTCTTTTAATCTCGCTTCGTTCATTCTATGGTTACTTTCCTTATTTGGCAGTCAATAGTTGTTATTCTGCACAAAGATGATCTCATTCTATCACTGTTTGTTTTATTATTGCTGAAAGAAGAGACATAATCATCTGTCAGATGTAATGAAGCACAGGTAACCTGCAGGTGTTTTTTTAAGACGAGTTTTGCACATTAGCTTTTATTAGTTAACGCAATATGTAAAATTAACTAAAGAATAACAATGCTTTAACAGCACTTATGCAAATACATTAGCATTATACTAATACATTAGCCTATATACTAATGGTGTAATATGATATACTATTTACTAATACATAAACATTAAATGAACAGTTCACCCAAAAATGAAACTTCTCTCATCATTTACTCACCCCCTTGCAACCACTTCTATGTGTATGACTTTCTTCTGCAGAACACGAGGATTGTTTAGGAGAATATTTCAGCTCTGTAGGTCCATTCAATGCAAGTGAATTGTGGCCAGAACTTTGAAGCTCCAAAAAGCACATAAAGGCAGCATAAAAGCCATCCACACGACTCCAGTGGTTTCATCAATGTGTTCAGAAGCGATATGATTGGTGTGGGTGAGAAACAGATCACTATTTAAGTTGTATTTACTTTCAGTCTCCGCTTTCACTTTTAATTGAACATTCTTGTTTTTTTTGTTTTTGGCGATTCACATTTTTCGTCATATATATATATATATTGCCACCTACTGGGCAGGGAGGAGAATTCATAGTAAAAAAGGATTGAAAAATGTACCTGTTTCTCACCCATATCTATCAAATCACTTCAGAAGACATGGATTTAACCACTGGAGTCATATAGATTACTTTTATGCTGCATTTATGTGATTTTTGGAGCTTCAAAGGTCTGATCACCATTCACTTGCATTGAATGGACCTACAGAGCTGAAATATTCTCCAAAACAATCCTCTGGGATTGCATGAGGGTGAGTAAATGATGAGAGAATTTTCATTTTTAGGTGAACTATTTTAAAAGTTTAGTTTTTATTAGTTAGTGGATTATAAACTAACATGAACAATAATATTTGGTATGATAAAATACCAAGTACCAAGATTAATAAATGCTGTAAAAAAAGATTATTCTTTGTTTATGATACCTATTGCATTTACTCATGTTAACAAATCAAACCTTGTTTTAAAGTGTAATTATAATTATTATATAGTGTTACAGTTACACTTGTCCTATCAGAATTCCATTCTTGAACAATATAATGGATAGAATTGCATTGTATTTCATATCGGAGTTCTAAATTCCTTTTTGAAAATGAATAGAGAATAGATCTAATACTTTCCCCTCAAAAATGTATCCTTAAAACTTTTTTTTTAATAATAATAATCTCCTGAATTGATTTTTTTTCATTTAATAGTTCCAGTACGTTGTTCTTCTCTGTATGTAATAGAGAGCTACGGAGCTGACAATGTGGTTTTGGCACAGTGTTTTGTAGCCCACATATCTGTAACTGCAGTACCATATGTACTTGTCCATTGTGTTCTGTTATATAACTTGCTAAAATGGTCACATGTACCTTTGTGTCATTTTCCCTGTGTTTAACATCAGTGTTTAGGACTCTTTTGATGAGAGACTCTTTCGATACCAGGCTTGGGCTTTATCAAATCAATTCATAAAATGATTGTATTGTATTCTCAATTTCTTCTATTTGAAACTACACATAAGTCACATCATCCTTTGGTCTGACAATGTTTTTGTTGTATCTTAGAAATGTGCCATACCCTTTTAAGCAAGACTTTTACATTTGTTCTCTTAAAATAAAGTAATTGATATCCGTTTGCACAATTTTAAAGTGAATGTGGCAAGGTTCTCTCGCCCTTGTCTTTGTCAAACACCTTTGATCATTACACAGTATATTATCCATTAATTCATATTCATTCAAATTTTTTATATTTCATGTGTTTTATTTAGCACAGCACATGTTTCGCCATGACTATATCTCAATGTTAAAAGGAAACAAGTACAAGAGTGGAAAGAGAGGCACCTGTTTCCAAACTCCATGTTTGCATTTTATACTCTGTCCCAATGCATAACAGAAAACTCAGAATATGAATCTGTTCAAGCTTCAAGTTTTCTCTTTATTGGCTAAATGTAATAAACAGAGAGGATGTTTCCAGGGCATGTGGTACAAGGACATCCCTCCTCTATTGTTGAAATCCCAGGTGTCTTGTTTCAAATTGCTTCGATCTTAAGATTAAGGCTCTCTTATCTGATGTGTTCTGTTCACTTCTCATCCATTTGTTGGTTTAATGCCAGAAAAACTCCTCAACAGAGAGAAGCAGGCATGCAGGGCGTGTGTTTGTGGATTTGCACTTTGGCCCTGGACAGGATGCATGTATTTATTGGCAGCTGGCAGAGCAGAACTCCGAATCGTGAACTGGTAAGCACTGATTTCATTCTGCTTTGCTGCTGTTTGCTTTGAGAGATGGTTTGAACATGATTTGCCATTGTGTTGTCCGCTTTAAGTGAGTGAAGGCCTCTAGTGCGCTCATGGCCCATCGAGAAAGATGAAGTAGTTCAATTTTGCACACTTTTGAGAACTTTGTATGAAACTAGCTTTTGAAACATGGCCACCGTTGAGCAATTTGACTTGTCTTTATTTGTCTAAGGTCAACTTGGAGTTGAGAAAAAGATAGGAAAACAAGCTCTATCGTTCTGGGAATCAATATGTCGAAAACAGCTCACATATGGTCACATTAATCTTTATGCTTCAGCATCTGTTGTCTTTATTGGTGTGTCAAACTTCTGCTCTGGCAGAGGTAGTGGAAATTTGAATGTGGTCTCATTCTGAACAGTATGCTTTACGTTTGGTGTTTTGTTCATCGGTGCAGGAAGTTCAAGGCTGGTTCTGTTTAGTAAGGACACTGTGAAATTAATGATGGGGAACACATGATCAATATCGCTTCAGCTTGATCATTCAGCTTGGAGATGATCTTCTGTAAAATACATTACCATGTACTGGAACATTGAAGTTTATTGGACAAGGTAAAGTACACTGACATGCATTGTCTTTCTGTGCTCCTGTGGTTCTGAAATACCCCATGGGACTGCTGTATTGTTCCTGCACGGTCAGTTTATACAGCCAGTAAAGAACAACAAGGGAGGAGGGGGTAACAATCAGCCTGTATTGGTTTCCCAGTCCATCAGCTGGGACCCTCCACAACTGGCTGCCTCTTCAGCACGTAGGCTATGTGGGGTCATGTGTCTCTGTGTGTGCATGTCCATGACTTGCCAGAATGAGAAGCACGGATCCTTACGTTTGTCCTGTACATATTCAATCTTGTTAAACATTATGAAAGTTCTGTTTGTTTAAGATGAGTCCTAGCAGATTTCTCTTGTGCATTCATAGGTTGCTGTACTCTGTTGGTTCTGCTGTAACATCTGCTGTAAAAGGACGGGTGTCCATGTTTCCGTTGAGATATCTGTGTATGCAAAGTTGAGAGAATAGATTATAGTTGCAAGCATGTGAGCAGTTTTGCTGGTTAATGCTCAGCTGGTCTCCATGGGCAAATTTCCATTACAGGGAAACTGGCTTCACCTCTGCACTTTATTTGGCCTCCGTGTGGTGTCATAAGACTGAAGTCATGTGTGTGAGTGTTGACACTGAATAAATTTAGTAGCTTCAGTTTATTGCTCTCTCTATCTCTCACAACCAGTGTTGGGTGGAATCTGATTACAAAGTAATTAGTTATCTACTTATATTTGTAGTCAAAAAGTAGTGTAACATATAACATTTAAATTGTACATTTTAAATTATACTATTGTATTAGAGTTACTTTAAATGGGTAACTTTAAAGGACATTAATTGTGTAACACATTTCTAAAATAGTATTATTTATGTAAAATGTAAAAAATAAATAATGTTCATATTAGGGGTGTAATGGTATGAGGTATGACATTTTCACGGTATGATAACATCACAAAAATGACCACAGTATTGAAGTGCATTGATGGTATTATTCGCAGTTTGGTTATGAAATATGTCCGATAAACACACAGAAAAATATTTCAGTTAAACCAATTCTTGAACTTTATATTGGATTTCTTCAACGTTAATCCATTAACTTTTGATCTTGAAAATAAAAAAAAATTAAAAATCTCAAACTTTCAACATGTACAGTAGTCAGATGATTATAATGGGGGGGGGGTTCAAATGCTGTTGAAAGAGGTGTATTGTCTTCCCTCACATTTGAGAAGGTCCCACAAGTTCTCAGAAGGATTTAAGTGTGCGAGGAAGGGGGCCATGTCATTATTTGGTTATCTTTGAGGCCCTTGCTGGCTAGCCAAGCAGTGGAGTACTTGGATGCATGTGATGCAGCATTGTCCTGCATAAAGATCATGGCCTTCTTGAATACTGAGGACTTCTTCCTGTACCCCTGCTTGAAGAAAGTACTTTCCAGAAACTGGCAGTAGGTTTGAGAGTTGAGTTTCAGTCCATCTTCAACTCGAAAAGGTCCAACTACCACATCCTTAATGATAGCAGCACATTCCAGTACCCCTCCTCCACCTTGCTGGCACCTGACTCGAAGTGGTGCCCTGTGTCCATTAGTGATCCAGACACGGGCCCATCCATCTGGTCCATCAAGAGTAATCTCTCATTTCATCTGTCCTCAAAACCTTTGTATTTATTTGTCCAATCCTGACGCTTCAACTTGTGAATATATTCAGTCGTGTTCATGTTTCAGCCTTCTTGACCATGACCATGTCTCTGAGCACTTGGCACCATGTACTTCTGGACACTCCAGGTAGGTTGCAGTTCTGGAATATGGTAGTATTGGAGGATAATGGGTTCCTGGTAGCTTCACGTTTAAGTATTTTGCAATTCATTTGTGTCTTTACTTCTCCATGTGTTTTTTGCTCCCCAGCTGACTATTCACAACAAAACGTTTGATTGTTCGGTGGTCACACCTCAATAGTTTAGCTATTTCAAGAGTGTTGCATTCTTCTGAAAGGCATTTTATAATATTTGACTTTTCAGAGTTTGTTAAATCTCTTTTTTGGCCCATTTTACCTGAGGTAATGAAGCTGCCTAATAATTATGCACACCTTGATATAAGGTGTTAGTCACTTTCGCCTCCCTCATTACACAAATACATACCACCAGAAAATGATTGAATCCAATAAGCATTCAAGTTTATATGTTTTGGAGATGGAAAATGTGCATGGAAATAATGATAAGATCAGAATTCTCACTTGCTTAATAATTGGGCACGCAGTTTACTGTAAATTTGAACAGTATATCGGTTTCCTGGGAATCGAACCCATGACTTTGCCATTGCTAGTGCAATTCTCTACAACTTGAGCTACAGGAACATAAAGAAACTTGTTCCTGATGGCTTCACCTGATGACTTCTTGCTGAGAAATATCCAGTCAATATGACACCATCTGTGTTTCTGGAATAGCAACGCTTGTTGCTGCACTTGTCTGTGCATGTTTTGTCACTGGCAGAATCGGTGTGAGTGTTGTACATGTCGTACTGTTGTTGAGAGGAAGACGGCTGTGTGTTGATTGAAGAATCACCTCAGATCAGGTTTTAGATAGCCTCAACAGCTGGAGACAAACAGATGTGAACAGCTGGGTAAGATTTATGGCATTCTGCTTTGGGCGAATCTACTGCATGGAGAGATCAGGTATACATTTTGAAAGCTGGATGGTTTCCCCTTGCAGACAGAGCTGGAAACCGGGATTCTCTGCCAAGCTCTGATTTATTGTAGGATTCTGCAGCTTGTTTGTTTACCATCAGTGGCTGTTAGTGTGAATGTTTTCAGCATTTTATCTCCTATTAAACTTTGGCACTGGTCCACCTATTGTTGAAGTCGCAAAGTTTGATTGTCAGTGATTCAGCGGTACTGCGAGTGGGAGGAGATTTTTTTTCTGAATGGTCTAGAATAATGTTTAGTTTTGAAACAATTGTTGGTTACTTGAGGGTAAAATTTTATTTGTTAAATATTGTTATTGTTCACTTTCAAAAACCAGTGATCCCTTGCAAAAGGGCTTGAATACTGAGTCTGGCATTGGTTAGCCTTTCACTGCTGTAAAGAATTAGTGGGTTGAGTGGAATGCCATTTGAACCGTTGTCCACGAAACCCCTTGAGAGTGGAGAGTTTGCTTACCTTAACTTCCTCCTCAGCCTCAGTTTTTAGAAGTGTTGTGTCTGTCATTGAGGAATATGAATACGTGTGTGTTGTAAGTATGCCTCCTGTAGGCCATAATCAACGTGTGTTTTATTTCCCAGCAAGTTACAGCAGAGGTGTCTAAAATATTAAACACCATATATAAATGAAGAGTAACCTGTAGTTTGATTTTACCTTTTTGGGCAAAGGACTTTTTGTAATAAGTGGTGCTCACTAAGGTTAGCTATTATAATAACAATTACTGCTCATACTAAGGAATTTGAACAAACCCCTAACAGGGCCGGATTAACAAATTCTGGGGCCTCCCACCCCTCCTCCTATCAACTCAACCTCAGCTAGTTATATATGTAAAACTATGTCGGTTACAAAATTAAATTGATTGTTCAGTAGGCTACAGCAGCCAATAAAAAAATGAACAGCACACCATCTATAAATGTAAATAAATCATACAATCCAGCAGCAAGCATAATAGCATGTAATAAAAAATAAACATCTTCCTCTTTCTTGATTTCTTCGTTAAGGATTCAGTCACCACGTCATCTAAGTCCAGCTCTTTGACAAGATCGTACTCAATAGCCATCAATGAAAGTACGCAAAGGCATTTCTGACACATACAGTATCTCACAAAAGTGAGTACACCTCTCACATTTTTGTAAATATTTGATTATATCTTTTTATGTGACAAAACTGAAGAAATTACACTTTGCTATAATGTAAAGTAGTGAGTGTACAGTTTGTATAACAGTGTAAATTTGCTGTCCCCTCAAAATAAATCAACACACAGCCATTAATGTCTAAACCGCTGGCAACAAAAGTGAGTACACCCCTTAGTGAAAACGTCCTGTACTTGTACTTGTTCTGAGTTTGTTTTTTTATTCTTGCCATTTGCGAAAACGATCGTTCAACCTCACATTTATTTACAGGTAGAGTCAAGAAAAGGGCAACAAACATGTTTGGAAAGGTTGATTGTAGGCCATTTCTCAACACAATCTGCAGCAGTTTTGATGTGTATCTGTCCTGCTCACAAAGAACTTGAGCTTGAGCTCATCTATGTTGTAGCTCTGGTACTCCAGTATGTGTAGAGAACTGAAGGTATCGTCATGAAAAGACTGAGAAATATCCTCTAGCTCCTCCATGTCACCATTGAGCTCTCCACAAAGAGACCTGTCCAGCATCAGATCTCCCAGAAGGGACGAGGGACTGTACAGACTTGGCATGTCTACCATGGTGCTGGACCACGGCAAGCTGAGCTCATCTGCAAAGCTCTGATCCAAATCAGTTGGGTAAGCAGAGGAAAGTGTATTGGCCCACTTACGAAAATCACTGGTGTCAGAATCCTTGCAATAAAAAACATCAAAGCAATCATTCGAGGCCTATATGCATCCAGTCATTGATTGAGACAGCTGAGTAACTGATCAATCATCACGTTGAATATCTCAACTTGAAATGTGTTGCTCCCCTCAATTGTGACTTCATGCTCCCTGGTTTCATTTGCAAATGCTTTCCATTTCCTTATCAGATGAAGGTTGTGCTGATAGGTCTGGCACACATCTCTAACAGCCATGGCTTGTCATCTTGAACCTGTGTAGAACGTCATCCCAGAAATGGGCCATGGAGGCTGTTTCCAAGCGTTCCATTTTGCCACACAACAAAGCTGCCTCACTTTGTGTATCAAGAGTTTCATGCATGTCACCTGACAGACTCCCCAAAGCATCCCTTATTGAGCTGTAGTTCTTCCAAAGTGCTGATGTTGAGTCAGTGCGACAGCTCCATCGCGTACTTGATAGGGATTTCAGAGTCATATTTACTACTGTCAGTATTGTGGAAAACTTTATTCCGCCGGTGAGTTGATGCAGTGCAAAAACTGTACATGGACTGCAGTATCCCCAAAAAAATGACTAGCCTCTTGGCAGCTGTTGTCAATATTATTGACACCAACTAAATTTAAAGAATGTGCAACGAACAGTATGTAGTGAATTAGTGGGTTTTGTTTATTTAAATAGGCCTGAAGACCATTGTATCAGCCGGACATGTTACTGGCATTGTCATATGATTGGCCGTGACAATTTGACAGATCCAAGCCCAGGTCCCTGATCATTCCAAGTACATTGTCAGCCAGGCTCACCCCAGTATGGCTTTCAATAGGCTCGAATCCAATAAATCGTTCAACAACTTTCCCCTCATTATTGACAAATCTGAAAATAAAAGTAAGCTGGTCCACATGAGATAGGTCAGGTGTTGAACCATGATCACAGAAAAATATTTGGCATGCTATAGCTCGGCTGCAATGACCCGCTTAGTTTTCACACCCACTAGCATGAATTCCTTGCATATTGTAGAAGACAAATAGGATGTACTGCCTCTACCCTTCTGACTATATTTCTGAATGTGATCATCCAAAAAGGATCAAACTGAGAAATCAGCTCTAAAATTCCCAAGTAGTTTCCATTGTGCGCTGACCCTAGAAGCTCATTGTCACCACGGAATGGGAGGCCTCTCACTTAAAAACTTGATCACTGCAACAACGCGCCACAGCACCTCTATACAATACTTGCTCTCTCCCTCCAGTTGGGATGCGTCAACAGTACCAATTGCATTACATCGCTGTGATAACGCAAGCACATTAGTTCTATGCTGTAAGCTCTTCTCGTGTTCAGTTATACGATCAGAGTGCTTCAAGTCGCTGAATCCTATTATAAAGCATTTGTTTTTGTGGACACAGAACACGTCCAGTACTTGGTGAGTAAATTAGCCAATCCCTTGAAACTATTTTTCCATTCTGTAAACGGCAAGAAAACAAATAATTTGTTAGGGAACGTGTCCTACCCCCAGCAATGTCCTGTGTTGACGCTGGATATTTGGCTGCTCGGTTTTGGAAAGCAGACACCCTGCTTTCAATTAACACTGTCTGGAGTCGCTCGTCTATCATGCCCCACAAAGATGGGTCATTCAAATTTCCATGGGTGGCGCTCGTTCTGCACAGTTTGTTCTACAGATATAAATGATACTTTGAATCTTGTGACTTGTTAAGATGAGTAGTGCTATTACTTTTCTAAGCGATCAGACTAATGATTTACATCTGGCAGATGACAAATAGGGTTAAAAGTGACCAAACTATTATATTGATTTGGGTGACCTGAATTAACCATCCAGAACAGCCCTAGCAACCAGTAAGCAGCACCCACATGCATACCAATGCACTTTGCACTCAGAACATCTTAGCAAACAACCACAACACCCTAGAATTGTGAAGACGAGTTTTGCATGGGAAAGCGCTGCCACCGTAGGCTATTTAGCCAGAGATGGAGCACTTGTATTAAAATTAATGTGAGGATTTGGAATGCCCAATATGGCGAATGAAGAAAAAGAAGTCCGGCCTTACAATGTCAGTCAACTCGAGAATATGCATGAATTAGCTGAACCAGCATGACAAATAGCGTTTTTAAGGACAATCTAGGCTAAAGAAGCACAATACAATTGTTATCAGATTTTACAACTGTTTCGAAATATGTTATTTGATTGTAATCGTTTTGGAGATTTCAGTCTTTCCCCATTCAAGTAGATAGGAGCCGTACTTTCATGCCGCTTGTATCCATAGAAAATAGCTTCCCGGTAGCAGGGTTGGGAGGGATACTTTTGAAATGTATTCCACTACAGTTTACAGAATACATGCTGTAAAATGTAATCTGTAATGTATTCTGTTAGATCACTCAAGGTCAGCAATGTATTGTAAATACTTTGGATTACTTCTTCAGCACTGGTAGATTTTTTCATTTGTTTTGACTACAAAAACTCCAGTACAGTAAGACAAAATACACACGTTAAAAATACATTCTTTTAAAAAACTAAATATCTTATACAGTGTTGTTTCTAAAAGAAAATCAATCAATTGATCTTGTTTTAAGGATTTGTACATATTTTTACAGGAAAACAATACAAAAATTACTATCAAGAATACAAATTTTGCCCAAATATCAAAGGTCTTACTAGAAAAAATTAATTATGATCCAAAGTGAATTTTCATGATAATAAAATATGATCATGTCCGGTAACGTTCATGTAAAATGGCTAGAAATAGCATTTTAGCTTAGCGTAAAGCTGACAATTTACACAAGGTTTATTTCTATTTCTTCTGCTCCAAACTTATTTCAATCTTACTTCTCTGTCTGCTCGTATGAATGTAACACATCATAAGAAAGTGTTTCACTGCTGTTCAAATTCACTTTGGATCGCATAATTTATATTTATAAATGTTTTCCATCTGAAAGGACTAAATATTAAATAAAACACATGACAATATAATGCAAAGTAATCTCTTCAGTAATCAAAATACTTTTCGAATGTAACTGTATTCTAATTACAGGTTATTTAAATTGTAAATGTAGTGGAATACAGTTACTTATATTTTGTATTTTAAATACATAATCTGTGTATTCTGTTACTCCCCAACACTCCCTCGGAGCATTCCCAAGATGGATGCCCAGTGGACTGACTTTCCTTAAAAGGGATTTTAGGGCCACTCACATTCATTTAAAAAAAAAGTTAAATATATCTTCTTGCATTGAGTTATATTTATATCCTTATAGCCCATGTCTACTTTTTACCTAGACCCACTTTTTTAATCATCCCAATCGATGGAGCACTTGATCTTTGGCCAGTCTAGGAGATAAGTTGACAGCAACTCACTCCAGAGTTCACATTGCAGGAGACCACATTGCCATGATGAAACCTGTAACAGGCCAAAGCTTTTTTTTAAACAGTTCCCTTATGTTTGAATAACATATTGAACAGGGGCCTGGGTAGCTCAGAGCATTTTAACGCTGACTACCACCCCCGGAGTCGCGAGTTCTAATCCAAGGTGTGCTGAGTGACTCCAGTAACCAAATTGGCCTGGTTGCTAGGGAGGGTAGAGTCACAAGGGGTAACCTCCTCATGGTCATGATTAAGTGGTTCTCGCTCTCAATGGGGCGCGTGGTAAGTTGTGCGTGGATCGTGGAGAGTAGCATGAGCCTCAACATGTTGTGAGTCTCCGCAGTGTCATGCACCGCGAGCCACGTTATAAGATGCGCGGATTGACTGTTTTAGAAGCGGAGGCAACTGAGACTTGTCCTCCGCCACCCAGATTGAGGACCTAGTAAGTAGTGGGAATTGGGCATTCCAAAATTGTGGAGGAAAATTTATGAAAATAAAAAAGTATAGCATATTGAACAGGTATATTCATATGTGTCTCTGTGACAACACCCCAGAACACATAACTTCAGTACTTTATTTAATGGTGGCAAATAAGATGTATCCGAAATTGCTGAATTTGAAGGTGATGCAATTTTGTTATGTTAAAATGCTTTCTAATAACCCAGCTTAATAACCAGTGAAATACTGTGTAATTAAACCATTGAAATGACCATGTTTGTTAATCAACCAATGTAGGTACAGTTACCAGCCAATGCAGATGATCTCAAAATGACCAAATATCAATTGTCCTTAATTGGCCTGGCCACTATATGTAGCCTATATTCTAATCTAACCCTAATTAAACCTAATCTTAGTGTCATCTGGGACTGTTTTGAAGCCACTTACATTACTCTTTCTTTATTTTTTCTTTTACAGACTGATGATTGATTCTCAGCTTGCCGTGGTCCAGCGCCATGGTAGACATGCCAAGTCTGTACAGTCCCTCGTCCCTGCTGGGAGATCCAATGCTGGGCAGGTCTCTTTGTGGAGAGCTCAATGGTGACATGGAGGAGCTAGAGGATATCTCTCAGTCTTTTCATGATGATACCTTCAGTTCTCTACACATACTGGAGTACCAGAGCTACAACACAGTGTTAGACAGCTCCACTGGCCTAGGTATATTACAGTATATGAAGCCACACAATCTCTATTCCAAATGATGTGTAGGCAGCATTCTAAGGCATCATAGGCCTGCTCCCAACACAAAGGCTATTCCAAAAAAAGGAAACTTAAATATGCTTCATCCTAATATACCATGTTTTAGGCACTATCACATGTATCCATGGTGGATAAGGCAATACCTGAATGCAATGCGACAGTGGAATAATAAATAAAAAGATTCATTATAAATAAACGTACATTTCATTCAATACTGCAATGTATCAACATATAATCAACATTGTGATTTGAGCTCTTGAGAGCTACAAATCACTCACTAACAAGTTTCAATAACGGTAAGCCTGCTAACTATCCAAATCCTAATGAACACTTATCCTTTAATTTGCATTAATGAACTCTTTAATTTGAGTTCATTGTGCCTTATGTGAGCTCATTCATCCATTGTATCCATCCATTCATCATGTAAAGTCAAAACCATTTGGGATTTATTTAATTAAAACATGGTTTATTGACAGTGCATGTGTATGTTTGTCCTGCAGATGTCTTAACGCCAGCTTCTAGTCCATCCTCAGGAGTGTTTGCAGCCAGCACTGGTCAGGATGAGAACTCCTCTAGTTCACTTACCCTGGAGTGCCGCGTCTGTGCCGACCGTGCCTCAGGTTTCCACTACGGAGTGCATGCCTGCGAAGGTTGCAAAGTAAGCACATACACGCTAACACACACAGTGGAAAATTCTTTGTTGGGTTCCACTTGTCAAAAGTAATCTGCCCTCACCTTTTCCCTGCTTGGCTTTAGTGTAGACAGTGATGTGAATGTAAAGCTAAAGATAAAGATAAAGTGGTTTTCATTAGGTTGCTCACTTTTGCGAAAAGACTAAAAGCTCCCTCGAGGCATCTTTCCCTCCTCATACATGTTAGCTGAAGCATGTACACAGGCTGTTGCTTCATGCAGTGTGTGTGTCAAATTTGACAGCAGGACTTTCAAACTTAGTGCACATCAAGTGCACTAAGGTCATAGCCGTTCTCCTAACTATAAAGTTAACTACTAACAGGCCAGTTATTGTCATGTGCCATGTGTTTTTTCTGTAGTAGAAACAGACTTTGACCATTGAGGGTGCAATTAAAACAGGACGATTACACCTATAGGTTTATTGCCCGTTTGGTTTACCACTCCAACACGTTGCACTTGGATGAGACTTTTAAAATATACATTTTGTCTTGAGTAATCGTGGTAGTTTTAGTCAAATCATTTTCAACATTAATTTCTAATTAAATGCAAATTAGAAACAAATTATGTATTCTATAGTATGTCCGAGAAGTCAAATAAACAGACACTGTCAGGGCCGCAGTAAACTGAATATGTTTATTTTTCGGTTCAGGTAACTGGTTCAAGCTTTATGTGCTTCAGCTTTAACCACTTTTTATGGTTGTTTATTATAGTTTAATTATAGTTATAGTTACTCCATGCCCTAACCAGGTTTAATGCATTAAGGAACAAGAACAAGCAAAAAGGTTTTCGTCTTAACCAGCTTAACCGCGACAAGACAATTTGTTAATCGCTTAGTTTGTTTTTTCTGTTGCAACATGCAGGGTAGCCTCATCACAACTGGTTTTAAATTTATATTTGTGTTTAAAATCAACATTTAAACATTAAAAATATATTAAAATGATGCTTCCGGCAAGCGTGTTAATCTAAAGCAACAGTGCATTCAAGGTAGATTTTATCTAATTTAATTAGAGGTTTATTATAGCCCTAAATTTTAAAATGTCATTTTAAATGTGCCTTTTGTGTTTGTTTTCTTTTGAGATAAATGTGGAAGCAGTAGGAATTACAGCTGTAGGAAATATCGATTGGTCGTATGGAAGGTGTGTCCTTGGTCTGTATTTTCAGGACTGTGTGATGAGCTGTTACTTCAGTCCAGTTTTATCATCTGGTATGTTCGGTGTGTTGAGGTGCGTCATCGGTTCTGTTTTTAGCACAGTTATTACTCTGTGACAGTGTGCATATGACTTCGTTCTTAGATCTATTTCCATTATCTGGCACGTGTTGTGCTTGTCCATTTTGAATAATTTATATGGAAACATGCAAGCTGTCTGTGCTGTAACTGTGACCCTTACCACATATACCAGACTGCAATGGCAGGGCATTAAGACCCATACAGAGTGTTCTAGACAGTGCATAGTTTATTCCAATAAGGACTTGTGGTCTTTTTTCTTAACTCCACTAGCCCTTACTGTAACAGACAGCTCAGATTCTACATTATACACTGTATTGTGTATGTCAAAATTATTATTGAGTCAACAGTCTCAATTTTAGTGCCTGCGCTGTCTGACTGAAATAACAGGCTCTTTGATGCAGCTGTGAGCGTGAATGGTCAATAATGGCCATTTAGTTAGTTAAGTTGATAATATTATTCAAATTTCAATATTGAGAAGAAAAGAGAAAACCACTCACTGCTCTCAATTTGTTTCTTTGACTTAAACTTGAAACAATGTTAACTTAATTGAGAAATATTTGAACACTGTTTTATTTTAATATAAATGTATATATAATGTTTTTGTTCAGTAGCATATTACTTTTTTTGCTGTGAAACTTTTCTGGTATTGGTATTGATTACTAAAATGTTGGTATCGTGACAACCCAACACTGTATCTTTTTTGTCATTCTTACTTTTTCAGTTGAAGTGTAAATGGTGATATTCCGGTACTCCTGCAGCCTGGTTACTGAAATACTTCATGGCCTAATCTGAAAATGACACAATTATTGATTATTGACAAAACATTTAGCATTAGGTTGTGCATGGATCTCTTTGCATTTAAGACTCTGAAATATCTGTAAACTGTCCCTCTCACTCACAAAATCACACCTAATTACAGAGTAGGCTTCAAAAATACAAACCATTATATCCGAAACTACTGTATGGTTTGCAAATTTGTCATGGTTCTGCACCCTGTACATATCAGTACAATGTCATATAAACACTTGTTTATTAACAGAGTAGGCATGCACTTTAAGTGTGTGCATTGTACATCAAGCTCAGCTTGGATTTGCCACTGTATTTGCTGGCAGATATGCAGCGTTCTTGGGAAATAGATATTATTTATAAGTATTGCACCAAGTTTGGTATCTGAATCAATAGTCTTATCACACATGCAATTAGCCCATCAAGGCCTCTTTACTACACCGTGTTTTGAGATTCCGCTCTGGATTGGGCTATTAGGGCCTAAAGTCCATTTTCATGTTTACATGAATCGGTTAGGCTTTATGTTACAAAGTGACAATTTCATTCTCAAGATAACATTTCAAAGCAGTTAGCCTTACGGTTTCATAGAAACTTGGGACTACCTAGGAACTACCTAACAACCACCCAAAATACCCTATAAACTGCATAGCAACCATTTATAACACCTTAGCCACTGTATAGCAATTAACTGGCGACCACACAAAAATGCTGTAAAAATGCAGTTATATTTTCTCAGCATGCAGTGGATTAACAACCTCTGTATTTGAATATTTCACAGGGCTTCTTCAGGAGAACCATTCGACTCAAATTGGAATATGACAAGTGTGAACGCAACTGTAAGATCCAGAAGAAGAACCGAAACAAGTGTCAATACTGCCGTTTCCACAAGTGCCTTGCGGTGGGCATGTCCCACAATGGTAAGACCCTTCAAGCAATACTTCACCACGGATATTTTACACAAACTAGATTTATGGTTTGATGATTCAATGTAGCCTTAATTATTTTATTGGTTAACAAGATTAGGTTATGCTTTAAAACAATAACATTGCGTAATTGGTGCTATCAAGGTCAGTAAACTTAGAATCAAAATATGGAACAACAAGTTCCTAAACTCTCTTAGTTTTTCTATCTATCGTAACTTCAGAAATCTTATGATTTAGTGCACCAAACCTGGGGTATCATGGATTGAAATGGGGATTTTAAGAACTTGATGACATGGAGATATACTGTCCAGTTCTCACAGGACTTTGACCCGACCAAGTGTAATTTTCTGTGGTAGTGTGCCTATGTCATGTTTTGTGTAGGTGTTAGCATTACCAACGCAACTCTCTCACTGATTTACATCATACCACACCATTGCCTGCCTTTTGTCCTGGTGGGGATGGTGTGGCAGCGTGATAACCAAAAGTTCTACTTCTCATGGTTTGTGTGTGAACATGCTGATGAACACATTTGTATCTGCAGTATCTGTTGTATTTCTGTACAGTACATTTTCTGTTACAGTGTACGTGAATTGTGTCCTTGCTCTCAGTGATACTGTATGTACTTGTGTGTGTGCCTCACAGCCATTCGATTTGGGCGAATGCCTCAGTCTGAGAAGCACAGGCTGAGAGCAGAGCAGGAGATTGAGGAGAACGAAGAGCGCAAGTCCCAGCAGCCGGACACTAAGAGTCTGGCCAGGCTGATCCATGACGCCTACCTCAAACACTTCCACATGAACAAAGCCAAAGCACGTGTCTTTCTCACAGGCAAGACTTGCACTCCGGTGAGTGGGAGCAGCGTTGGGGATAGTGAACTAAAAGAAGTGACACTACTAACTAAAAGGAATACCTCAACAAAAATGAAAAAACAATGTGATTTGGTGGTATTTTTGCACCAAGGGCCCCTAATTTGTGACCCTGGCTTAAAAGAACTTAATGTTTGCGAGTGTTAATTGGCAGAAGATTTACGTCTGGGTGTGAAATCATCTTGGAAGGTACTAATAGCCAAACATTTTGGTGACAAACTTTAACTCTGGCATTTCAGAATAACTAGAGCAACATTTGAGATGCTGTACTATGATATTGATGGTATTCTCAGTATCCGTAGTGAGCGTATACGTTTTCATGTGCATTTTGGAGATTTAATTTGCATCTTGGTGTTTCCATCCAGCATTCCCAAAATGTAAATAAAATATGTGAATGGAAACCCAGCTATTGAGTGAAAGTGTGTCAATAGCTAATTAAGTAAAAAGAGAGTACTCAGTGCGCACCTGTTCTCTGACTCGGTTCCCTCTGTTCTACATTTTTAGCCTTTCGTCATCCATGACCTGGACACTCTGCAGCATGCTGAGCAGACTTTGGTCACCCAGCTTCTGGGGAACATGACAGCCGGCGATGCCTCTGCTCTACAGGAGAGAGAGGTCGAGGCCCGGCTCTTTCATTTCTGTCAGTATGCTTCAGTGGAGACGGTCACAGAACTCACCGAGTTTGCCAAAGCTGTGCCTGGCTTTGCTGCCCTAGATCTTAACGACCAGGTGACTCTGCTGAAGTATGGTGTGTATGAGGCGCTGTTTGCCCTGCTGGCTTCCTGTATGAATAAAGATGGACTGCTCGTGGCTCGCGGTGCAGGCTTTATCACACGAGAGTTTCTGAAAAGCCTGCGCAAGCCCTTCAGTGACATGATGGAGCCAAAATTTCAGTTCGCTTTGAGGTTCAATGCTCTAGAGCTCGACGACAGCGACCTGGCACTGTTTGTGGCAGCCATTATCTGCTGTGGAGGTGAGACACGGGGAGGGAAATGAGAATTTACATAGTTTAGAGAATAAGAGGCAATGTAAAAGTTAAAATTGAATGCTAGTTAAAGAATTAAAATTAAAATTCTGTCATCGTTTACTCACCCTCTTGTTGTTCCAAACCCTTTAGAATTTTTTTTTATTATTATTAAACAAAAGTTTAGTAAAATATCACAGTTGCTCTTTTCCATGCAATGACAGAAAATAGAGATGGATGCTGAGCTACAAAAATTATGCATTTATAACTTATGCACTACAATTTTAGTATTTTCAAGACCTACAATACATTTTTGTGAGGATTAGACTGAAATTTCAGTCATTATTCTATGAAAACCTTTTCCTCTGCTGTCGCTTTCAATTCTCTTTTGAGATTCTCAAAACTCTCAAACTGCAGGATTCCCATCCCCAATCATATGAGTTTGGAATGACATGAGCATGAGTAAATGCTGACAGAATTTTAATTTTTGAATAACACTTCAACAGTCAGTACCGTCTTTTGAAAATTCCCCTTGTTCGGTGCTTCGTGAACATCGTGTCATATAAATGTCTCCTTGCTAAAGTGTAAGTAGGTCAGTTGTGTTTCAGATTCTTTTTTTGCCACCTTTGGAGTCCCACTGCCAGCAGCTTTTAAAAAGGCATTACAAAAAAAAGGTCAGAGTGAGTTTGGGATTTTTCCTCTTGAGGGCTAGCAAAAATAGCCAGTTTCCTTCCCTGATGGTTCCAACAGCAGCCCTCAGAACTGCGGCTGTGCAGCCGAGACCTAAAACTAAGACAGTTCCACAAACCACAGCTTCCTGGAGAATTGCACTCAATCTCTTTAACCTATCGGCAAAGGAGAAATGCTATTAGCAATGTGCTCCCTTAAAAATACATACCAAAATTTTGAAACATAAAAATGCAGCTAAACATTTCTTACTTACATAATTTCTCTCTTTTTGATCACAGATCGTCCAGGACTGAGCAACGTGTCCCAGATCGAGTGCATCCAGGAGACCATAATTCACGCTCTATGGCTCCACCTTTTGGCCAACCATCCTGACAACACTTTACTCTTTCCCAAGCTGCTACAGAAACTGGCTGACCTGCGACAGCTTGTAACAGAGCATGCAGATCTTGTCCAGGAGATCGAGAAGTCAAATGATGCTTCACTCCATCCACTTCTGCAGGAGATCTACAGAGATATGTACTGAGCACACAATCTCTCCCCTGAACTATGGTGATAATGACTCCATAGATGTTCTCAGGCAGTGTGAATACATGAGAGACCCCTCTATCTTTGGGACAGGAGATTAATGAAGTCTTTGAGCAGAGGGATTAGGTATAGGAAGACAGATGGTGTGCACAGATGCTTGAATCATGCACTGCTGGGGTGTGATAGGGCAAACCCACTGGGTCACGACACTGGCCATTGTAAGGACACTGTCCAAAATCCTCTAGGAAAGTGCAATCGATGCAGTCCACTCATAATTTTCGAGCTGCCCCCGCAAAAAGTAGCTCTCCATAAACTTATGTGTCACTGCCTCTGCCAAATAAACTGCCAAGAGCTACCTGGAATAACATGCTATTGTTGTACCAGTGACTCTATATTGAAAACTGTGTGATTTTAATGTTAGAATGTAAGATATATATATATATATATATATATATATATATATATATATATATATATATATACCCAGAGCCATAGAAATCAGACTGCTTTTTACCTCACTTGAAACACCTGTATATTAAACTGTCATTTGTACAATATTTTGTATTGTTGTACACTGTATAGCACTCCAACTGTAATTTTATAGCACAATCAATGACTGTTTATGTATTTTGAAAAATTTAACTTACATTTAGGAGACTAATGTGATATTTTTTATAAGAATTATTTTTTTCACTATTTACATGTAGTGCAGATCTCAAAAGACACTTTCAGATTTTACCATATAAACATCAGCTCACTTTTTAAAAACTGTTCTTTCTCAGACCTTGATTTGTAAATTATGTGTTTTTTTAATGTAAAGTTTTGCAGTAATGTCAGGAAAAATCAGAACTGAGTGCAAAATCAATTTGCTGACACAATCCACAAGGCACTTAAACGTCATAAAATGTTGTTGTAGTTTTTGGTTGTTGCAATGTTATTAAATATTTAATTTTTAATTGAGAATTGGGAGTGTGAACGGACTGATAATTAAAATTGCGTCTGCATTTATTTTTATTTTATTTTTTTTTATCTAAAATTGATAAAAGGCACTTTAGTAAGCTTTTGTTTATATTGTTTTGGACTTTCACTGACAACTTGCGGTGTAGGTGCAGCATCATTCAAACGCAATAGTTTTCAGTTAAACATGCCATTGCAGTGAATCACTGTTCATTGATTAATTTAATCCACGAGTGAAATTGTCCAATATCAGGCCATGCTGAGATTAAGCGAGACGTATTCTGATGATCAGTGTTGAATAAAACAGCTTTTATAAAGGTTACTGATATGACTGGAGACTGGATCTCATGTGAGTGGTCATGATTTTATAAATATGTTTTAAAATTGCAATTAATTTAAAGTAAAACTTTTTAACGAGGAAAAAATTACGCAGTGCACCTTTAACGAGAAAATAATTGCATCGTCAGCGCCATCTTTTGGTGAGTCTTGTGCGCTGCAACGGTAATTCAAACAGGAAGTTCCGGTAGTGACGTTGCAGCGGCATGGTGACACACAAAACAAGCAATAGTTAGGGTGCTTTAGTGGAACTAAATATACGCATTACTATGCAAACGTTAAAAGGACTGATTGATCGAGCGAATGGATTTGAGTGAAGGGTCTGTTTTGGGCGTGTTCACATGCGAGTTGTGTGAATTATCCAGTCCGTACTCATTTTATGGACAGAAACCTCCAAACACGAGAGCTATTGTGTAAGTATATTAACATTAACATCTGTCAGTAGGGTTTGGAACACTGTACTGCTTTTCATGCAAAAGAAGAAGAAAAAAGAAGCTCGAAATAGTGCGCTCATATGATTTACAGTACTAGTTTCAGTTTTTTTTTTTTTTGTTTGTTTGTTTATTTTTTAGCTCCGCATACAAATATAATGTTCAAGAATAGAAAGATATCAGAGATGTTTTATACTGAACAACCCAATAGTAATAATAATAACAATAAAAATGCTCTACAGAAATCATGGTGATATACTGTATGTAAAACATACACTATAGACTGTTATATGTAAGTTCATGAATGATTTTCACGTGTGTGTGTGTGTGTGTGTGTGTGTGTGTGTGTGTGTGTGTGTGTGTGTGTGTGTTCAGTTGAAGTCAGAAGTTTACATACACCTTAGCCAAATACATTTAAACATTTTCACAAGTCCTGACATTTAATTGTAGAAAACACCGTGGTATGCCGTGAAACCGGTATACTGCTGCAACCCTAATAATGTATATGCAATATATATAAAAAATTAAATGTTCATATATTTAACACAAACAACATACAAAAATATTACATAATTCTAAGAATTCCTTAATGTCACTTGTATACATATGAAATTGTACAGGTGATTTACATTGTATTTGCACACATACTTTATATATGAATATGTCACAAATAGGGAAATTGGAAATATGTACATATGGAAATGTGTAATACTGTATATTCCAATATATGTAAAAGTAGGAAATCCGTAACAAGTTCATATGCTTGTTCATATATGACATATAGGGTAAAGAAAGTCATATCTGTCTAAATATGATTCATGCTTTGACCCACAGGCTTTTAGAAGAATGTTATGGCATGAGAGATCCCTTTAGCCCAGAGAAAGAAAAGTTCCTTGTTTTAGGATCAAAGTGCTGTGTCTGTAATAAGATGGTGTGTGTTGGCACGGTATGTATACAGTGGCTCCTCTTGCAGTTTCCCTCCCTCTTATTCTTTAGGTTGTTACTAATTTTCATTTTATGTCATGTTGATGATCCTGTCTGTAATATGCTGCTTGTACATTACTCAAAATATCTGTTTCTTTACTTATTAATATTTGTATATTTCATATCTTCCTGTAGTATAACATTTTTGTCAATCTGTCATTTTATTACAGGACTGCAGTCTGTTCTACACCAAACGCTTTTGCTTGCCATGTGTGCGGAATCACATTCATCAGTTTCCAGAACAGATTCAAAATGAGCTGGTAAAGAAAAGGAACGTCCAAAAGACGTCCTAACTTCTCATCAGTCTGGATAAGAGGACATTCATGAACCTAACATCTTTCTTGACATAATCAAATAATACATGTTTTAATTTGCACATTTGTTTGTATTTTATGTTTTAGAGTTGTTTTTATAGGGAAATAGTCATTTTGACTGTGTACATGACCACTACCAGAGGCAGGAAAAACACATTTAATCCATCTTTTGGATTAATTAATCAAATATATGATAAAACATAAATCTGATAAGTGTTTCTGTAAGATTTTGGATACTCCAAGACACTTTTATTCAAAATAATGTACAGTGCACTGAAGCTTAAAATGTGTAAGGAAGTGTGTTCCCTGGGCCTTGAACCCAAGATCCTGGTTTTACAATGGCCATGTTCTATCAACTGAGCTATAGAAACACATGTATTTAGGAGCTGTGTGGTTAAATCTCTTGCATGCAACACGTATATAATAAATGGATCAGAAGTTTGTAGTTGATAATTTTTTTTCCCCGCTTTAATTGATAAAACACTACAAAGGAAAAAAGAGAAATGAGATCAGGGCCTTGTGCAGGCAAGACTTGAACTTGTGTTCTCGAAAGAGCATAAAACACCATTGTGTGAAGTGTGTGTGTGCTCTGCCACTGTACTACTACTACTACTACTCATCTTTAACTGAATTTGCTTATATTCAAATTCACAGGTCAAATATACATTTTCTTGATACTCAGCAGTATGAGATCTGTAGCGCAGTGGTATGTGCACTGTTTTATGGTATTGGAGGTTGCTGGTTTAGTCCCAGTATCCTCTAATATGCTCTCTCTTTCCTAATCCTGTGATGTTATGGTCTTTCGGTTGGTCCCCCCACTGGAGCAATGACCAGCAGTGGTTATGGAGCAAGAAAGTCCCTTTTATACTCATCTTCAAAACGGAATATTAATTTGCACTCTTAACAAGTGTTATCCACTACTCTATAGAAGATGCTAGAAATTTTGAAGTGTTCTCATCCAATTTATAAAGCTCCCCAAACATGTAGTGGGCAGCTTGCGAGTTACGTTCTTGCTTTTTTGAGTCTTTCAAGTATGTAGAGAATCTTTGGAATCAAACCCACATGCATGAAGCCAATCTCTGCCGCAATTTTTTAATTAGTTGCATCTTGGATTTGTCATGCTATATGAAAAAGAAAGACTATGGCCAATCACTTATTTGCATTGAATAAGGCAAGATCTAGGCTTGCTTGCACGGTACTGAGTAATCTTGTACGACTGGATACTCCATTCTCTGCTCACTACCACATATCATTAAGTAGTGTTCCTCAATTCATTCCTGGAGGACCACCAACACTACACATTTCAGATGTCCCCTTATCTGACACCCCCATTTCAGATCATGCCGTATACAGTGTTGTACAAGCTCAGTTTGAGAATGTAATTTGGACGTGACAATATGCTGTCTGCTCGGACCAGTCGCTGCCAACAGGAAGTGTCAGGAACAGATGGAGTATGACCACTGCTGTGTCACCACTGCCAGCCATTAGTGTGCCCTCTTCTTAACCTTCTCATTCTCACACTTTGCTCTCTGTTACTGGCATAGTTTTAAGTTCACACTGATGATTACTACTATATTACACTCACTAGATGGCACTACAGTCATATGTGTTTTCAACAATATTGCATATTTTCCTTAAAACTCAATGGGAGATATACAGTAGATACAAAAAAAAAAAAAAAAGAAGAGAAAAATACTTCAACATTAAAGGAATTGTTCCGGGTTCATAACAAGTTAAACTCAACTGACAACATTTGTGGCATAATGTTGATTACCAGAAAAAAATGTATGTTGACTTGTCCCTCCTTTAAAAAGCAAAAATCTGGGTTACACTGAGGCACTTACAATTCAAACTTTGTTGCAATGACAATCTAACGCCTTAAACCCTAAAACAACCATAAAAATACTTTACAGCTCAAATAATACATGAGTTTAACAGAATAATTAAATGTAAATTATTTTATAAAATTATAAGCTTCATATTTCTGCCTTTAAACCTCCAAAATTGGCCCCATTCACGTCCAAAGTTTAAGTGCCGCAATGTAACCTCGAAAAGGAGGAACGAGTGGAAATTACTATTTATTTATTTTTGAATGGGGTACATCAACATCATGCCACAAATGCTGTCGATTGAGTTTAACTCAACCCGGAATATGCCTTTAAAAGTATATTACAGCAAAGAAAATTATTTGCCAAGAAGTCATAAATACACAAATAATTACACATTTTAAAAACGATGTGAATGTGTTGGACCTGACATTATTATTAATAATAATGACTGCAAAACTTGTGACAATCAGTTATTTTATTGACTGTTTTAATGGATCACTTCCTAGGTCTAATATTATTGGGGTCAGAATTGTCATCGATTTTTGGCAGCTGGAGCACCATCATATTACTTTTACAATTCCATTATTATCATTATAATTTGACCCATTGATTGACAAATTAATATATATATATATATATATATATATATATATATATATATATATATATATATATATATATATATATACTCATGACAAACTAATAAGTTAAATAATAAATTATAATTAAACATGCTTTGCTCCACAAAGCTTGCTATTATTTTCTCACAATTTTTAAGGCCTAAAGCCTACACACATACACCCACTATTAAAAAGGAAGTGCAGTCTGAAGGAGTATGGTGGTGTACGAGTTCAGCTACTTATTACTGGTAATGCCAAAGTCTGCAAGAGATAAGCAGGCTGCCAACTATGACCTCAGACTTGGCGGGGAGATAGCAAACCACACCAGAGTTTTGCAGGAGACAGAGTACGCTTCACAAGTACACAGCCGCTGGGCAAGTGTCTGAATGTCCCCATGATATTCCATCACAGTTCTGTGACACGTCTAAAAACACGGCCAGTACATTAACTATAATATTCTCGCATTTTTTTACACCTTCTGACGAGCCAGGTGAGTATCTGCAATTCGGACGGTTCGCAAACGCAAGGTTTCAGACTGCAGGCAACCCGTCTCGAGCATTTGTATCCATTTTCACTGGTAGGCGGGACCTGTGCTCCCCCAGCCAATAGAAAATGCCCTTGGTTTAAATGGCCTCTGTTGTCAATCATTGAGAGTGCGCCTTAGGTATTTGTGCGCTGTTTCAGTGGTGGGCGGGTCCTGTGCTCACCAGCCAATGGAAATTATCCTCTGTTTAAATAGCCTATGCAGTCCATTTTTTTTACTCCCAGTTTACTTGCAATCGCCATATTGGGTGCTCGCCTACTCGAATGATTTGTCTGTTTTTCTTCGGAATTACTACGAGACGGGATTGGAGCCGCGAGCTGTTTTGATGAGCGCTCGCGATCGTCGCTGTTGTCGTTCTGCATTACATTCGCGCGCTTGTTATGAGTGCGCCTGGTTCACTTTGCGATTACTTGGGCGCGATTGTGTTTAGTTAGTGCGTTCGGTTCGATTGCAACTACGATTCTTGGGCAGAGTTTCATGTGAAAAATGTCAAAAGTGCGCGTCTCGAATGGAAGTCCGACGCTGGAGCGGGTCGATGCGAGGCAGGCTGACCACAAGCCTCACGTGTGCAGGAATCTGTTCGGATCTCTGAATCGCGAAGAGTTCGAGAGGGATGTTAAGGAGCAACTGCAGGAGCTCGAGAAAGCATCCTCGGACAAATGGAACTTCGACTTTGGCAAAAACGAGCCGCTCTCGCCGGGTAAGTACGAGTGGCAGGAGGTGGACAGCAAAGACGTGCCGGAATTTTACAGCAGAGAACATCGTGCCAAACGGGCTAACGAGACTGTGGATCATAACCGGAATCACGATTATTTGTTGACAACTCCCTCTCTGGAGAGCGGAGGGGAGGACTCTGGAAACACAGAGCCTGGGAGTCAGTCGGATTGCCAAACAGCACTGACCACACCGAGGAAAAGACCGTCGACGGAGGATGAGGGTAAATGTTTGCAAGCTCGTGACAGCCGGGCATTACGAATTACGTCAGTTGCCTTTCCAGAAACACTGACGGTTGGAGCGTCTAATAGTTTATTACAAAGTATCTGACCCCGTGAAAGAAATTGTAACAATTGCTTGTGGTGAAACTAGTTACTCCCACGGTGTGTCATGCAACTCTGCACTGGACAGCTTTGGAGTAAACACAATATGCTTCTGCACGCGCCTCTAATAAAGCCAGCAACACTGGGGCTAAATATTATTATTATTATTATTATTATTATTTTTAACAGCATTCTCATTGTTTCAATAGATTTGCCTTGCCAAAGTAAAAGACCCAACGTCCATCCGACCGAAGCAAGCCATTGTCCAGATACGACAGCTTCGGTCGAGCAGGCGCCCTGCAAATCAGACCCCAAAACGTAAACAAGGACTTTACGTAAAGGTGAGTTTCAAACGTAACCTGAAATGATGCATTCTTCTAGCATATGTGCTGGTGTGAAATAACACGTAGACACATGAAGTCTAGTATGAAAAGAAATACGTCAAACAATTTATTATTTGCCTAGTGCGTGACATGAATCGCCGTGTTTTCCTCATAAGCAGTCCTATGTTTGTTCCTTGACGTCTTGACTGTCCTAGTCCCGTTCAAGTAAAGTGTTTGGTCTGGTGTTTTTTTGTTTTGTTTTTTTTTTTAACTGACAGATGTTTGGACATTCTGTCATTGCAAAAGTGACAACGTCTCTCAAATGCACAACATTGTAGTAACACGTCAGCAGGTCTCTTGTAGGGTGTACTGGCGCGTGCGGGATTGCGCGTGGGTGGAGGAGGGGGACCGAAAATTCCTCACGTATGATTTTGCAATTCTGTCCTTGCCATTTATTAACAGTGATTAAAAAAATAGTTGAAATTAGCCGTATTATAAGCACCAATATATGCTGAAATTGTCCATTTATTTTTTTCAAGCATGAATGATGTATTTATTATATTTCATGTTCTTGTGATTTTTATTTGTTTTTGCACAAAGATATTCCATGTTGTTTTCTGTGCAAACTAATGTTTTTTTTTCTTGTTCCAACAGAGATGAAGAAGCCTATTTTCTCCATCAAATACTTCAAGAGCTTTATGAAGTAAACAGGGACATCAGTTGGTTATATATATATATATATATATATAAGCCTTGGAGAGGCTGTATAAGCACTGAATTTTTACACTAAAGTTTTGGCACTCAAAAGAATATATTTGCCTCAAAAGCAGACAATGTAGCAGTGTGCAATTGGAGTTGCTTCATTTGTTGTTTTACTACCTATGTATATACTTTCATTTTATATGTTGCACATTTTAAATGTAAGATTAAGATAAAAAAAAACACAATCATTTTTGATGGAGTTTGTTTGAATTGCTGTGCAGTATCAAAACGTCTCCCTTCAAAATTATCTCTCTTTAAAAAAGCATATATGTACACACACACACACACAAACAATTTCCTCTTAATTAAGCTTCACAGTCCCATTGTCTCAGTTTAAGGCTGGCTCAGGATGTTAACAGTCAAAAAAAATAGACTTTAATGTGTATCAATTTAGTGCTGAACAGCAGCACAATCTTGGCCATTTTTAAGTTGCACAAATATGTCACTGTCTGAAAAGCATTAGAGAATTTGTCACCTCGGGTGATCTGGCTAAATAAAAAAAAATGTGTGTTTTGAAATTTGCTTTAAAACCATTGGGGATGTTTATTGGTACTTCATATGAATTTATCTGTAAAGTTACAGCTCATTTGTAGTGGCGTGTTCCTCTCTGGAGGGGTCATGACTCCAAGTGTGGTATTAAGGTTTTCATGGTTCTTAACAGTATTACTATATCCCTGGGTTATTCCACTATTTTTTGTTTTATTTTAAATTATTATTTTTATTTTGCCATTTTGGAATAATCTTAAAATTCACATGAACTACAACAGGCAAAAAAAAAAATGTGCAACTGTAATGACCAATTAATTTCCTTTTTCGTGAGTTTTTATATTTCCATTAATTGCTGTAGCATAATGTTTATATAAATAAATATATATTCTTTGTTTTGTTTTTTACTTTTTTTTTACTTTAACACTGGGCCATATAATTAAGAACAACATTAGTCCATGAAGCCAGTTCTTTGCCACAATATATATGGCTTTCATGTTGAACATGACATGGCACTATGACAAAAATATGTATAAACCAATGAAAGGAAAAAAATAAAATGAAATAAGACGTTACACTGCATGTGTTTAAAACTTTGAAGTGTACCTGTGCATATTGCTTTGTAAAGGATAAGAAAAAAAAAACAAAGGAAAACAAACTGAGAAAATTATACTAACTTATTTATGTCAAGCTTTTTTGTTGTTTATGACTATCCAAAGTGGCATTTGTGCAGTTTCTGTATGTACTTCTTTTTATAATTTTTTTTTTTTTTTTTTTTGCAAGGTTGCAGACTGAGCCTATTAAGAATTTGATGTGGATTGTGTACTGCTTTTTAAATGAGATGATTAAAACATAATGACCTGGACACCTTTATCTGATTCAATTGTATTATACCATGCAGAAGTTTAAAAAAATGAAAACACTCTCAGTGGGACCTTAAATACACTGCTTGCACCCTACATTAGAACACATAAATTAGGTATGCTAATAACCAAAATAATTGTATTACAAATTTATTCCTAATAAATATAACTTCTCAAGAGTATATGCCATTTTTTTTTTTTGCACTATCCAACCTATGCAATTAAAAAAAAAATTGTCACGAACTAAGCACACAATCACCTGCACACGCAAACAGACACATGAATACAAAAAACTACAACAACAAAAAAAGACACAAATACACAGATTTAAATTAAACTGCACCATATATTTTAATTAAATATTATTTGTCACCTAAAGTAGGACAAATTGCCATATGAAATAACGATTTTCTGACCTAGTGTAGCTAATGGGGATCTCGTACTACCTGATCAGGATAACTTGCATTTAGTCTCCCTGAATACGTTGCCCCTTATTCTATCTATATATTACATGCAAACTCTCTTAAATTGCAAGATCAAGGTTGAAACTTAATCTGAGACAGCAAGTTATCAAAAAAAAAAAAAAAAAAAAAAAAAAAAAGATTCTGCAAAAATAAAACGCACACACCCGAGATATTTATCACGATACAAGTTAACGTGCATAATAATTTTCCATCGGATATTGCACATTATTTATTTTTACGAAAAAAAAAACAGTATATTTGACAGTACGTTTCAATTTAGTGTTTATGCACGCGCACCATTTCGTTATTTTGTTTAATGCGCAACAAGTTGTTTGAGTAAATCCTGCAGCATTTTCAGACACACAACTTGCGTAGCTCTCCTTACTCCGATTAAAAAAAAAAAGGACACGTCCCACGACTAGGGAAAAAAGCCAAGATACTGACATACGGTTTGTCCAATCAGACAACTATTAAGAAAAACACACCACTCATTTTAGCCACTGAGAATGCTTTGCGGCGCACTTGAGGCTGGAGTAAGCGTGTTTGTACAGAGTGTTCTGTTCGTAAAGCACAGCCCCGAATAAGAGCCATTGGTCAGAGTGATATTTTTGCTGATGTTTGCGAAAGGGAAGGGAGAGGTGAGTTTGCCCCGAGGGTTAAATCGCATGGTTCTTTCGACACCCCGTCCTTCTTCCACTCAAAAATCAGGGCTGCCTACAAGATGACAATATACACGTCCGAACTGCACACCGCTGGAGTTGTAGCATTTCACACACACACACACACACACACACACACACACACACACACACACACACACACACACACACACACACACACACACACACACACACACACACACACACACACACACGAGTTCATTTATAGGACAGTTATATCCTCCAGTAACATCAGATTTTTGCTATAACTCTTCGGTACGAGTGAATACATTAAAACAACTGTACATTAGCATACATTCAGGTAATGGTAAACTATATAATGAAGGTAAACACCATTTATTGACCAAAACTATGGTTTGATATTTCTGAACGCTACCTTTTACATTGTCGCTGTTTCATAAATAGTTTTTTTGCTTCATAATTGTTTTACTGTTATATATTGCTGAAAAGCCTGTAACATGCAGTATAATGGCAGCCTATTGTGACTTACCCCTACTCTTGTAAGGACATCAGTTTGAATTTGAATTGTGAGAACAATTGTTGATTCATGATTGTGTATACCTGATGTTTCAATGATAGGTTAGGTCATCTAGTGTGAGTTTTGATGACAAACTCTGGTAGGCAAGAAACAGCTTGACAATATAAATAATAGTTTAAAGAAGAAATAAACCAAACGACACAAACACACACATAGGACAGACATCTGCCCGTAAACGCTCTCTCTCTGTCGCACCACCATCCGCAGTCGGCCTTTATCCCTCTCGGAGGCTTGATTAGCCTGATAAGGGACCGGGTGTGTAAAATCACAACCTGGCCCCGCCCTCCACCCTGTCACATTTCTCCCTCGTTCTCTCAGGCCGGGAAGCCCCCGGCATGATGTACACCCCCCTCCCCTCTTTCCCTGGGGGAGGGTGTGCCTTATTCTTGGGGAACAGAAGGGGTCTCCCCGGCCCCTGGCAGTGGTTCTTCCACTCCAGGTGGTCGGCAGTGAGTCCCTCCCTGCTCGGGGTCGGCGGTCTCAGACTCCGGCACTTTTCAGCGGCTGGTAGGGGTCTCCTCCGCCCCTGGCAGCGGCTAGGAGCCCCTTCTCCCCTCATGGTCGGCAGACAATTCCTCCGCTTCCAGGCGGCCGAGCTCCTCTGTCCCCCGGAAGACAGCCGTGGCTGCTCGGTTGGGGTGGATTAGGGCATATCCCTTCTCCTTCCTGGGTTTCGGCACCAGTGTAAAGCAGTTCAATGGAAAGGAGGCGGCGAGAACCGGCTTGAAAATGTAAATAATAGTTTAATGAAACATGGTGTTCATGGAACCAAGAATGAGGATTTCAATTGCTCTAAACATATTGAACATATTGAAACACCAAGACCTCATCTGGAAGGCTGTGAAGGATAACAATACTTGATTCCTGCAGATTTTGCTGTGAGATCAAAATTATGGCCAATTTTAAAGAAGGCTAGAGAAGAAGGTAAGAAGGCGTCCTTCTCATGACCATTTGTGTTCATTGACGGACAGAAATTTAAGCAAAATAAACAACAGATTGGAACTTTGGAGATGGAACAGTAACAGCATTTGACGTAATCAAATAACTACAACTGTTATTCTGTGAAATGCTTTGACAACCATGCTGCCATTTCATGTTCTAATGATGTTGCTTTTGAGACATTATTGATTAATCACCACCTGCCTTGTTTCAGGTAGAAGTCAACTTTTCTAATCCAAAGTCGTTTTTTGTTTTGTTCGCCAGCTGTTTAGCTGGTCCTTGTTGAACTGCATTGTGTGTAATTGTTGTTTATACATTCCTTTTTTCTTCTTTATTTCATTTTTTTCTTTTTTTAGTTTAGCCTCTCTTAATGCTAGTGGTTTAAGTGATCCTATGAAAAGAAAAGCCTTTTTTTTTCAAGAAAGTATGCTAATTCCAGCATACAGACTGCTCATCAGACACACAAAACCGCTCCAGAAGCAGGTGAAAACCTGGCCAGCAGGAGCCATCTCTGCTCTTCAGGACTGTTTTGAGTGTATTGACTGGCACATGTTCAGGGAGGCTGCAACATATGGCGACTCTACCAACTTGGAGGGATACACAGCATCAGTGACCAGCTACATCAGCAAGTGCATTGATGATGTCACCTTCTCCAAGACCATCACCACACGCTCCAACCAGAAGCTGTGGATGACTGCGGAGGTCGACAAGACTGCCCTAAGAACAGCGAGGACCAAACTGTCCCGGGCCATCAGAGAGGCAAAGCGTGCACATGCCCAGAGAATCCACAGTCACTTCCAGGACAGCGGTGACATGCGGCGCATGTGGCAGGGCATCCAGGCCATCACCAACTACAGGACATCAGTTGCCTGTGACAAAGATGCCTCCCTTCCAGATGTGCTGAATGACTTCTACGCTAGTTTGAAGCACAGAACGACGTGGTGGCGAGGAAGACCACCCATCCTCCCAACGACCAGGTGCTCTGTCTTATCACGGCTGATGTGAGGAAAACTCTATGTAGAGTCAACCCACGGAAGGCTGCTGGACCAGACAACATTCCTGGCAGAGTGCTCAAAGGATGTGCAGACCAGCTGGCAGATGTTCTAACTGACATCTTCAACATCTCTCTGAGCAGCGCCGTCGTTCCAACATGCTTCAAGGCCACCACCATCGTCCCCATTCCAAAGAAGTCTTCAGTGTCCTGCCTCAACGACTACTGTTCAGTCGCACTCACACCCATCATCATGAAGTGCTTCGAGAGGCTCGTCATGAGGCACATTAAGACCCAGCTGCCCCCCTCACTAGACCCACTGCAGTTCGCATATTGTCCAAACCATTCAACAGACGACGCCATCGCCACCACCCTCCATCTGGCCCTCACCCACCTAGATAAAAAGGACCCATACCTTTGAATGCGGTTCATAGACTTCAGCTCAGCATTCAACACAATAATTCCTCAGCACCTGATTGGAAAGCTGAACCTGCTGGGCCTGGACACCTCCCTCTGCAACTGGATCCTGACTGGGAGAAGATCGGGAATAGCATTTCCACCACCACCACACTGAGGACAGGGGCCCCCCAGGGCTGTGTGCTCAGTCCACTGCTGTTCACTCTGCTGACTCACGATGTGCAGCAATGCACAGCTCGAATCACATCATTAAGTTCGCCGATGACACGACCGTAGAGGGTCTCATCAGCAAGAACGACGGGACAGCAAACAGAGAGGAGGTGCAGCAGCTAACTGTCTGGTGTAGAGCCAACAACCTTTATCTGAATGTGGACAAAGCAAAAGAGATGGTTGTTGACTTTAGGAGAGCACAAAGTGACCACTCTCCAATGAACATCGACGGCTCCTCAGTGGAGATCGTCAAGCGCACCAAATTCCTTGGTGTTCACCTGGCGGAGAAACTCACCTGGTCCCTCAACACCAGCTCTATTACCAAGAAAGCCCAGCAGCATCTCTACTTTCTTTGAAGGCTGAGGAAAGCACATCTCCCACCCCCCATCCTCACTACATTCTATAGAGGGACTACTGAGATCATCCTGAGCAGCTGCATCACTGCCTGGTTTGGGACTTGCAACGTTTCGGACCGCAAAGCCCTGCCGAGGATAGTGAGGACAGCTGAGAAGATCATTGGGGTCTCTCTTCCCTCCACCAAAGACATTTACACAAAACACTGCATCCGCAAAGCAACCAGCATTGTGGACGACTCCACACACCCCTCACACAGACTCTTCACCCTGCTGCCGTCTGGCAAGAGGTACCGAAGCATTCGGGCCCTCACGGCCAGACTGTGTAACAGCTTCTTCCCCCAAGCCATCAGACTCCTCAATACTCAGAGATTGGACTGACACACACACACACACACACACACACACACACACACACACACACACACACACACACACACACACACACACACACGTGTCCTGAGTTGCACTTTAATTACTGTCACTTTATACCTGGCTGCTACCTCAATAACTGAACACTGAATAGAACACTATTTCATAGTATGTTTTGTTTACATTTGGCATTTTTAGAAACTGTCATCTTTTTACACTACTGTGTACTGTTCGGCGCCGCAATGTCTCTCACTGTGTCTATTGTCCTGTTCATTTTTAGTAATTTATTGTACTGTCCCGTACTTTTTGCACACGTTTGCACGTGCACTTTATATAGGTATGTTATTCAGTCTGTGTAGTCTCATGTGGTTCTGTGTTTGTCCTATGTTGTTTTATGTAGCACCATGGTCCTGGAGGAATGTTGTCTCGTTTCGCTGTGTACTGTACTAGCTGTATATGGTTGAATGACAATAAAAACCACTTGATTTGACTTGACTTGAAGTAATTCATGTGAATCAGACACCAAATTTTGGAAAACTCAGTGGGGAAATTAACTCTTTATGAGTGACGGTTCACTCATTCTTCTGGTACTTTAATTTTGATGCATAAATTAAGGGGTGACATTTTAGAATCTCTTTCATCGGATGAGGGTAGATGGATCATAATAGTATGCGAGACTGAAATTCTGTTATTAATTCTCTGTAATGTTAATGGGCATAACTCATGCACATTGAATACATGCATGTTTAAACAATTGGGGGCGACACTTATTAATATACAATTTTTGTTTATTAATATTTACTAATACCTATTTGATTATAGCTGGAGAATTTAATGAAACTCCTGATAGATTTCCCACAATAACTGCTTCTAATTTGCATAATAACATGATTTTAACATGGCTGTGTGGTAGTCTTTCACTGGTAGATACTTGGCATTTTTCAGCAGTGGTTGTAGAGGCTTTACTTGGACCAAAAAAATCTGGATCTCTTAAAGCTAGAATTGATCTTTTTCTTATTACTCATGCAATTTTTTAAGACATTATTAATGTAAATCATCAATTTGCTCCAAGTAAATTTATTTTGGATCTGAGACAATATAGAAAGTTAAATGGAACAAGTAGTTACTGGAAATGCAACAATTGTCTTTTGGAAGATGTCCCTTTTAATGATAGTGTAACCCAACTGGCTAAATCAATGTTTAGTAATACTGGTAGGGATATTAGCTAACTGGATTTTTTTTATTATTATTTAAAATTAGAGACATTGCTGTAAACAGAAGTATACAAATTAAATGAGACAAAAACATTAAAGAATCAGAACTCCTTCATAGATTAAGCTTGTTATGCAAAAAATATCTCAGTAAAGAAGAGGAGGTAGAATTGATTGACTGTCAATTGCAAATTAAAAGCATGTACAAAGGTGATTTGATATGTTCTAGAGCAAAATGGATTGAAAAGGGTGAAAGAATTAGTAATATTTTTTTGTTTTGGAAAAAGGAAATAGTTAAAAGACATCTCCCTCTCTCTGACTTAAATATCAATGGGGATTTATGCCCAAACCATAAAATTATTTCAAATTTTGTATAATCATTTTACAAAAAATATATACCTCTCAGTTTTCCTAAGAAAATGCTGATTTTCTTTTGCATACTCATAATAAGGTTCTGTGTATTAATGATGATTTTAAGTCACAGTGTGATTATGGTATTTATACTATTGAAATTGGGGATGCACTGAAATCTATGAATAAAGGAAAATCCCCAGGTACAGATGGCTTATCTGTTGAATTTTATTTGCATTTTTGGGAGCTTTTAAAACAGCCTCTAATTAGTTTGTTTAGAGACTGTTTACACAAAGAGTAGATGACTCCTACAATGAAACAGGGGCTTATTTCTCTGATCCCCAAACCAGATAAAGACCCACAATTAATTGAGAATTGGACACCAACAGCATTGTTAAATAATGATTATATATGACTTTTTGCAGTAAAATCTGGCCTTGACACCATAATTGGCAAACTCAAAATGGATTTATAAAAATAGACACATTAGTTGCAATATAAGTTTAAAGCTTGATCTCATTGACTATTCCAAAAATACTGATTCAGATGCTACTAAGTTTTTGGGGGATTTTTATAAAGCTTTAGACTCCTTAGAACAACAGTTTTTGTTAAAATCTTTTAGCACTTTTGTTTCAGGTATACTTTTATTAACATTTTGAAAATGCTTTCTAAGTACTTTAACAGTTCTGTTTTGGTTGGTTTACAAACTACTAAACATTTTATTTGTGAGGGTGGAGTGCATCATGGTTGCCCTATTTCCCCTTTTCTTTTTCTTTTAGCCATAGAACTATTATCGATTAACATTTTACACACTTCCAGTTTAAAAGGTATTTCTATATTTGGTAAAGAAATTAAAATATCTAATTAAATAACTAAAATAACTAAATTAAACTAGCCTATGACACAACTTCATTTCTTAAAGACAAAAGTCAGATTCCCATGAGTATTGATATTATTACATCTTTTTCTGAAGCCTCAGGTTTATACTTAAACTTATCAAAGTGTGAATTATTTAGTCTTTATGATATTAAATAAGTATCTATGCTAAATATACCTGTTAAAGGCCATATTAAGTACCTGGGGATTGACCTTACCAAAGATGGGTTGATACGCCAGCAACTTCTCTTTTTCCCTAAGATAATGAAAACTAGACTTATAACAGTTAAAGGACAGGCAAGGATGAGTTGGGAACCGGCTGAACAGTCAACATAAAGGTTTAAAGTAAAATTCCACTTAAAACAACATAAAACTTAAGGCAAACACAATGCGGCCATGTGCGTCTCTCTCTCTCTCTCTCTCTCTCTCTCTCTCTCTCTCTCTCTCTCAAACCGGTGCCTCTGACTGCCCCTTATCTCCCACTGATCAGCTGATTTAGCACCGGCCATGCTCCATCAAGGCACGGTCACGCTCCTCCTCGCCACATAGACCTATTTTTAATAGTTGGCTACAACGAGACCTATCGATTTTTGGAAGAGTTCTTCTGTATAACACCGAAGGTTTGTCTCATTGTGTATATCTCTCATTGTCTGTATTTGTTAGACAAAATTTGTGTTGATATAAACAAAATGTTATTGAATTTTATCAGGAAAAACAAATCCTGCAAAGTTAGAAAATAAGTTTTGTCTAATAGGCAATCTGATGAAGGGGTGGAGCCAGGAGTTTTTCAAAGGAGTAGATGATTTCATCTCTAAAGAACTAAATTGTGCCAAAAAATTACCAAAATGGGGTGGCCTGGCTTTGGTCCATGGTGGCCACAACTGGCCACCCCCTAGCTCCGCCACTGATCTGATGGTGGGCTTGAAGTGTTGGATTTCTTTGAATTAGTCAGCTCTTTTAGAAGTAGTTGGTTGAAAACGTGCCTATGGAACCATGACTCAATTTGGTATTTTATTCCTAATGCCATATTCAGTAGATTGGGAGGCTTAGACTTCCTTTAAATGACAGTTTCTTACCTGTGTCTCCCTCTAAATTTCAATCTTTGCTTGATTGGAAATTATGTTATGTGCACAACTTTTCTCCCCACAAAGAGAATCTGGAATAATTAAAACATTTTAATCTGAAACAAATCCTTTTTCATGGATTCAAGTATTGTCATGGATAGAGGTATTGTTTTTGTTTAGGATCTATTTAAAATGATGGCAGTATACTTGAGTATATGAAGAATGTATGACTTTGTATAATTTTCCTGTTCTGGTAAAGATCTTTAATTCTGTTGTTACAGCTTTGTCACCAAGTTATGTGCACTTATTTAAAACACACCTTTGGCTTTAATGAGAGAAGAAGAATTATGCCCCAACTATTATTGGATGGAGTTTGCCTTCTTGATATAAAATGTCATAATAAATATGTAAAGCAATTGCTACATAATATGGTTTCTATATCCCCTAGATGTATAAGTTTCTGGAAGTTTTACCAGAACATTCTTTTTTTTTAATGTTCACTGTAAAAGGATTACTCTTTTAAGAGGTTAAATGTGAAACTTATTTTTTCAGGCAGTAACCATTGTTCATTTCTTTGTTTTGCATTGCAAATACTTTATTCATAAGAACAAATTTCTCAACACTTTGCCTATATTTGAAATCTTTCTAGCTGAAATTTCCCATGTTGTATGATCTCTTAAACACATGAATAACAAGAATAACACATTTGTAAATGATTATGATCTTATTTTTCTTACTGATTAAGGTGTCTTTTGTTTGCTTGTTTGTATACGTTCCCCTTCTCTTCTCTTTTTACTCTATTTTTATTACCAATGCAGTGCTGTTTCTTTTGTGTAATATACTAATAAAATAAAATAAATAATAATAAAAAAGATGGTGGGCAGGTTGATTGTTATACACATTGAGGAAGTGCCAAAACTTCTGTTTTCCACAAATATGTAATAAAGTGTAAGTGTATCATCTGTGTGCGGATCATCGTATTTCTCATTATATAACTTACCCCTACTACTCTTTTATTGAAGCATGTTGTCACAAAATGTGATGACGTGTCAGTGTGTTCAGTGAACTTTTCTACTACTTTTTCGGGCCATTAACAGTGTAAATGTTCAATAGCCTTTTTTGTAGCAAGACTTGAAATTGACTTCTACAAGTAGATAGATATATATACACTCACCTAAAGGATTATTAGGAACACCTAATAATCAACCAATCACATGGCAGTTGCTTCAATGCATTTAGGGGTGTGGTCCTGGTCAAGACAATCTCCTGAACTCCAAACTGAATGTCAGAATGGGAAAGAAAGGTGATTTAAGCAATTTTGAGCGTGGCATGGTTGTTGGTGCCAGACGGGCCGGTCTGAGTATTTCACAATCTGCTCAGTTACTGGGATTTTCACACACAACCATTTCTAGGGTTTACAAAGAATGGTGTGAAAAGGGAAAAACATCCAGTATGCAGCAGTCCTGTGGGCGAAAATGCCTTGTTGATGCTAGAGGTCAGAGGAGAATGGGCCGACTGATTCAAGCTGATAGAAGAGCAACTTTGACTGAAATAACCACTCGTTACAACCGAGGTATGCAGCAAAGCATTTGTGAAGCCACAACACGCACAACCTTGAGGCGGATGGGCTACAACAGCAGAAGACCCCACCGGGTACCACTCATCTCCACTACAAATAGGAAAAAGAGGCAACAATTTGCAAAGCTCACCAAAATTGGACAGTTGAAGACTGGAAAAATGTTGCCTGGTCTGATGAGTCTCGATTTCTGTTGAGACATTCAGATGGTAGAGTCAGAATTTGGCGTAAACAGAATGAGAACATGGATCCATCATGCCTTGTTACCACTGTGCAGGCTGGTGGTGGTGGTGTAATGGTGTGGGGGATGTTTTCTTGGCACACTTTAGGCCCCTTAGTGCCAATTGGGCATCGTTTAAATGCCACGGCCTACCTGAGCATTGTTTCTGACCATGTCCATCCCTATATGGCCACCATGTACCCATCCTCTGATGGCTACTTCCAGCAGGATAATGCACCATGTCACAAAGCTCGAATCATTTCAAATTGGTTTCTTGAACATGACAATGAGTTCACTGTACTAAAATGGCCCCCACAGTCACCAGATCTCAACCCAATAGAGCATCTTTGGGATGTGGTGGAACGGGAGCTTCGTGCCCTGGATGTGCATCCCCCAAATCTCCATCAACTGCAAGATGCTATCCTATCAATATGGGCCAACATTTCTAAAGAATGCTTTCAGCACCTTGTTGAATCAATGCCACGTAGAATTAAGGCAGTTCTGAAGGCGAAAGGGGGTCAAACACAGTATTAGTATAGTGTTCCTAATTATCCTTTAGGTGAGTGTATATACTGTATAATAATATAAAGAAACCTATGATGCAATGTATGCTAAGTATTGTGAAATTCTTGGAATAATTACAACAAGGCTCTCGTATCATGATATGATACTTATCATCAATGGTAATTCTCTCCAAAACATCTTTCCCCTCGAAAATCTGTTAGACTTGTGGTCAAATAAAGTTAGAAAACCACTGTTTCTGACTATCACATATGATTGAACTAACCCTTTAATTGATTACTTAAAAGACTTTTCAGAGAGCATGCCATTTCTTGCTTTAGGCTTTTTTCCCCATCAAACTTCAGTGCAGGCTGCTGTCCACTACCCAGAGATTAAACTTTTACTTCCCAAAAAACTAAGCAGTGCCTAGGAAATGCCTTTACATATCTAAATATGTAGTATAGTGTATTTTACTTAACTTTAAGAAACAGCCAGAAAGATTACAGGAAGACAAAATGATTCTTATACAGGTGAAACTCGAAAAATTAGAATATCGTGCAAAAGTTCATTAATTTCAGTAATTCAACTTAAAAGGTGAAACTAATATATTATATAGACTCATTACAAGCAAAGTAAGATATTTCAAGCCTTTATTTGATATAATTTTTATGATTATGGCTTACAGCTTATGAAAACCCCAAATTCAGAATCTCAGAAAATTAGAATATTACATGAAATCAATAAAAAAAAAAGGATTTTAAATACAGAAATGTCGGCCCTCTGAAAAGTATAATCATGCATATGTACTCAGTACTTGGTTTGGGCCCCTTTTGCATTAATTACTGCCTCAATGCGGCGTGGCATGGATGCTATCAGCCTGTGGCACTGCTGAGGTGTTATGGAAGACCAAGATGCTTCAATAGCGGCCTTCAGCTCTTCTGCATTGTTTGGTCTCATGTCTCTCATCTTTCTCTTGGCAATGCCCCATAGATTCTCTATTGGGTTCAGGTCAGGCGAGTTTGCTGGCCAATCAAGCACAGTAATACCATGGTCACTGAACCAGGTTTTGGTACTTTTGGCAGTGTGGGCAGGTGCCAAGTCCTGCTGGAAAATGAAGTCAGCATCTCCATAAAGCTTGTCTGCTGAAGGAAGCATGAAGTGCTCTAAAATGTCCCGGTAGACGGCTGCGTTGACTCTGGACTTAATAAAGCACAGTGGACCAACACCAGCCGATGACATGGCTCCCAAACCAACACAGACTGTGGAAACTTCACACTGGACTTCAAGCGTCTTGGATTGTGTGCCTCTCCATTCTTCCTCCAGATTCTGGGACCTTGGTTTCCAAATGAGATGCAAACCACTGAGCAACAGACCAGTTCTTTTTTTCTTTAGCCCAGGTAAGGCGCTTCTGACATTGTTTGTTGTTCAGGAGCGGCTTGACAAGAGGAATACGACATTTGAAGCCCATGTCCAGGACCTGTCTGTGTGTGGTGGCTCTTGATGCAGTAACTCCAGCCTCAGTCCACTCCTTGTGAAACTCCCCCACACATTTGAATGGCCTTTTCCTGACAATCCTCTCCAGGCTACGGTCATCCCTGCTGCTGGTGCACCTTTTTCTTCCACACTTTTCCCTTCCACTTAACTTTCTATTAATGTGCTTTGATACAGCACTTTGAGAACATTCAACTTCTTTTGCAATTACCTTTTGAGGCTTTCCCTCCTTGTGGAGGGTGTCAATGATGGTTTTCTGCACAACTGTCAGGTCAGCAGTCTTCCCCATGATTGTGAATTCAACTGAACCAGACTGAGAGACCATTTAAAGGCTCAGGAACCCTTTGCATGTGTTTTGGATTAATTAGCTGATTAGAGTGTGACACTTTGAGCCTACAATACTGAACCTTTTCACAATTTTCTAATTTTCTGAGATTCTGAATTTGGGGTTTTCATAAGCTGTAAGCCATAATCATAAAAATTATATCAAATAAAGGCTTGAAATATCTTACTTTGCTTGTAATGAGTCTATATAATATATTAGTTTCACCTTTTAAGTTAAATTACTGAAATTAATGAACTTTTGCACGATATTCTAATTTTTCGAGTTTCACCTGTATGCATTCAAAGATTGATTTTCATCTATCTCTGCCTGTGCATGTAATGATTGTTTTGTGCCTTGTCCTAAAACAAAGGTTTTGTTCAACGTTTAGCTTTTCTGGACTGGCTCTAAGAGTGTGGTAGGTGAACCACTAAAGTAACATAAAAAGGTGTGGATCCTCTGAATACTTTATTTTAATAATAACAAATATCAGGAAGCTGTAACTAATCAAATAATTTATAAAAAAGTAAACAAGTAAATAATGGACTGTGACAGATGGGTTTAGCTTAACTATGCTTAGATTCAGAGAAGAGGGAGTGTGAAAAGTCTGAGTAAGTAAACTTCCTTCAGTTACTGTATTTTGCCTTTGTAGGGTGGCATTGCAGCCAAGACATCTCATTATACAGCTGGCATAGAGGGTAAGCTACTCAACTTTTGACCTCAAATCGCATATCTCCCTGCACCTAATAAAGAGGAGGATGATATCACAGCACAGAACAAATACATGCCAGAGATGACCTCACTAAGGATATGGTGGTTCATTCTTGTCTTTCCCACCCTTTATTTACACTGTTCTCTTTGCTCCCTCGCAAGTAATTACAGAGCTCGACCAAAATGTCAACCCAAATCTGTGATCCCATATCTCAACACTCACAACAATAAGGTGCAAGCCAGCCAAACTTCCCTTGCAACCCTGACAAACTAACACCACGTTTCCAAGACAAAATTAGCTAAAGGCTAATTAACAACCTTACAGATAATGAGAAGAGAAGGATCATAAAAATCAGAAAAGGTTTACAGCTGGCCCTATTAATAGCTAGTTTTGCACAGCACTACACACATGACCTCATTTTTGGCCTTCCCATTGGGAATGGAACTTTTGTGAATCTCAATCTTATTTTGGAAATACAACTTGCCATCTGTTTTGCATTGTTATTAATTTGAGTGAGTTTTATGAGCCTGAATGCATTTTGCCCAGCAGTCATGTGTTTTGGCTGTCCTCTGTTCAACTACAGACCAGTGTCAGCCAGGCAGAGCAACAACCTCTGGCGGTTAGTCGGTCTGAGTTGGCCCAAAATGTGTCCAAAAGGAGGATGTAAACAGTCACCTTTGCCAGTGGGGCTTTTTTTCGTACTCTGGCTCTAAGAGCTCAACATTGTGCTGTGAACTCCACATGCATGTGTGTTTTTGGTTTACACTCTGTGTTGCACTGGTGGGGTCGACCAGAATTTTTTCACTCCCTTGTAATTTTATTCTCTTTATCTGTTATGATCACATGGCTTTGATTTCTTTTAATCTCATCACATCTTTTTTGTTTTTAAACAAAAGTGTGTGTAAGAGAGAGAGAGAAGAAACATTATTTTAAGAACAGTTTATAAAGGCCAAATTATTCTACTCTATGTCAGTTTGATACTCTGGCTGGGATCACACCTGATTCCTTAATACAGATTAATGTTCAAAGTCCAATCGCAGCATGTCAGAAACGTTTCCAGCGAACTGACGTGTAGCTAGAGGAAATCTTTAAGGTCAAAAAAGGTCACGCTGCCTCTCTCTTGTTGGAATTAACAGACACTCTTTGAGGTGAAAAACTGCTAGCGCTTACAGAGGGATAAGTGCCTGAAAGTCAGAGGATATCTGACCTGTGTGAATAACCAGGGGTTAAATGCTCTTTTAATGAAAGTGAAATGTAATTAATGAAATGTCTTTTCACTCAGAGACATCAGATCTCTCAAGAGAAGTTTAGAGGCAGTAGTTATCTTACCAGGTTTAAACCTTTACAGACTTTACATTTGAGTTTCTTTCAAACTAATTGTTCACCAAAGAATGAAAGTCATAATTTACTCCCACTCATGTCATTCCAAAACCCAGACATTCTTATGCGGAAAATAAAAAGAGATTTTTAATGAACATTGCAGGCCGTATTTTCAATGCACAACTTAAAGCTTTAAAGGACCAAAAAGGATCATAAAAGTAGTCCATATGATTTGTGTCGCATAATTCAAGTCTACTGAAGTCATATGTTAGATTTTGGGGAGAAATAACCTGAAATTTAAAGGTGCACTCTTTAATTGTTTCCTCATTAAAAAAGATTAACTTCTAAAGAAATGGATTGTAATTTTAAAACAATTGTAAAAAATGATTTGCACTTACTTGAGATGAAGACTTTAGTCATTTCAGTAACCTTATAAAAGCAGTTTTATTCTACATGGAGAGGGTCCATGCATCCATGCCACTATTATTTTAGTATAAATCCAAGTCGACATACATAAAAATTACTTTGTGCACCTTAGTAAATAATATGTCTATGAAAAACTCAATATCTCACATTCATGAGTGCTATGACAAAGGCTTGTGTTCACGAGAGAACGTGTTTTTTTTTTTGCACTTTTTAGCTATTAAAATGCTCATGAACGAGAGTGAACTTTTTCTTTAAGGTTTTAGATCTTCTAAAAACTTTTACTACTTGAAAGATGAAACCAGAATACAAAATGCTAATTAGTAGCTCACCAAGGTTTCTCCAGAATGTGAATGAATAATAAAAAAAGGCAACAAGAAATTACACTCAAAAGTAAAAAGAAAACAGGTGTGCTACAAAGGCATTAAAAAAGGACAGTCACCGGTTCTCATTGGAAAAAGGTGTAACAAAAATACCCTGATGAAGGCTTTATTAGCCGAAATGCATTGGACATTTTAGATGTTGTAGCCTGGTTAAATAAAGGCTTTGTAATTCATACCACGTGAATGTCTTAGATTTTTCTCTTTTTCCAAGATATTACACTCAAACAGTTTTAATACAGCTTGTGAATGTAAGCTTTGGTATGCTGTACAATTGTATTGTTGTATTGATGCTTTTCCATAAGTAGGAGTAAAGATACTGTAGATTAAAATTGTGTGACGTATACTGCTAAACTACTGGTTTATCATTGTTCCGCATCCTAGAAGCCTCTCCTTATTCTCAAATGGCTGCCTGTACCATCAAATATCATTTGAAGATAACTGGCCCCTTTTAGTATGGTTAAACACAGCGTTGGAGAGAGAAAAGTGTAGGACAATTTGGCTCCAGATCGGCATAAAAAGAGCAAATTTGCCTTAGGTTATCTGATTAGTCTGCCTGCTGCACAAACACATGAGTCTTTTAAAATGCACAGACATCTCCCAACATCACAGAGAAGCACTTCGCCTACGGCGGCTGCAGACAAAGACGGCAAAGCCTGACGAACACCTACATCTAACAGAAACCACCGGTGTCTGTCTCACTGCTAAACCACAACTCATTCGTCATGCCCAACACAGTCTACAGCCCATAGCAGCCAGTCACTGTTGAAGGATAATAAATGTCTGTCTAATGATCCACCATCCTAGTTTACTGTGTATAATTGAATAAATATCATAGAAATAACATAATTATTTACACTTTAATAGTTTTACACAAGCTTAATTTGTAACTGGGTAGCTGCATAACATTCCCATACACTTTTTAATTAACATTGTGATTTTAGGTTAAAATTTAAATGAATGTATAAGGGATAGTGTACATTTTAGCTGTGACTAGTCACCATTTTTCAACATTTTATCAACTTCTTGTCAACACTGGTTAATTTTAAATTGACTTAATCTTAATCAAGATTAACTTTGAGTTAATCAAGTTAACATATCCTACCTTTTCTGCCATTACATTCCCTAGCACATAACTGTATATCGGTATATAGATTTTTTTTGTACATAAAGCAAATTAATCTGTCCTATTGAGCTTCTCTATATGGGATGGAGGGAGGGAGGGATGGATGGTCCGTGACCATAGATGGGTGGATATTCCCTTTGCTTGCTGAGACAAAAACCTCTGTCTAACCTTGTAAACTTTAAGATGGATGGATGGATGGATGGATACTGTAGTAGTTACCACAGTAATCCATTGGAATTGTGAATCAAGCTGAATGGAGCCACTATATATTTGCAATACAAGAAGGTTCCTCTTGTATTGTAACATGATCTATGAGGTAAATTCTGAGAGTCAGAGTGTATTGTCTGACTGTATTTGGGATGCATATATCTAAAGAGACAAGAAACCAAACATCCAACGTACAGTGCATGACATGAATCAAGAGCAGTCTTCCCAAAATACCCATGTAATTTCTACTGTCATTTCTCCTTTGATGTGGAGAAGGATGTTTAGAGGGCACTAATAACAGTGTTAGAGGTAGACACAATTTGCACAGGATGTACCTTGGAACAGAACAACTGACAATACCTGCTTGTCCATATTTCCAAATAAACTAATTTGCGTAGTGTTTTAGTGTGTATTTAAATGTGTGTTTTCAGGCATAATGGAACCCACTGAAATCCATTTAAAAGAAAATGACCTGCATTACGATACTATAACAACCCAATATTTACACAAACAACAGATAAACTACACTTAAGTGTGTAGTAGGCACCTACAGTATTTGTAATTTCATAGACAAATTTGTGTTTCCAAAACTAAAACAAGAATATCGTGATTTATTTTTGTCTCACAAAATATAACTGACAATCCACTTCTCAAAGCGACTAGAAGCGCCACTGAAGCTATGGTGTATTCAGGTATATCCCTGCACAATTAATAAATTCACTCAGCTGTAAACAGAGTATGGAATGTGTCTTGTCACATTAACCAGCCATTTATATATTAATACATTAATATTTAGAGTGTTTAGATAGGTCAAATACATTTCTTGACTTGACAGGTTCCTCTGACAGATCTGCAATTTCAAGTGATGCCCTCTTTTGGAGGTGAAGTGAACTGTATTTTTGTGAATGCCTCCATCAGACCATGGAAGAGGGGATCCACATCTATTGCATGTGTCAGAATGACGAAAGCATTCTTCTCTGAAATCTGCCTTATCTGTGGACTGGGGTGATAACAAGTTGTAATTATGGTTTTAGCCCAGGGTGGTGCAGCTAATGTCTTCATTGCAGGATTCGCAGAGCAAATAGAGGTGGTGGTTTCTCTCTGCAGCCAGGCTGAGTAAATTGATGAATGTCCCTGAATAGAGAGCAGAAATATGAAACCACAGTCTCCCTTTTCACTGCCTGGAAGAACTTGGGGTTAGCTGCCAAAGGAACAAAAATACTACCAGCTTGTGGAATGCCTTGGCAAATAGAGAAGCAAACTCATTATGAAAGAGAGAGAGGGTGAGAGAGAGCGAGAGAAAGAGGAAAAAATTCCCTCCGGCGAAATGCCAACAGCCTCAAATCAAACGCCAGCACGAGAGAAACCTTGAGGATATCTCGTGAAAGGCATGAATCTTATGTTCACCTAACTACACGTCAGCTGAATCAACATTTTCTATTTCTCTATTTCGACTTACTCCATTCCTCTCATTATGAATCGTTCCTTCTCTAGATCTCTCCATTTCTTCTTTCTCTGTAAATACAATGAATTTTAACGTAAAGCTGAAGTGTCATTTTTTTCAATGTTCTCTTCTATCCCACTGTGTTAAATGCAGGGACAACTATAAGTAAACAATTTGTAGGCTGATTTCCCAAAAAGGGTTAAACACTGTGGCTCTGTCTTGCTCTGTGAGCATCCCAACCACCTCAATGTAGCAACATTGACTCAATGGCATAATTTTTTGTCTGTCCAATGGCACACAGACAGAGTACTCAGGAAATCTGTTTGAAAACAAGCATCATTTTTGCAATTCGCGCAATACAGTGATGCTAGTGGCACAGAAATGACATACTTTAGATTTAAATGGTGAAGCCCAAAGCATACTTTGGTTAAACGTGAAACCTAGGCATCTGTGTACAGGATGCGTGACGAAAATTGCATCATTAGCAGAGTGCTCGAGCACTGAATGTATGTGGCCCCGATTTTTCCAATTGCAGCTGGAATTATTTGCACTAATTAGTGGGTTCACAAGGTGGCAGCACTCACAGTTGAGCCTGAGAGATGCGTTAGAAGAAGATGAAATGTAAATAACAGGAGACAAAGGTGGAAACAACAACAGTGGATGTGCACTTCATGAGGGCACGTGTGAGGAGGTCAGGACTTGCATTTATATAACTCTAGTCTGAAGGACCACCTGTGGAAGAGCGCACAGTCAAACAAAGTAAAGACTGTGCGCAGATGCTCAACATTCGGGTCAAAAGTGAATACCTTGGGCTATAGATCACCCAAAATGAAAATTGTTTCACTTACTAGTTCCAAACCCATTTAAACCCAAAATAATGAGTTAGTTAGAATTTTAAAGACTGACAGTTACCATTCACTTTCATAGTATGGGAAAAAAGCAATGAAAGTGAATGGTGGCTGAGGCTGTCAACCCTCATATCCAGGCTAATATCTAATTTTGTGTTCCATGGAATAAAGAAAGTTACAAAGATTCGGAAGGACATGAGGGTGAGTAAATGATGACAGAATTTTCAAATTTGGTTGAACTATCCTTTACTTTCTTTTTAGCCACAAGGAGGTTTTTCTGCCATGTCTAATCTCTGCTATTATGGAAATGGATGAAATATAATTATCCGGAAACTCAAACTGATAATTATAAACACCACATAAAAAATTCCTCTGTCTAAAACAAACAGCACAACCAACAGGAAGCCAATCAATCTGAACCCCAGGATCTCTGCATACGACGAGCCTGAGCTTTGTTGTTTGTGTTTACAGACATGTTTGCACTTGTTCAGAGAGACTGTGGCTGAAAAGCCAGCTGATGGATGACCAATTACTTTCAACCTCTCATCCTGTCACACACTGAGGTGAACCACATGATCTTTTGAAGAGTCTTGTCGTTCGGGGATGCCATTGTTTCCTCCTCTAGTGTTTCACACCAAAGAAAATTGAAAATAAAGATATTTTTAAACAAAACAGCTTCGTTATCAGCTCCGCTTGCAACTTGACCCTCAAAGAGTCATATTTCAGAAGCACTAGACTATATTGGGAAATTGTAAATGCCAAAGTTTTACCAAATCTTTTGATTTTAACTTGGATCTCCATGACAAAGCGAAATTACTTGCTTCTTGTTCTTGGCGTGGGAAAAGTGTTGTGTCAGTACAGCAGTGACCACGTACTCACTACAGCTAAATATGATAATCACTCCTGCTTAATCACGCTCTGTACATACGCAGTTCTGCTATTACATTTTTTGCTGTAAGCAATTTTAGCCATTCTGGAACTTCCACCAGACCAGCTGTTGAATTAGCCACACCCCCTCTTTCCAAAACCATGCACTACAAAGATATGCACACACACAGACACGCTACAGCCAGAGAGCCAGGGTCTTACCCAGAGAATTTAGCAGGAGCAGGACACCGGGCACTTATACGAGCACATATGGGCAGCCCTGCGAAAACGCACAGTGATTGACAGGCTTGATCGACAGAGATTTGATTGAATGTTACTTTTTCCTTGTGTAGTTTTACGTGAGCATACAATAAACAACACTCATCCCTCTTTTACTCAAGGGGGTTCACTCAAGGATATACTGTAGAGTGGAAAAATACAGAATGGGTCCAAGAACTAAGACTTGCCTTTTTTATGATGGTAAAATATTGCTGAAAGCTTTTGGTCCCTTACTATACTAATGGGAGTTGCCTAAAGGTTGACAATGCCTACAGGGTAAATCTAATTAAACTGTCTTTTACTATGAAGAACAACACTGCAAATCAAGCTGAAACATTCAGTACGTGTACAGTCAAAGCACAGTGAAGTTTACTATAGTACTACAGTTAGTGACTAGATACTATTTCACTCTTGACTCCTCGTTCTGTGCAAAATATATTTACAGACATGGAAAAAAAACCACAGAAAACACAAGGAACTCCAAAAATACACCCTCTGAAAAGATTTCATAGGGAGGGTGCTAAGCAAACAAACAGAAGTTGTGCGATGTAGACGGGGTGAAAGGAGGGGAGTAAAAGGGCCTTACAAAGAAAAATAAATCAATAATTCACAACAAGACAAAAGAAAGGCCTGTTTGGCTGCTTTGATTTTGTGGCCTTGGTTATTCTCCATCAGCAGGGATGCAGTCCCTTTTGGAATTAGGATAGACCTCACCGAAATTACCGGCCAGGTTGAACTTCGATGCACCTCACTGATCTCTGCCTGCATCACCACGGTCTATTGATGGACTACACTCTTGGAATGGAATACATAGACTATAAATTAATTGCCAACAAAAGCCTTCATCAGCCAACTAACAAGGACAATTGCATCCATGTGAACTTCTGCAGTTAATCCAGAATGGACAAATACATTAATCATTAATCTTTAAGTACTTACAAAATCTTTGTTTAAACACTGACCCTAAACACTTACTTAGTTTAATAATTTTAAACCATGACTTGCACTATACATAGTTAAGTGATATTGGCGTTATATTCATGATGTTAGCCAGAGGGGAACTGGCCCACACTGTGAGTCTGGTTTCTCCAAAGGTGGGAGTTTTGTTCTTTGCCACATTCGCCTTCGGCTTTCTCACTGGTGTTCTAAAAACAATTATTATTGAATTACTTATTTTTAAACACAATTCACAATCGTATTTTATCAAAGTGCACAATGATGACTTTTAAGACATTATAGATATTACAGATTCATTTTCTGTCAATGCATGATTTTCTGTAAAGCTGCTTTGAAACGATGTGTGTTGTGAAAGGCGCTACACAAATAAAAATTACTTGACTTGACTATGTGACAAAAAAATCAAGATGTGAGCCACAAGGCTCCCTGAACCAAACCCTTTTGATATCTGGATAGTGTAAGTTGAACAGATGAATGTTGCACTCTCTGTACAGCTGAATCTGACTGCCCTTAGTTTTATCCTGGATTTTTGGAGTGTTAAATTAGAGACAGGCAGCAGACACTGTGTTGAGGGTCCGGCCAAAGCCTGGGGCGATATGGGTGACAAGAATATTCCAGAAAGCCGTCAGATGAAAGGGCAGCATTCCTGTTTATGGAGGGTCTGTTTCAGAGGGCTCAAGCGCAGCTTATAAACTCCCACTAATTCAATTAAGCGGCGATACAGCAGGCTGACTGGAGCCTCACGTGAAGATAGAAAAAAAGAGAGGGAAAAACAGAGTATAAAGGCAGGGAGGGGTATTTTTCTGGTTCACTGTTTTTTTTCTCTACCCTTTTTTCATTGACATTTTCTCCTTTGTCATTTCTACATGACTTTTCTCTTTACTTATCTACTCTGGCTGGTCATGGGCACAATACTGGATGTAAGTTCACTGACAATATTGTGAAACTATATTTTTGTCTTTAAGATTTAATCAAGTTTTTTAAATTTATTTTTTTAGAAATGCCGCTGCTTTCATTTCTCTGTGTATTTATTCATTACTTGCTCAGTGGCTAACAATTTTGATGCTGGTCAGTTCATATCAGACAAATTCATGATGCAGTGCAAAGCTTTTAATTTTTAGTTCAACATTTATTCTGAAAGTTTTAATATCAATAATTGGCTGTAAATGTCTGTCCAGAGAGCTCCTTGAGCAGCACATACACGGTGCTGTCACATGGCACCTGTTACTTTTCTCAACGATGGTCAGGATGGACCAAACATAGTCGTTTATTATGAATGGATGAGAAATTATTGTAAGGATAGTGCTGCGCCAGGTACAGAGGTACGAATAATTGCAATTATTGTTTTTAAATAAAAGTTACTATCCAGTGGAAAAAAAAGTATCCAATTAGATATAAAAACGTCCTGAGATTTGAATGCGGCTCAATGGAGGATGCGGTTTTTCTGAGCCGTCAAGTGCCCCCTGGAGGAAGAAAGTTTGTGTCTCAAAGGTAACACTAGTACTCACAAACTACTATGTTATGATTCCTAAACACTTTTTCTACAATGCATCATTTAAAAAATTATACATTTTAAGGCTTGTGTTAAAGACTCCTGTTTGCTCCTGTTGTCAAACAAACTCTTTTTGATTTAAAAAAATCATCACTTTGAATAGGTCTATAAAGGGTTTTTTTTTTTATCTTCTTGGGTTTCTTACTGTAAATAAGCATTTCCCACACAAAAATGTACTTTTACGCATATTTCTAAAATTGCTTGCTTACTTGGGGTGATTTTTGTAAATATGCTTTAAATTGTTATTTTAATTTTAAAAAGCGCTAAACAAATTAAAATGACTAGACTTATGACCCTAGTTTGTGGGTATGTGACATCATAGGCACATTTCATTTTATCTCTAAAAAGAAAAATTCAAATCAAGCTGTTATCATTTCTCAGTGTTGGTGCATGAGAAAAAGTGTAGGTGTGCACAGAATACACTGTACTTTCACTGAGTCTGGTGCAGCTCGTCACTGTCACTGAGCCAGTAAAGTGATTTAGGTACACAGCCTCAGGCAGTACTTTCTGAGGTTCCTTTCCAACTAAACCTCCTCCACTATGCTTCAGAGGAAACCTTTGACTTATTCAGATCTATTTGCCTCGGGAAGTCCCCCAGTGCCAATACTATAATTTGACTGTAACATGCATGGAAAACTATAACTCAGTCACCAGCAACCCATATTATTCAAAACAAACATACAAAATAAAATACATATATAGTCTTACTGAGCATTGGAGACAGATGTGATGCACACAGACCTGATTTTATGTAATGAGTGTGCAGCATTTGCATCCTAGAACAGGAACAAGTTGACAGTAGCAGTGTAATAATATATGAAGAAAGGCCAATTGGTAACACTTTTATAATAGGCCTATTTATGAATACATGAGCTAACTGTATAATTATTTTGTGAAGCTGTATGTAATAACACGTTGTTGTTGTTGATGTCATTACTATAGTAATTTACTAGCTAAAGAATCTATTTAACTCTCATCAGACAGTCCATTTACTGGGGAGCTCTTACTTTGGCTGTAAAAGTGTTAAGTATTGCTTTCCACTTCTTTTAGCACAGTTGTTATGAAGGATATGTGTTTAAATGTGGTCCACAAAATCCTTCGCTCACTCAGATACATTATACATGACAGAGATCTCATTTAATCTAGAAGCAAATAATGCTTATTATGCTGGCATGTGGTAACTGGAACATAAACTGGGCATCAGACCAGGATGTTCCTGCAGTGGGTACATTCCACAGAGGGTAGCTATAAAACCCTTATCATTCACCTATAACATTAATGGCATATAGATGTGTAAAGCACTGGCTGTGTGCTGTTCACTGAGAGAGAGTGCCTGTGATAAAACCAGAATTAGTCCATGCGCATGCACACATAAACACGCAGGAGGGAACACGTCAGTGAGTGAACATGTTTGGCCATCAGGTCAAAACTATGGCCCAAAGAAACAAAAAAGTATTTGTTATCATATTAAAAGATGGGGTTAGCACCCTTTAGCAGAAAAGCTGCTTATCATCTAAACAGTCGCAGTTTATAACTAACATAAAATAGCTGGCTGTTATCATGACAGTCATGTGTCTGGGCCAAGGTTGCAGACAGAGAGGAGACTCTAAATTATCTTATGATTACTCTTGGAGCATACACCTGCATTAAACCAAGCAAATAATGCAGACAGTAAACCATAGGTGTCATGTGATGCTGACTGGAGGAGTCTGATTTTCCCTGAGCAAGGGGAAGTGTATTGGCAGATACAGGATCAATCTGCGTGCAAGCAGACCACAGGAGACCAGAGGCCCAGATAAGATTACTCCTCTTGTGGGTGGTGTGGGGAAAACAGGGCAAGTCTCTGTTCAGAGCCAAATTTTGTGTGGTAAAACATATATCATGTTCTGGCTTTATCTGCTGTTTCACCACTGAAACATATATGGTTTCATACAAAAACAATAAATAGCTTGGCCTGCTCAAGGTCAAGTACAAATATTCATGGGTTTGCTATCTGTGTGCTTGTAGAACAATTTCCATCATTATTTACTCACCAAAATGTCATTCCAAACTTGTATGCTGTTTTATTTTTATTTGAGAACTACAGTGGAGATGATGTTCAGTGAATAGTGACTTTGTGTGATTTTAGTCAAACAAAGCTATTGTATGGCTTCAGACGACTTGGAATATAAGCCTGACCCAGATAATATTAATTAAAATATAATAGTATTATAATTATATTAGCCTGCCCCAGATAATATTTAATTCATTCTAAAATTCTTTTATAATAATTATAATATAATTATAGTTAATTATAAATGTAATAAAGTTAATAATTTATTACACCAAAACACTTTTTCTACACCGCATGACTTTTAACATTTGCATTACATTACAAAATTACGCGGTTGCTTTAGCAGTTGTGTTTTTCATGTCACATTTGCCTTTTCTTGCACTATCAGTTATGTTTAGGTTTAAGGTTTTGGGTAGGGATGTAGTTTTTTTTATTTAAAACTTGATTAATGAAAGGGATGTGTATGACTTTCTGAGTCTTATGGATTACTTGTATTCTGCCTTTGTGTCCTTTTTGGATATTCTGAGTTCTGGTCACCATTCACTTGCACTGTATGGACCTACAGAGCTGAGATATTCTTCTAAAAATCTTCATTTGTGTTCTACAGAAGAAAGAAAGTCAAACCCTTCTGGGATGGCATGAGGGCGAGTAAATTATGAGATAATTTGTACTTTTGAATGAACTATCACTTTAACCTTTAAAACATCATCTGTTTGGGAGAAAGCTTAACTTGCTTTAAGTGGACATTTCACCTTGGCACTGCCGCGATACACAGAAGCCATGTTATGTCATTTTTCAAAATATCGCCACAGTCACATTTGTTTTCATTAGATCAGGCTTGAAAGTTTAGACCAGATACCTTATTTTGTTATCAGACTAAATGACACAAAGCATTTTAACCATTAAAAAATTGGATATATTTTTAGATACATACAGTATGACATACACAACGGAACCTCTGCAGCCAAGATATATTTAAAATAAAGTATGTGTAAAGAAATTACAGGAACAATCATGGTCCATGAACTAAAAGTACAACCACAGAGCTATTAACAGTAACACACAGCATGAGCGCAAAAAAAAGCTGACTACTTTTCAGAAGCATGTCTCCATGAGGTAATTACACCACTGGAAGTCACTGCAACCCCTAAAAATGCCTGTTTTCAGATATTATCGGATGACAGATTTATTCCTTATTAAAGACAATGATACCCTAGCCACTCTATTTTCAGCCAGTCTTGGTTATTTTCAGACATATTTAGCACTGGCAAACCCGTGTGTTTTATTTCCACAGAACACTTTTGAGGCTTCAACTCTGAGCTGAAACCACAGACCACACTATGGCACTATGTAATGCCTGATTAAAGAAAGGAAAAAAGCAAAGTCAGAGCGTGCTAAAGGCAATCCCTTCATTTGGTACTGAAGATAAAGCAAGCATCCGTCCACATAACTTTCCTCCTAAATGAGTTTAGCACACTTGGTCACCAGGTTTTTGGAGTAAAAGTATGCACAAGAATCATCTGAGACACTCAGTGCTGTCACACTTTCAGAAACTTGCATGGGCTTTTCATATTTCTGGACTGTTTTAATCAATCAATCTAAGACCCCTTCACTACACACGCATATGGCCATCTAGAACAAATGCTGTTATATATGCCACATATGACATCAGAAGCAAACAACCTTTAATAGCTATTGAGCTACAGCAGATAACACTGGATGCTTAAAACTTAATTACATTCATAAAAACCGAATGTGCATAATCATTCCACGTTGATTGGCTGTTAACTATGACTACAGCTCCACTGATAAGATAAAGAACTATAAAGTATATCTATATTTGCTTCTCACAAACAATTTCCAACTCATTATAGCTGTATGAGTTTCAGTTCTGCTGTCATGCAATCTATCAGAAAACGAAACAAAACAAGTTTGTGTCAGAAAGGAGGATCATTTTATGATGATCCTTAAAGTAATGGTTCACCCCAAATTTAAAAGTCTGTAAGTAGTTACTCATCCTAATGGCGTTGTGTCACACCTTTGGCCACAAGATGTGATGACAACCAATGAGGTTTGATGTTATCGATGTAGCTGGCATATTTGCTTTAAAATCTTTAGTCATGATTTGATTTGAGAGTGAATGTATCGTTATGTTTACTGTGGTTTTATGGTGTTTTTTATGTTGTTGTTTTTTGTCTCTTTTCAAGCTTGAAAGACTGAATTATTCACAGCCAAATAAACCCTGTTAAGGCTTTTTTTAAATTTTCCTTTTGTGTTCCACGCAAAAAAGAAAGCCAAACGAGTTTGGAAGGAGTGAGTAAATAATAACTGAATTGTTCTTTTTGAGTGAACTATTCCTTAAGAGAAAATCACAGGGGAATTTCAAAGGTGTTTGGAGGAGTCTTTTGGAAGATTTAGCATGACAGAATTTAAGTGCAAATTTTTACATAAATAAATCCCATGTGTCATAACACTACTTATTGAATGAGCGATAGGGCTGTGCCTTTGGCACGGACTGCTCTCTGGGCGTTGCTCTCCCCACCTTTGCTGTTTGGCTTAGTTAATTGAATGACTTGCTTAACCGGACTTTCCAGCCCCGTGAGGTGCTAAAATGAGGCTTCGCCTTGTGCTTCAGATGCCTTTATCTGCCATTAGAATCTGTCTGCAGGGTCATATAAAGAAAGTGCTCTGGTATTTCCCACACCTTACTTTATCTTTTTATATCCACATTTCTTTGATTGAAACGAAACGTTAGAGGTGAGGCTGCTGCACCACAGACGTTGAGATGCTGTGCCCATTCCCTAAATGCTCAATAATTGCTACAGTATTAAGGTCAACCCATTATGTACTTTTATGTATTTGAACAAATCAATTCTGGCTAACAATATAATATGTATATAATCATAATAAACTGAGTTTATCTTATTATTTACAATTTAGGGAAAATTCACACAGAATAATTGTCAAGCCGCAAGGTCATTGTGATCCATTGCTTTTACAGGGCTAACAACAAGTCCTGCTATTTTTTGCTTTTGGTTACCTATTGCAAAAAGACAAAAGGTTTAACAAACTGAAATACAAAATTCTGTGTATTGTTGTGTACTGCATCTTTTTATTTCACTTATTTCACTGTATACTGTATGTTATTATGGTAACACTACAATAAGGTGGAGATGATTGTGGACTTTAGGAGGAACACCCCAACACTGACACCCCTCACCATTCTAAACAGCATTGTGAGTCATTCTTGGGCACTACCATCTCACAGGAACTGAAATGGGAGACAGACATTGTGAAAAAGGCCCAGCAGAGGTTGTACTTCCTTCGCCAGCTGAGGAAGTTCAACCTGCCACAGGCGCTGCTGATACAGTTCTACTCAGCAGTCATTGAGTCTGTCCTCTGCACTTCAATAACTGTCTGGTGCAGCAACGAAATCAGACATCAGAAGACTACAGAGGATAGTTCGGACTGTTGAGAGGATTATTGGTTGCCCCCAGCCCCCCCTTAAAGAACTATTCACTTCCAGAGTGAGGAAAAAGCTGGTAAAATCACCCTGGACCCCACTCACCCTGCCCACTACCTTGAACTATTGCCTTCTGGCCGTCGCTTCAGAGCTCTGAGAACAAGAACCGTCAGACACAGGAACAGTTTTTTCCCTCAGGCTATCCATCTCATGAACAGTTAAATTGCCCCATTGTGTAATAATTATGTGCAATACACAGTTTAGTCTATTTACATTATCTAACATATCCTCTTCTGCCATTACATACAAAGGGGAAAAAAACAAATTTTGCACTGTACATAACATACTGTATTTTTGTACTTTATATAACGGATTTGTTTTAGATTTGCACTACATATGTGTTTGTATGTATGGACGTGTGTGTTTATATATGTATATATTATTATCTATGTCTTGCTGCTGTTTTTGTATTGTTTTTCTGTATTGTTTGTGCACTGGAAGCGTCTGTCACCATGACAGATTCCTTGTATGTGTAAGCATACTTGGCAATAAAGCTGATTCTGATTCTGATAAGGTTGTATTCATTACATTAGTTAAAATGAACTAACAATCTCGGTTTCTCCCCAATTTGGAATGCCTAATTCCCAGTGCACTCTAAGTCCTCATGGTGGCATAGTGACTCACCTCAAAAGGAGGTTACCCCATGTGACTCTACCCTCCCTAGCAACCGAGCCAATTTGGTTGCTTAGGAGGCCTGGCTGGAGTCACTCAGCACACCCTGGGATTCAAACTCACGTACTCCATGGGTGGATGAATTGTGTTTTTGTGAAGAGTGATCTGAATGGTGTACACTCACATAAGATGAAGACTGTACTCTTAATAGTTTTCTATAAAAGTGTTTTTATTATACATGGTGCTTCTACACTAAGAATTGTAGGTCACCCCCTTCAATGTGTTTTGCCATGTTGAAATGACATGGTCCGCTGTGTTTCACTAAACATCGAAGAAGAAAATCCTCACGCTCATTGGCTGCTGCCTATGTAGTACGTGTGTCTATGCTTAGCGCAGTGTTGTTTTGTGAGGTAAAGAGCAAAAAGAATACAATGGAACATACTAATTATCATGCTTTAGAAGCGAAGACAATAGGAGGTCTGAAGCAAGAAGACAGAAAGACAGACAAAGACAAAAAATATCTCATCGTCAACATACCTCCACCTCTATGAAATATCATACGTCTTCATTCGTTTAGTAGCTTGGCACAGAGAATATTGTGGATTTTGATTAAACCATGTCATTGGTTTGCTTGGAAACCAAACGAGTTCTTCAAATACAGTATTCATGGACATGTTAATTTGATCATTAAAAACAATTCTAATCTTTCCTTTACCATAACATTCTGTATCGCTTGATAATTGAGGTTTATTTAAATTAAATACAAATTTGGGGGGGATTTTCTCCTCTTTTCTTCCCAATATGGCATGCCCAATTCCCAAAGCACTCTAGGTCCTAGTGGTGGCGTAGTGACTCCCCTCAATCCGGGTGGCGGAGGATGAATCCCAATTGCCTCCGTGTCTGAGACTGTTTGTTTTTAAGCAAAGCAATTATATTACAGTAGTAATAAATAACTTTAGAAATGACCTCAAACTCAGACATTTTCCAGATGCAAATGATATTCCAGAGCTGGCGGGGGCAGCAAAGACAATCATGCTTATCCACATCAATAGATGGTAGAACAGCATCTAACACCACTCTCATATCGGTACTAAAATACACGAAGAAGAGCAATGCTAACACTAGCTAGAGAACTACTGAATGCACCTTTAAGGAGACAAAAACCTCAATTTTAAAGAGTAACAAAACATATATGTAAAGTTATACAATAGGTGCTTAGTGTACAATTATGTACCCAATACAAGTAAAACATTTTAACTAAAGGCACAAAAAAGGTCCCCTTAAGGATACCACCCCAGTAATGTAACTTAAACTGATCCTTTTTTTTCTGAGAGTGTAACATTACTAGCAATGAACAACTGTATTTTTATAAGTTAACATTAACAAACATTAATAAATGTTGTAAAAATTGTTCATGGTTAGTTTGTGATACCTAATGCATTTACTAAAAACTTATTGTACAGTGTTCTCTTTCTTTCTTTTTCTTTCATTTTGTGTTTTGATGCATTGGCTATATTGTAGGTACAGTAGTAAAACAATCAAGATAATAAAATACTTTGACATTGAAAAGAAAAGAAAAAAGAGGAGCCACTACTTGAAGATCCAATTCTTTTTTTACAAGAACTCTTCTCAGTGGATCTTATGCATAATAATTTGGTATTACAAATGTATCCTTGAGTTGATCCTTGAGTGGACGACTGCTTGACACAAGAATCCCATCTGAATCCATTATCACGGCATAGATAGCATTTTCTGCCACAATAGTTAATGATTCACTGCTATGCAAAATAAAATAAGCAAGAGCGTGCCTCGGATGCAGTTAAGCCATAAATTCATGGGTAATTATCTACTGGCAGGCAGCTGACAGCTTGCATCTATTATAAGTTGGAACGGGGCCTGTATGCCAACTAGGTTCCACAGAGAACAATCTAGGTCACAGATTAGCATGACTTTACCCAGGGTTGGTGCTCAGTGACATATGGCAGGGTGTGAGTGGGAAAGTGGTGTGGATTTTCAACAAGATAGTTTAGTCACCTGCTACTAATGGCAGGAGTGGCACATGCCAAGGCATGAGAAGATTGGTGGAGTCCCTCATTCTGCAGCTTTGAAGCATTTACACTCACCAGTACAGTATATCACAATCATGCATATACACAGAATAGCAGGACTCAACAATATGAATTTATTCGGCTGGCCCACCCAGGCCAGTAGCACAGATTTTCCAAAATTTGTACTGGCCCCACCACTGAAACACATCATATTTATTGTATATTTATCAGAAAAATATTTTTTTGATTTTCCATTCAACACTGTAATCTTAATAAAAATGTTTTACTAAAAATAATGAATAAGGTTTATAATTCTGCAGTTATAGCTTTAATTATAAAAACTACAATATTAATTTGAATTCATACTTGCTGCAATTGGAAACGGAGACTTTTCTTTAGCTAAAAACATAGTTTCACTAAAAACTTTACTTTAGTGGGAAAAACATTGATATGCAAGTATCGTGATATTTTTCCTTGTGATATTTGCATGCCAAATATCAATATTATTATTTACATTTTTCATTATGGTGATGGGAATAATTTTCCCCTTGCCAAAACGATCCATCTATTATACTTTTGTGTATTTAAACTGTGTTGTAATAAACAATGTTTTTAAAGTGTTTAGGCTACAATTGTATTAATAAATACTACATTTCATTTTTAGAAAGACTAGCTACAATGACCTAACCACAGAAATACGGAGACATTATGGTCTTATATGCTTTGGCTTTGCATTGTACATAGATATTAGGAAATAAACTGGTCTTGTTTTGTAAATTGGCACTTTATATTCATTTAACAATGCATTTGGTGATTTGGAAACAGTTTTCTTAGCCAGATGAAGACGAATGAGAAACATTGAATGAAATATCTAAATATATCGTAGTTTTGAATTGCAATACACCAAAATAATTGCAAAAATATCATAATGTAAATATATAAATGTCCAAGTAAAGACTATGACTACCGCCCCTGGAGTCACGAGTTTGAATCCAGGTTGTGCTGAGTGACTCCAGCCAGGTCTCTTAAGCAACCAAACCGGCCCAGTTGCTAGGGAGGGTAGAGTCACATGGTGTAACCTCCTCGTGGTCACCATAATGTGGTTCACTCTCAGTTTGGCGTGTGGTGAGTTGGCCGTGGATGCTGCAAGGAATAGCGTGAAGCCTCCACACACGTTATGTCTCTGAGGTAACAAGCTTAACAAGCCACATGATAACATGCGCGGATTGACGCTCTCAGGAGTGGAAGGAACAGAGATTCGTCCTCCGCCACTCGGATTGAGGCAGTTACTATGCCACCACGAGGACTAAGAGCGCATTGGGAAATGGGCATTACAAATTGGGGAGAAAAATTGGAGAAAAAATTGTATCACCTGTTACCTTGAGATTCCCACCCCTAGCAAACATGATTACTTCCTAGTTTCATCATGGGGTCTGAACCTGGGTCTCCCACCCTGCTAATGAAATGCTCTTCCTGTTGCTTGTTGGTGAGTATGCATAATGTTGCAGATTCTAGGGTACCGTAACTCTCGGAAACAGCATGACAACTTTCCTAGTGGTCATGTTGAATGTTAACCAGATAGATAGTGTTACTTTGTTATAAGTTTATATCAGAAAAATTTGCAACACCGATAATCAATACGTTACAGAAATTCAAATGTTTGCAAGTAAAAAAAAAACACATTTACAAGATCAACAAATGTAAGATTTAGGGAAAACGCAGAATTGGCCCAACAGGGCAAGAGTCAGATTCGTCAACTGGTCTGAAACTTACTCACACTGGCCCCAGGCCAGCAGGCCATCATTATTGCTGAGCCCTGAACGCATTTCTAAACATTACACACCCTACTGTATGCAGACTTTATGCATACACCTAAAAAGCAGAACTGTGGGAGTATCTATCTAGCAGAAAATTCTTTACAATGGCCCTCCCTGAAATATAACCAAAACCACTAAGTGGACAGCATGGCTACTCCAGTTTCCAAACAATTAATTATAACGAAATCAATGAAGTTATCTCCCTGTAAATATACTGTGGTAGTGCACACCCCATTCTTTAAGTGTCCAGGATGTTAAAGAGATGTCAGAATCTGTGTTTGGTAGCTGATGTATGAGTCCCAATTGAAACAGCAAATTAAATCAGTGCAGTCATGCAAAACCGGTCCGAAAGTCAATGGCCTGTGACTAGCATATGTATCAAAGTTGGAGGAGGAAGCAGGAAGTGAATCCTTGGACACTATGCCACACCCATCCAGGGAAAATACACAGAGTAATACTGGTTAGAGTTCATCTTGGCTGTATTTTGTGGCTAGGTGACAATGTCATGCTCATTCACTGAATTTACAGTAAGAGTGGAAGTTTCATGTAAGGTTCGTAAAAGATATTTACAAAGATCAAATTGCCCATATTTTGAGATACATGCAAAATATATGTCTGCGTAACATCTGAACCATTTGAGGTTTCCTCCACAGGAGAAGTCATTGTAACTTTTCCATCAAGCTTGCGATTGTTTTGTAATAAAATCTGTGAAAATAAAGTGAACAAAAATGCAGAACTATAGACATTTCTCTTTTTTTCTTTTTCATGCACTGCTCAGTGGAGTTAATAGTTGTTAGGGTATGAGGCAGCGTCATCCTGTACGGGCGGTGGTCAGGCTTTGTGGTCAAGTCAGAGACAGCAGGCTTCAGTTCACAGTTTTGCAGAGACTCAGCTACTGGTTTCAGACAGTCTCCGTTTATTTAAAGATGGACAAACCTCTGAAAGGGCCTAACTACTGTCTCATGGCAACACGTCTCAGTTCCTAGGTGTCAGAACAATGCAATTTTATCCTGGGTTGTCAAAGAAGCTCCTTTATTTATTTTTAAAAGCTCTCAAGCCTGTCTTTTTTTTTTTTTTGTAAATTTACATTGCAACTGCATGTCCCTTTCAAAAGGGCTATTGGGTTCCTGTAGCTCAACTGGTAGAGCATGACACTAGCAGCATTAAAGTCCTGGGTTTGATTCCCAGCGAACAAATAAACTGACATGTTTCCCTTGTAGTACACTTTAGATAAAATGTCTGCCAAATACATTAATGTACATTTAATGCTAATAAAGTCAGCACAGCTCAATGGCTACTATAATAAACAATACAATGTGGTTGCTTTTTCCAACACTGAAATATACAAGTTGGGTATCCATGAAGCTCTTAAGAAGAGTGAAGATCCACTGATACAAAAGAACAGCAAACCCATATATACACTTCACATAGGAAGTTCAAAGAGAAACCCAACAGGAAATAAGATGATAATTCACTACCTGATGACTAGAGACTGCAAACAGCAGTTCTACTTGAACATACCCTCCCACCCACATATTTAGAGCCCCTTGTCTTCTTGAAACAATTCCCAACTCTCAAAAAAACAAACATCTACAGCCTTGGAAAGGTGAAAAGTGCTGGTTGATCAGGAGAGCTGGTGTGTGTGTGTGTGTTTGTACATGTTTATACTACATTGTGGGGACCAAATGTCTCCACAAGGATAGTAAAACCTGGGATCACCTACCTTGTGGGGCCCAGCCAGCTGTCTCCACGAGAGAAATGGCTTATTCAACATGCTAAACAATGTTTTTTTGAAAATGTAAAAAGGTTTCTGAGAGGGTTAGGTTTAGGGTTATGGATTGGGGATAGAAATTATTGTTAGATCTGTTTAAAATCCATAAATCGCATAGAGAATATGGAGAGTCCCCACAATTATATAAAACAGGTTTTTGTGTGTGTGTGTGTGTGTGTACACAGGATCGCACAAAAATCTTTCATTTTATTTAACTTTTTAATTACATATAGTTTTTTTTGTGTGTTTAACAAATATTGTTATCAGCATAACAGTTTGACTGAAATGTTAAACTGATGGTCAATATAACAAAAATTATTTTGATCTAGAAATTTTGCCGAATTTTCAGTATTTCTTGTTAGCTTCATGTAATTTCTAAATATTTGATTTTTTAAATCCAAAAACATTGTTTTTTGTTGTTTCTTTCTAGGTTAATTTACATTTTCCCATTTTTTAATGTGGACTCAAAACTTTTGAATGGCACTGTGTGTGTGTTTGTGTATGTCTTTGACACTTTAATTTCTCCAAAATATGGATGACATATGTCTGAGTTTTCCTGCCTAAAAAGCGGGCATCTTTACTGAGTTAAAGAATGTCTGCACCACATCCTGTACATACAGTTTTTTGTCCATTATCGCATTAGTAATGGGTGATCAATAGGATACTTTTTTACTATAAAGTCTCCTCCCTGCCCAGTAGCTGGCGATATGTACTAAGAATACGATTTGCCAAAATTAAAAAAAATAATAATAATAATAAAATATCTGGACTTTACTATTAAAAAAGGACTTAAATATTGATCTCACCCACACTATCATATCGCTTCTGAAGACATGGATCAAACTACTGAAATTGAATGGTTTACTTTTATGTTGCCTTTATGTGCTTTGGAGCTTTTCCTATATAATTTTTATTTTCTCCCTAGTTTGGAATGCCGGATTCCCAACGTGTCCCCATGGTGGTGTAGAGACTCGCCTCAATCCGGGTGGTGTAGGACGAATCTCAGTTGCCTCCGCCTCTGAGATCGTCAATCCGAACATCTTATCATGTGGCTTGAGCACGTAACTGCAGAGACGTAGCGTGTGGAGGCCCACGCTATTCTCCGTGGCATCCATGCACAACTCACTATGTGCCCCAGTGAGACCGAGAACCACACATTATAGTGACCATGAGGATGTTGCCCCATGTGACTCTTCCCTCCCTAGCAACCGGGCCAATTTGGTTGCTTAGGAGACCTGGCTGGAGTCACTCAGCATACCCTGGATTCGAACTCTGACTCCAGGGGTGGTAGTCAGCATCAGTACTCGCTGAGATACCCAGTCCCCCATATGCATTTGGAGCTTAACAATTTTGGTACACATTCACTTGTATTGTGATGACCTACAGAGCTGATATATTTGTGTTCATCATTAAAGAAAAAGTCATACACATCTGTCATGGCATGAGGGTGTGTAAATGATGAGAATTTTCATTTTTGGGTGAACTATTTCTTGAATTGAGTAAACTAATTAGATGTTTTAGTTGGCAAGGATATTAATGGCACTGTAAGATTAATGATTAAAGTGTTCTTAAAGTGTCTTTATCTGTTTAGTCCAAGATGAGTAACCAATATTGTGTGTCCATTTTCCCAGAAAATCTCAAAATTTTAAATGCATATATCTGTTGACATTTTTTTATTTATTTTTTGATCAACTTTTAGGAGTATAAGAGATTATAGATGCGTCAAAGCAAACAAAAATGGACTAAAAGCCACAAAATTCCAATTTTGAATTCATGAGGTCTTTAATGCACTCAAAATCGGTACCTTATTTGGTTTTAGTGAAGAAGAAAAAAGAGGCCAGACACAACGTAACTAATCAAAACATTGCAGCCCATCAGCATCAGCATGTAACATGTGACAGGCAGTGACTCACTGACCACTATGACTGACACCTATACCATCTACTACTCATGATTGGTATTTTAAGTTTTCACTCAATGCAGAGTTTCCCTTTTCCAAATTCCCGTCATTCATGCATTTCACAGGGCAGGGACTCAATGAGTCTTTTCAACAGCAGCAAATAAAAAACTATAAGACAAAGTGCATCACATGCAAAGTTTTGCTGACTAGAATCTCATGATCTTATGAGAGTAACGCAAAATCCTCTCACATGCAAACAATTTTTCTGATGATTTAAAAACTAAAATGAAACCTAAAATGACCATCTCACAGTCATCTGAAGAAGCAGACTATTAAATCCCCTTCCTTATCAAATCTATAGATGTCTTCAAACGTGAGATCTAAGGCCACGCCCACATCTGTTAAAGTTTCAAACCTCTGTGTTCAGTTTTCAAACAAGATCATTTCCGAAAGTTTTTTCAAAAGTCTCAATTTTCACTAGAGGAAAAAACTGTCCCATTAACACAGTAAAATCAATGCATTCCCAAACAAAACCGGATCAGTGTGCACGTGGCCTAAAGGCAACAAGTGATAGTTCACCCAAAAATAAAAATTCTGAAAATGAAACCACAGTGGTTCTTGCACGTTTGATGAACAAGCATCATCACAGAAGAACCAATCAAGTTTGATGTTATGCATGCGTCACAATATTTTATTTGCATCACAAGTTGATCAATGATTTGATTTGAGTTTTGGGTCTGTTCATCAGTGATTGTTTGCCTTCAGAAGACTTGGAACATGATGCACAAGTCACATGGACTAATTTTATGACACTTTTGAGTCCTTTGTAAGCTATAAAGTGAGTCACTATCAACTGCTAATATACTGAAATCAGTGAATGGAACATCCTTTAAAATATCTCCTTTTGTGTTATGCTGAAGAAAGGAAGTCTTATGGTTTGAAATGATATGACAGTAAGTAATGACAGAATTTTAATTTTTGTGTTAACTATTCCTTTAAAACTTGATTCGAATAATTTCCGGAGCCTCAAAAGTACATTTGCTCAACGCTTGCATTGGTTCAGTGATGAAGTATCCTCTCTTCTGTATTTTCACAGTCCTTGATTATGTCGCCTTGAGTAATGTGACAACACATTTGAAAAATGCACATAAACTTTGATTAAACTGTACTGTTCTCACTCAGCCTTGTTTTCACATTCACAACCTTTTCATTCGGGTTTGAACTGGAATAAAAGCAGCTGAAGCATGAAGTCTTCGGTCTGCCAAAAATCCCTCTATGCATTTGCCTTAGAGCAGCTGATTTAGACTGTGAAAAAAGCTAACACACATGGGTCTAAATCAACAGGTTTTATTTATGATTGCCCATAATGATGCATTGTTGGGGATGCAGGGTCTGAGTCAGACATCTCGCCAGCGCTTGGGCTTCGAGCGGGACTCGCTCTGTGGCAGCAGCGGTGCTGAGTTTGACCTCTAATTAGGTCAAGGATCCCGCAGGGGTTAATGTGTAACTTTTGTGGCTTACAGTACTAGCCAAGTCCAGCAAACACTAGCGAGGAGTGGGAGAAAGATCCGACTGGCTCGTAATCAAATATGCTATCAAATCGAGCAATTTATCTACCTTATTAACTAATACGTTTGGCTAAAAAAGGACCTGTATGGGCAAAGACGGGGAGTGCTCATGAGGTCACAGAAAACCAGTGCATGTGCTCTCTAATGTACACACATGCACAAACTCATAAATTAACACTATGTCTCTATTTGTCTGTCTCACAGACATTTTGACACACACAGCTGCTGTGAAAGAACACTCGAGTACATATGTGTGCATTCCTCCCATAAACCCACATACACACACAGAACTATGCTTTCATTGTAAACTTTTTCCTAGTTCTATTGCTCAACTGGCTGCTGTTTTTTTAATTTCTGTGTTCGAGACATACCTCATCTGAGCTTCAAAAATGAGTGTGTGTGTGAGTCTGGCTGCTGCAATTTCTAAGATGAGACTTGTGGTGGCTGGAGGTGCAATGACTATCCTGTGTTCAGACTGAGGCTCTTCCACCTGCAGGTTTAGTCTGACTCCTTTGATTATATTAAATTATATTGCTTAACATTTATGACAATTAAGCAGCAACCTTTTCTTTGTACTTTTTGACATCTTATTAAAATTGTAATTATCTAATTATCATTATCAAAAACAGCACCATCACTATTTGAAAAAAGCAATTTTTTATCAAATCTGGACAGACCCCATTTCCAGCAGCCATCACTCCAACACCTTATCCTTGAGTAATCATGCTAAATTGCTCATTTGGTTCAGGAAAATCACTTGCCATTATATCAAACACAGCTGAAATCTATTTGGTTCATTAAATGAAGCTTAATATTGTCTTTGTGTTTGTTTTTGAGTTGTCACAATATGCATTAGACTGGCATGTCTTAAGGTCAACATTAGGTAAAATATGGCAAAAACAAAAACAGGTTTCTCTAGAAACTCATCAGTCAATCATTGTTTTGAGGAATGAAGGCTATACAATGCTTGAAATTGCCAAAAAGATTTCATTCAAAGGTGTACACTACAGTCTTCAAAGACAAAGGACAACTGACTCTAACAAGGACTGAAAGAGATGTGCAACTAAACAAGAGGAAAAGTACATCAGAGTCTCTAGTTTGAGAAATAGACACCTCACATGTCCTCCGCTGACAGCTTCATTGAATTCTACCCGCTCAACACCAGTTTCATGTACAACAGTAAAGAGAAGACTCAGGGGTGCAGGACTTATGGGAAGAATTACAAAGAAAAGTTTGAGTGGGTGAAGAAACACAGACATTGGACAACAGATAATTGGAAAAGAGTGTTATGGATCTTAACCCCATTGAATTTTGTGGTGTGTGTGTGGTGCCCGACAAGACAGCCACATCTATGGAAAGTGCTACAGGAAGTGTGGTGAAATGTCACCTCATGTTGAATTGTTTGTCCGGCTCCCGCTTCCTCCTTGAAAGAGACGTAGAGATCTGTCACAGTTGTGCCGAAACCCGGGATTAGGAGGAAGAGTGAGCCGGACAAAAAAATTAAACGCAAGTCTGTATTCTTGATACTTTTCAGTACACACACACACACACACACACACACACACACACACACACACACACACACACACACACACACACACACACTAATTCTGGGCTTTTCAGCACAGCCGATCACACACACAGCCAGGTTCGTGTATCGCTCTCTCTGTCCTCCGGCGGTCTGGGTTGCCCTTATATCCCTCTCCAGCTCTCACTCCAACACAAAACAGCTGTTAGAGATGATTTCCCTAAGGTGTCAATCCTTACCACTCTTCCTCTCCCAGCATCACTCTCTACAGACATCACTTGGCCACGCCCACATCATCACACATGCCCTCCTAGACAAAACAAAACAAAAAAGCTAAATAAAACAAAAGCAAACAAAACACAATCAAATCAAAACAAAAACAAAACAAATGCAAACAAAACTAAATAAAACAAAAGCAAACAAAACTAAAAGCAAACATACAAAGAAAGAAAAACTCAAATGTTGACAAAATCTGCACTGAAGACAAGCTGAGCTGATTTCTTTTGATGTATTTGGGGGCTTGGTAGTTGGAAACATGTTGGGGAAAATAGAGAATGTCTCTGTTTGCTCAGGTCATACAGAGACTAGCAAAAGAAAATTGGATTCTGGTGGATGAAACGAGACAGGCATGCAGACAAGCAGAAGAGGCACGCAGACGTCGATTTCATGTGAAGGGAATATTGAAACCACAAAATAACCTCAGGGTCTGTCTCACACACACCTCACCTCTAACAGAGAGACATTTGCAGAAAGAGAGGGGTGTGTATATATCTCTCCTTTTCCCACTCCCTTCATCTCAGTGCAGATGGGGTTATGAGGTCATATGGAGGTGTTGACTAGACGCCACTCCCATGTTGAGCCAGGAAGGATGTAATCAACTTGCAGGCATGTAGTTGACATGCCAGTCAGATTAAAGGATAGTTTGCTAGCACTCTAGACTTCAATAAGCTTCCTGAATGACCCTGTCTAGCTAGCAGCCCACTGAAATCCCTCCATCTCCCAGCCTATACACATATAGTCACTGAATCTGTTGTACGAGTGCGGGGGAGCAAAGGGAACATTTTGGGGGTGGTCAGAAACTGAAATGACATTGCTAAATATCAGTGTCTGATGTGGGAAATGATATATGTCAAATAAGCACAACAAAGCTGACAAAGACTTAATATTCTAAAAAAAGTTTAGTAATATATAAACCAAATTAAAGGTGCATTCAGTAGTTTGGAGCCAACTCCAAAAAAAAGTTTTACACATTAATGAATTAATTGTTTTTATGAAGTTAAATCTGAATGGTGTACACTCACATGAGATGAAGACTGTACTCATAATAGTTTTCGATAAAAAGTGTTTCATTCTACATGGTGTGGGTCACCCCCTTCAATGTATTTCACCATGCTGAAATCCAGGGGTGTAAAAAGTACTCAGAAATTATAGTTAATTCAAAGTATGGATATTGAGTGAAAATTTTACTCAATTAAAAGTCCAAGTATCTAGCCAAAAACATACTTGAGTGAAAGTAAAAAAGTATTCACATTGGGGAGTCACGTTGCGCCATGCGGGGGTCGGATGTGTGAGCGACGAGCTAGTTTTTAATTATTTTTATGTCATACACCAATGAGATTCGATATGCCCTGCAACATAATTGTTCTATGAAGTCAACATGACAAAGAATTCAAAATACTTACATGCTCAAGCTGACACCTCTGACAGGCCCACAGATCAGGGACTCAATTTGGAGGGTGCGGTGGGAAAAATCCAGTGGCAACTGGCGAGCATGTCTGTAATGCACACACAATGAAAGTCGTAGTGGACCTGGAAGATCTGTCTGTAATACATCTATCAATTAAGGCGATGGAGGCAAAATTCTCTGAGGTAGTTACAAGAATCGGGGACATCGAGAACGGATATATTATCTGGAGTCATCGGAGAGGGAATGAGCTGCTAATCCACTACTGTTTTTCAGCACATTTGGGAAAAACAAGAAGACCTTGGGAATCGAAATCAGAAAAAACAAAGTCAGAGTTGTTGGAATTCCTAAGCATAAGGAGGGCCGTGATATGGTGAAGTTCCTAGATAAGCTCTTCCTGAGACTGCTAGACATCATAGGCCATAAGCTGGAAATCAAGTGAGTTCACAGAGTCCCAGCTCTCAGATCCGCTGAGGGAGACAGGCCCCAATCAATTTTGGTCAAATTTCTGAGATCATCCGATAAATATCTCATGTTACTCAAGGCGAGGAGCAAAGGAAAGCTTTCTTGGAAGAACCACGGCATTTTCTTTTTCCCAGACTTTGTGAATTCAACAAGAGAGAAACGTGATAGATACAAGGAATGCAAGAAACACTAACATCAAAGTAAGAATGCTTTTGCACTGATGTTTACGTACAAACTGAGAATTGATACTAAAGATGGCTGCAAAATATTTACATGCCCACAGCAAGCATTGTCTTTCATAGAGACAATGGGTTGAGTAGGCCATTTGGTGTTTCTCATGTGGCCCCCAAGTGAGCTGGGAATACAGACTAGGAATAGCCGCAAAATATTTACATGTCCACAACAAGCAATGTTTTTCATAAAATCTATGTACTGAGGAAGTCATGGTGTGTTTCTCACGATGCCTCCAAGTGAGCTTGTCTCGCTGAACACACACTTGACCATCTGAGGAAATTGGCGCCTGTTTTGTTTCTTTTGTGCTAGTTCAGCCTTGCGGCTGGAGTTTGTTTTGTGGAATAACACTCCATCGGGACAGTTGTGGATGAATCTACACATATTTGGGCTTGTTCCTCATATTGGCTGGAGTTTATTTTGTAGGACATTGGAAAGATTAGGTCATCTGCTGCACTCATGAACAGCCGGCTCACTGAACATTCGTTTGACAGTCTGAGGAAACTGAACAGATTATTATTATATATATTTTTTGTGCTGGTTCCGATAGCAGCAGGAGTTTGTTTTGTGGAGGAACACACCTTCGATGCAGTTTTGTGAATTAATCTACATGTTCTTTGTGTTTATTCTGCCTATTGTCTGGAGTTTGTTTTATAGATTATTGTCTGTTATGTAATTCTGTTTCCAAAAATTTGTATAGATGCACCAGACTTGAGCAATCCGATGGCAAAGTATTTCTCTCCACGTGGAATGTGAATGGGCTGGGGCACCCCATAAAAAGAAGGAAGGTTATTTCTTTTCTTAAATGTAAGAAATTTTATATAGTGTTTCTTCAAGAAACGCATCTTCCCCCGCAGGAAGCAGAAACATTTGGGAAGATATGGGGTGGACATGTTTTCTTTAGTGCTGGCTCAATTAGGAGCAGGGGAGTCATTACTATAATAAACATCAATAATTCAAATGTCCCTCATTTCATCTGATGTTGATTGCTTAATTGGAAACATATTAGTCTCAGATCACAACCTGGTGAGTTTAGAGGTGTTGCCACATCTGGAGAAAAATAAATTATATAGTTGGCACTTTAATGTATCCCTTTTGCAAAATCCTGATTTCCAAAAAATGTTAAAGGCTGAAATCAATGTTTATATAGAGACCCAACTGGTCCTCAGTATCCTCTGTGGGCTTGGCTTGGGAGGCACTTAAGATCTCCCTAAACTGACGACTGAGCAAAAAAATTATCTTGATGATAACCTTGGAGGAGCTTGATGAGGTAAGTAAGGCCCTGCCCACAGGCAAGGCTCTGGGCCAGATGGTTTTGCCACAAATTTTTTAGATCTTATGCTACAGAACTGGCTCCACATTTGTTAGAAGTTTATATGGAATCATTAAAGAATGGAAAGCTTCCACCAACCATGACACAATCCCGGATCAGTCTGATTCTTAAAAAGGACAAAGATCCCAGCAAGCGTAAGATTTACCGTCCAATTTCCCTGATCCAGCTAGACATTAAAATTTTGTCAAAATTTTTGGCTAACCGATTAAGTTAAGTCACACCCGTTATCTCACATTTGCACTTGGTTTGGACAAAAGTGTCCAGTGTTTAATTCGGACATTTATATTGGGGGGTGGGTACTAAAATCGTTGACCTATATAAGAGTGGAGTGCTGAGATCTTTTGAAAATTTGGTTCAATATTTTTAGATTCCTAGATCCCAGTTCTTTATGTATTTACAGCTGCGTCACCTGTTCTGTACCATTTTTGGGAGTAGTATACACCCCCTTTAAAGGGGCAGATACTCTGGAAGTGGTGATTACTGCTTTTGAAAAAGGTCATGAGATATCAGTGTATTAATCCCTGCTAATTCAGAGTCGGGGGGACGGAGCTTCAAATTCTGTCAAAAGATTATGGGAGAAGATTTAAACTTGGTATTGGAGGAGGGCATGTGGGCTAGGATTCTAAAAAGCATCAAGCCTACAAGATGCAAGGGTCCATCTGATGCAATTTAAGATTGTATTGGTTGGGTCTTAAAGAAACACCCACATGCTGGCGGTGCCAATCAGAAGACGGGGACACAACACAATTTTTTGTGGATGTGTAAAGATCCAAGAATTTTGGTTGGGGGTTCAGAACTTTATGTGTGAGGTATTGGAAACTTAATTTTCATTTAGCCCCAGACTCTGTATCCTGGGTGATGGGATGACTCTTGATATTGGGGACAGTTATTTAAAAATTGGGTCCTAACCGGAGTCATGATTGGTAGGAAAATCATCCTCAGGGGATGGAATTTGGCTGGGACACCCTCATTTAGGGAGTGGTGTGGGGAGATGGGCGAGGTGGCGGCATTTGAGATGTTTTTTTTTAGAAGGCTGGGGACATGGGATTTGTTTTTCAGGAAGTGGGGGGGGGGTTGGATTTTCTGGAGGGTTCTTGGGGAGGGGCTGTGGAAAAGGATTTGTAGTTTAGTTGGGTATGTGTTTTATTGATGTTGTTTGAATGTACTGTATATCTTGTTTCGTTTTTTTTAAACATTTTTTTAATGCTCTAGTTGTTGGTGACCAGCGTGTCTGTGTCAGGTGGGGGGGTGGAGGAAGGAATGTTTGGGGGGAGGGGGTTTAATCTGAATCATTTATTTAAAAAAAATGTATGTTGTATTTGCATGTTTTTAAGTTTGTAATCAATAATATTGTTAATAACATAACATTTTACAAAGTATTAAAAAAGTTAAAAAGAAACTTTTTTCCTAGCTAGATGAAATCAAGAGAGAAGATAATGTGAGAGAGGATATTGTTAAATTTGAATGGTTTAAGTTTTTATTGTCTTCAAAGAAATGTCATATTTCATATTGTGCAGTAGCTCAACTGATAGTGTTGCATATGCAATACAAAGGACCAGGGTACGATTCCTGAAGAACACACAAGTCGGCACGTGAGCCGAAAGTGTCATTGAAGCACCACAAAATGATGTGGTTGCTTCAGAAATTGTGTATTGCATGTCACATTAGCTTTTTATGACACTATCAGTTAGGTTTAACGTTTAGGGTAGGGAGGTTGGTTTTGTAGATTTAGATCTCGATAAAATATTAACCTTAAAAACCTCATCAGTTCAGAGAACATTTCACTCGCTTTTAGCAACACACAGTGGACATTTCACTCGGAATTGCCCTAAGATGTGTAATTAAGCACATCATTTATTTTGCAAAAACATTTCCAGTCACGCAGTGTTCGTTGCATGGGAGAAAGCACTTACGAACTGTGATGTCAGAGCACCCAGCCCCTTCAAAAAGATTCAAATAATTCTAAATAAGTTTTGAAGAAAGTTAGTAATGTTGTTGGTTTTGTGAATTGTTTTCTGACGTTTCCTAACAAACCTTACTTTTGAATTATTTGATTCATCCATCATCTCTTAATATTTACTCAGATTCCATTATTTTTATTATCATTATTATTATCATTATCATTGCTGGTTTTCTAGTTATTATTATAATTAATAGTCACCTAATAAAAACAACAACAACAACAACAACAATTCAGCAAATAGGCAGTAGAAATTCATAGATATGATTTCAATATGAATGCAAGTGTAGAAATAAATGACATGTACACATTTAATTACAAAAGCCTTTTATTTTTATATATATTTGCAACATGAATTTTTTTTCTGCATAACTGTCCAATCTGTAGAAGTAGCTGGCATAGAATAAAGTTTAGGACAAAAACCGTCAGTGCTTCTCACTTTGTGCTTCTAGTTTTGAATGAGTACATGACATTCAGTCATGTGGACACTCTTTACTGGTGAATTGTGATCAGGAACCCACCTGATCTCTCCACTTTTAACCATTTTATTACTCCTCACCAACCCTAGACTGGGAAGGACGTAACATTATAATTATTATTATTATTAGAAAGACAAATTATGAACAAAGTTTTCCTCCTGTGTAATATATGTTTTGTTTGAATGATATTTGAAATTAGGAAATAAACTGGATAATAAATACAATGGACTATATAAATTAATATGTTCATCAACTTTTGATGATGACACTAGATGAAATGACTAGATGAAACTTTCTGTATCTTTTTTTGTTGACACTAATAACAAAAATAATGTCACTTGATACATGTATTTATACTAGCTAAAAGAAAGTGTGACCCAGGATAGATTACTGTAATAGATTACTGTTTTTTTACCATGGTGGGTCGCCACTTGATGTCTAATGTAAAATCTGGGTCCCTAAGCATAACAATTTGAGAACCACTGATGTAAAGAGTAACTGAGCCAATAACAATCAGTTATGAAATGACTTCTTTGACACCTCCCCCAAAAATAATCAATGCATACTGCTGTTGTGATTCCAAGACAGCACACAGACATTAACATTTTGCATAAAGAACATCGGCTGGTCTAACTGTGCTTAAAAAAAAATCAGCACAACAAATGGAACAGAATGCAGGTGTCTTTTTAACTTATCACAGTTCTTACTATGTTGTGAAAGAGTCAAGAAAATCCACAATGTAATGCATGCTTACATAGAAAAAAAAAAAACTGTTCACAGTGGTCATTAAGACATTTAAGATATTAAGGCATGATTTTCTGCAAAGCTGCAAAACAGCGCAGACAGACGCATAAACATATTCGATGTGAACAGCTACAAGGCCTCCCTTTGAACTATTGTTATCTAAAATATGCCTTCTCTCACAGATCGAGTGCTTTTTTTCATTCCTCAAAGACACCACAAATCTCTGATCCCCATTGAACATGTTATGAATTTGGCCCAGTGTGTCTATCTTTGACTTCAAAAGGATTCATAAGTCTAAACTATGTGTTAAAAGTGTTCTCCTGAGGTCACCGGATAACAGTACCGTGATGTCACCAAAGCAGTTGATAAAAAATTCCATTGCACATACTCTAGGGATTCAGAGACAAAAATGTTTGGTGTCAGAGGACAAGCGTGACAAACAGCTAATGGAAATAACCTAGGACAGTGATTATTGTTACGAAACAGTGAAACATGCATGGAAACAGCAATGTTATGAGGGCAGGAAAACCAGCTGATAAACTAGAATATCAAACCAAATTTAGAGCTGATCAGGCCTGACCAACATTGTCAAAAAGACTGTTTTTACTGGACATCTTTTTCAATTGTGAAGACAATATAGAAGCAGATGGTTTAAATATTTTAATTAAAGTAAATAGTCTGTACTGAGAAGGTGAGGCTGTGTTTGTGTCAGTGTTGATGTTGGGGTGGAGATGAGTGCCACTGGGAGGTATGAGCTGGACTAGTTGTATTGCTCATGTGCTGCCAGTGTGCAATACTGGCCCGATTTAATAACAAAATGATTCTGGTTAGTTCATTGCCAGAAGGACACTGTTTTGATCCACTGGGATTTACTGCTTCACTCAACTTGAGCTGTGTGAAAGGTATCTGAGCCAATCAGAAGCTTAGATCAATGACTATTCAGGATAAAGCAGTAACAATCACAAAATAACTTTTTTTGACATATTGCCTAAAATTAATCAAAGCAGGCTGCATTTGTTGATTCGAATCAGACTTAAAGGAATGTTCTGGGCTCAATACAAGTTAAGCTCAATTGACAGCATTATTGGAATAATGTTGAATAGTACAAAAATGTATTTTGACACGTCCCTCCTTTTCTTTAAAAAACAAACAAAGTAATCTGGTTAACAGTGAGGTACTTTCAATGGACGTGAATGGGGGGCAATAATGAACATTAAAATACTAACTTTTTCAAAAATATAGCCACAAGATATAAACAATATGCAAGTTAACATGATTTAAGTGTGATAAAACAACTATAAAAACTAAAAACTTTCTTAAGTAAAATTTACTTAATTTTGCAGGGAGGTAATAGAAACAGAATAGGGACTATTATTATTAAACACCAGAATAACTAATGATAAGAGTAACATTTGTGAAATGTCTGTCAAAGTTTGTGCTATTCCTGGCTGTATGTAGCACCAGCAGCTCTGCATACGCTTCCAAAAAATACCAACATTAAGGTTGAAACATACTCTATGCAAATACATAAAAATATGTATGCTTCTAGCTTTGCAAGTGTAATTTCTTGCATTGTTCTGTTCCACAATGTGTCAGACTATAATTCATAACACAATACAAGTACGCGTTACATTTTCATTAGAGTGAACAGTCTGCTTCTATATTGAGTTTTCTCTGTCAAGTCAACCACTGTAATGGCAACATTTTGTAGAGATATTTATAGCAACTCTCCTGAATAACAACACATATGGTTTACTGGTAAAGAATTAAAAAGATAACTCTATCGTGCACTTGAGTACTGAGGTTTGTTACCGCCACACTAAAGCAAGAACGCACGTTAAGCATGCACGTAACATCGGACCGTGTGTTGACAATGCGCTGGTAATGCACTCACATCAGCACACATGCTCTTGCATAAAGTTTGCTTCTGGCCTTAGAAACAAGCAGCTAAAGTTCCTTTTTAACAAGGTCCCTGATCATTACAGTATGACCATAAAACTTTGAGAGGCACATTTCAGCTCAGATTTGGTGAATCTGTCACAATGTAATGCAGATTGCTTTTGAAGGATAGTGCAAAACAAACACTCGGCAGCACACCTGCAGCCAGTGTGTGAGAGGTGTTACTCACTTTACCTGTGAAGAGTGCATTTACATAAAAGTCATAACGGTACAGTTTGATACTAAGGGTCAGAGAGAGAGTGGAAAATGGTTTTGAAAAACTAAATTATGATGGGTTTGGTGCAAAAAAAGACTTCTTATAAAATATGAAATGATAAAACAAACTTACGATATGACCCCTTTAAAATCTCCCCAACATGCTTTCCTTTGTGTCTGTACTTGAGACAAGAGACAGAATGACCTCAAGTGCAACTGAACTGCAGCAGTACCTGCGGGAAATGTAGTAAACAGATCTGAAACATAGCATGGCATTGACTTACTGAACTCTGGCATGTGCCCTTCTCTCAGACATCCAGAGCATCAGAGAGCAGTTTGAGCGTGTGTTTGCACTTAAACTCTCCTCTTATTTCATTCACCCTCTGCAACATTTGTTTTTTATGTCGGGGGACGTGGTCAAAGGCTGCTCTGCACCGACTGCCTTGATCCTCGTACACTAGAGACAGTGCTGTGCTTGTTTGAACCAGCCCAGAGATGACTTCAAAGAGGGACATTAATGACTAACAGCAAAGGGAAGTATGTCCTCTTTCCATGTATTGTGATCTGCCAGTTGAAAACTACACTGTAAAAATAAAATGACACAAAATATTGGTAAATGCAGCACAGGGTGCCAAACACTTTTAGAGCATAAAGTGAATTAAAATGTTTAGACTGCAAAATGAAATAGCTGTTTCAACCATAAACTAAAATAACATGTTTAAATAGTAATTTCAAATAGTGTGTTAACACTCTTAGTTGAAATAATGTTTAAAATAATTTGAAAAAACATGTTTGAACTATAAAATGAAATGGTTTGTTTTGACTGTTCATTTAGAAAAATAATTTTTTGTAGACCATTAATTAAAAAACATGTTTTGATTGTAAATAGAATAAACAACAACATCATATTTTTACTGTCATTATTGTGATTTGTATTTTAAACATATTTAGACTTAGAAACTTTTAATTTCAGGACCTTTTCAAGTGCTACTCTACACCACAGTGGTAACCCCCAAAACTCCAACATTACTCATTGTGCATGACACCATGGAGACTCACAATGTGGAGGCTCATGATACTCTCCGTGATCCACGCACAACTTACCATGCGCCCCATTGAGAGCAAGAACCACTAATAGTGACCATGAGGAGGTTAACCCATGATTCTACCCTCCCTAGCAACCGGGTCAATTTGGTTGCTTAGGAGACAGGAGTCACTCAGAACACCCTGGGATTTGAACTTGTGACTCCAGGTGTGGTAGTTAGTGCCAATCCTTGCTGAGCTACCCAGGCCACTCCCGGAATTTCACACTTTTAATGAAAAACGGGGAATGAATTAACATTTATACTTTTTAGAAATAGATATCATTTTTGAAAAATTTGGTAGGGAAAGGGAGACCACATATGTAAAGCATTTGTGTCCCACATCCACTGTCAGACACACCAACAAACACTCAGATATGAGAAACGAACATTAAAAAATATGGTAAAAAAAAACAAACAAACTATGACTCACTTTCTCACACGTACACGAAGACGCAACAGTTCAGATTCACTTAATGCATATAACCCTTTCCATTCACAATTTGTCTTAATAAAGTAACATGCCACACAGGCAACTTGTCCCTTTCAGATGGAAAGCTTTGTGTGTGTGCAAGAAAGTCTGTGTGAGAGAAAACAAGACAGAGAGAAAGGGAGAAATTTGAGCTGCTTATTTTCCTCAGTGGACAGGCCTGTTGCTGACTCAGTCTTGAGTGATTCACGCTCCACTGGGACTCTTGGTACTCCACACGAAACCAGTACTCAACCAACAACTGCCCAACACACGTCCATCCAAAACCTATTCCTGACTCCACCCACACCAAATCATACATTTGCAACAGTACATGTGCAAACTGACAATACAAGCTTATGTATGGGTAGTATGGGTATGGAATTTTTGTTTCTTTAATCAACATCAAGATTTTAGGTCAAATTGTATATGAATGTATTAGGGAAAGTGTTTTATTCACCATTTGTAATCACCTTTCTGACTTCACTACTTCATTTTAAATGGTCCTGCAGTGTGACAAATTAAAAGTGCAATTTATCATGCAGTCTATCAATTAATAAGCTGCATATGTAAGAATAATAAAAGAATGAGCATAATGTTGTTTACAATAGATGGAAGTGCAACATGCCACCGTTTGATTCTGTAAGTCAACTTCCCAAAAGTATTCCATGTCAGCAACACTTATACAATTATTGCATGGTTTGCAGACCTCACATTTATCTGGATGGGGGTAATCTGTCAGTTGCGAGACTACAGAGCTCTATATTACGAGGTATACACAGCATCTGTGGGCAGAGAAATTTGCATGAACACATACCACACTGTAGCCTGCAGCTAGATACAGAGACACACACACACACACACACA